>OX421845.1:15059028-15577232 GCA_949127995.1 Suillia variegata | reverse complement strand
CGTCAAAAAATTGCATCGTGAGTTTAGGCGAACGAGTTAAAAGAAAATTTGAAGATCACTTTTTCAAAGAAAGGTTTAACTTCGCTGTTTGCTACCTTCCCCTTTTCTTCATAAGTTACGAACGAGTAAAGAACAACTGACAATTATCGAAACAACCCGCATTCTTTGTCTTCCTGCATGCACGATACACGCCAGCAGCGAGCGTAAAGCTAAATTCATTTGTTGTAAATAAACGATTCAAAAAACAAACAAAGCGAACAAGTTTGGATTTTATGTGTGCCGCCGCTCTCTTGCACTTCTCTAAATTGATTGCAATTGCATCCAACGTTAACTGCCAAAAAAATCAACATAACAGAAAAAATAACAAATTAAAAAGTAAATATCAGTGCGACATTTGTGATAGTTTATTTCATTCTCATCTGTATTGATTGTAAGCACACATAAAAACAGCATAGAAACATATCCAAAGCAACAACGAACGATCAAGTAAGTTGCTAGAAATGCCTTCATCTATATGAATATTTTTACATCATTGAATTATAATAATTTTGTATTGTTTAATTAAAAACGATGCAGCCTAAGTACATGTATAAGTCCCATGAATAAACTTTTGTTTATAAGTCACCAAGAGTTATCCAAATTACATTTAAATAAGTGCTAAAATTATTTACATGCATTCATTAAGGAAGGAAGTCAGGGGGTTTAGTTTTTAAAACGAAAAAAAAATATTGGTTTGATACACTAAGTATGTATTTCAATTATAGCAGCAGCGCAGATCTTTTATTTTATAGATTATTATTAAGATTTTAAAGTTAGTTTTCAGTAGCAATAGTAAAAATTCGATTTTGAAAATATTGTTGTTTTTTGTAGAATGCTGATTTACTCTCCTGCCATCCATCGGTCAATGCGCTGATAACGGTCAATCATAAGCGTCTATAACAAATATGCGATGACGCAAAAGACTGAGTCTGCTTTGTAAATAAATAGATTAGGTTCTTAACATTTGGTTTTTACGCATAAAATCTGTTTCATGAATTCATCATAAAAGTTAAATAAATTCTTAATTCATACTAAATATTATGTGTGAGTAATAAATTACAAAAGATCCACGCTTTATCAATCAAGGGGGGCGTGACATATTTTCCTTATCCGACAAGTGAAACAAGTGCGAAAACAAACCAAAGTCTGTTAGAAAGGTGAATAGGTACCTTGAGGGCTAACCATAAGTGGTTACGAGCACTACAACCATTGAAGATCTTTTGTATTCAAATTTTAAATACGATACAAAAATCTCTTTCACCTTCCTAATGAAGGATAGAATAGACCTTGTCGAGCCTTTGATGATTGAATCTGGTGTTGGAAAACTCTGCTGAAAATATTTAAGACGTAGTCTGCCCTGGATTAAGTCTGCATTCCGTTTCGGAAGATAAACCTATTTTATAGAGGTGACATTTTAACAAGTTATATCCATTGAGTTAATCGGTTATTAGATTGGATCTGCTTAGCGATTCTAAATTGTGAGGTACTTAAACTAACGAGTAGCTTGGATTGGCGAAAACTTCTAGAGTTGGTCCAATTTAGCTTGTATTATTTCTGGAACTGTTTTTCAATGATTACCGTGGCTGATGCCCACCTTATACCACATATTCAGCCAGTCCTTGTTAGTTGATCCGCCATTTTGTTACCTTCAAAGCCCATATATCCAGGGAACTAACCTGACTTTTTTTTAAACAGAGATGCATTAAAGGAGTAAAAATTGTAGGCTTTTTAATTTAACATTTTTATTAGACCCAAATCGGGTCAGTTTTTCCAAGAGGTAAATTAAAAATTACGAATTATTAAATCCTTTTACAACAATTTTAACTTTGCTGTAATTTTAAAGCAATGTTTGACTGTTTTATTTTAGTAGAACACGGATTTATTTTAGTCTTATGAATTTCTTTTAAATTTCAGCACTTTAATAAGTTTAAGTGGTTGAACTTTTCAAATGCAGTCGTGTCTAGGTATAGTGTTCACCCGATATAGTACACACCTCCATATAATGAACAACTCAATTTTTATATGTAGAACTATTCAAAGTTTCGATAAAGCTATCACATGGGCTGGGGCCAACACTACTGATTGTGCTGGAATACTACTGATACACTGAAAAGTCTAAGCGACAAAGTGCTCTAAAAGTAAATTTCTGAACGCAGGAAAGGAACATCATTTTGTGAAATTTTTCAATACATAATGTGTATTTTAAGCAATAAAAAACGCGTTTTTTAACAAGGAATGTCAACTTTTGTATAGTGAACAAGCTGGATACAGCGAACAATCCTTGCATTAATTAGTTCACTGCATCCAGACACGACTGTATATAGAATTAATCATAAATCTTCCTTAAACAATCTATTTGAACAATTTTGTCGCGTAGTTTTAATTTTATTGTTCGTTAACAGAAAAAACCCAATCAATTTAACATTGTTAAATTAAAAGTTAATTGTCGCCATAATTAACTTTTTTATTTTATTTTAAGTATTGAATACTTTGTTTAAAAATATGTTCTATTGTATCAACAATTAACCTGTTGATAATTGATTTTTGGCCGAAAATTATAATTTTTTTTATCAATAATTATAGTAGTTGTGTAGTGAAAACCATACCATACCAGTTTTGTTTTTTAACAAAGGCCTATTTCCTTGTGGTATTATTTCATGTGCTTGAATATGCGATAAGCCACCATCCATCCATAACTGCAAGTATTCTTGTATCAAATCTAATTGTTATGTGCAGTTAAAAGTTTTGAAAAGCAAAAACTGCTCGATTCGATCTGATAAATGCGATGAAGAGAATCTGGGGACACAGAAGCTCAGAAGCCGCAATCGACACAGAAAGAACATTGCAAAAAGAATGAGCACAAAAATAGAATGAATCATGAATAAGACGTACCAAGTGCGCCCCAAAGAATACCAAAACACACACGCGACGCACCCCACCGTCTGCATTGATAGCAACGACCACAGCCACAGCAATCGAAAAGTTAAATAAAACCCCACAAATGCACAAAAACTGACACAAGAGTAGAAGAGGGAAGCCGTAATTCGTGATTAATGGAACTGTGCAAATTGATGCGACCCTGGCACGTTACGCCAGCACGGGAAAATCAATTACGGAGGAAAATTTCGATTCCTTTTGAAAGCGACACATATTACCATTGTCAAAAGTAGTTTCAAACAAATTATTCCTAAAGCTTAAAAGGTCCTAAATATGATTGCAATCCTAATTTTTATATAAACTATTTTTTGTTGCTCAAAAAATTGGATTGTGATATCAAAAACCAATAAACACAAAAATTTCTTTACGAACACCGACAAATTTCAATTTTTTAAATCAAACTCAGATAAATCCAAAACTTGTTTCGTAATTTGTGAGCTTATTAAAAAAAAACTATTTTTGCCAGTTTATTTGAAGATATTTTTTTTAGGATCAAAGAATTTTATTTTTTATGTTATATTCAAAGCCGTAATGAGTTAGTTGTTTATGTTTGTCTCAGTAGCTTTTTTATGGATATCGGTTTTTGTTTAAAAGCTTCTCAGTTATTTCATTATGTTTATTAAAATGTAAGATTTTACTTAGTAAACAAAATTATGAACTTAGTATATAATATAACAAATACGTTGAAATCTATATACGATCTAAAAATATCAGACATCTGTTAAACTTGCGTGTAGCTGTATATCGTATAATTTCTTGTCATTTTACTACTTTGCACCTATTCTTATTTTAAAGTTTAATTTTTACGTTTCTTGTCACAAACAAAACCACAAAACTAAAATCTACACAGTGAGTGAAGTTTTTATCAAAAATATTTTACCTTAAACCACAACAGAAACTTTAGTTGAACTAAAACTTTAAAAGATAAAATCTTAAATGTTAAGATAATTATGCCACATTTTGTATAAATTAAAAAAAATTTGCAAATCATACAATTTGGCATTGCTTGACTTCTATTTTTAATTGCAGACCTCAGCGTTTCAAGCGACAAGTAAATGATGAAAACTTTCTTATTCTATTTATAACTGCCAGAGCTGCAAGAATATGTTGCGTCTTACTAGCGTTATTTTTGATAAAGTTGGAAGAAAACCGAAAAAAAAGCAGTCACTGATGACGTTTAGATTACAATATGGCGTTGTCAAGATAATAACTTATCTACGAATTAAGATATTAATGTAATACCTTTTAAATACTAAACTATATGTCTTGGATTAAATTTTGGATTGCCTCGTATTTCGTGTTTTTGTTAACAATCCTTATGTTTTTTTCACAAAATAAAGTTTTATGCTTAATACGAAAATGCTTTCAAATTGAATCTATCAACGAATTTCAATTCTGACTATTATTATTTCTTAGATAATATTGTTATTTTGCGAACAACAATAAAATTTTAAAAGTCTTTAAAACGAAACCTGATATAATATTATATTATTATTATTTTGGTTTTTGTTTGTACAAATCTTTTGAAGCAAATATTTTGTTTCTCGTTTGATTTTACCTTTATCAACATTTTACATAGTTTTCTTATTTTTCCTTAGATGTTGATGTATTATATTCGAATCGCTCATTATTTTGTTTTTAAACTAATGAAGGTTGAAAATAATCTTAAAGCGATTTATTAAGAATCCCGTTCAAAACCGAGATTAAAAAAAAACTGTATTGAAAAGCTATCAGTTTTTGTTGTTTCACCAAAGATCTAAAATTCTTCAGTTATAAACTTTATAATAAATAGTTAAAGAGGAACCTCCACATACTTTTGATTATTTAGAACTCTATAATTAATAAATTATATGTTTTTCTTTTCAGTTAAAGTAAATTCTAAACAAATCCATCCAAAAACGTCATCCACGATTAAATTATAGAAGAACAATCAAATATCATATAGAAACTAATTGTATTCAAACAACAATAATAACAAAACAAACATAAATATTGCGTACTTGACTTTTGCCATGGAGATTTGCAATGCTTGAACGTTTTCGTTTGGGTAATCTAAGTGCAAACTATCGTTTCCGAAATACAGAACTGGCGCGCGATAAGAAGCAGCGACAACAATGCGTTACCGTTCTGTTTTTAGATGACACAACGCACACCTTTCGGATAGAGGTAAATATTGTACTTACTTTAAATTGTTAACACGTCCAGGCGTCAAATAAGTTTCATCAACAAATTTTTTAATGTTTATACAAACCTATAAATTTATTAGTGAATCGAAAAACGTAAAGTAAGAAATTGTAAATACGTTATTAAATATATGTATGTATATATGTTAAAATTATATATTCCAACAGCAAGGAATACCAAAAATTATAATAACTAACAATTTTGTATTAATATTATACAAGTTGTAAATTATAATATATCACTGCCAAAAAGCACAGAGGCAAATCCAGTTTTTTTTCAGTTTCTGTTAGCCTGTATTAAAGTACACCTCCTTTAAAAAATAGAGCCTTAAAGCGAAAAATTACAATTTTATAGCTAATATAAAAGAGCCAGGTACCGTAACCGTTAAGACGGTTATCCAACAACGTTACTTGATAATCTGTCATCGCTCATTCTTTTTTTTTCAAGGAAATAATTGTTATTTTCGGCCGTTTATATTTTTCAGCAGAAATAAACGTTCTACGTAATTTTGAACAGCATCGAATTCTCTTCTTCCCTATTCATTATTATAAAAATGACTATATCGTTTGATTCTTTGATTATATGTGGTCACTTATATAACACAAAATGACAATAAAACTTGATAATAAAGACGTTTTAAATTACTTAAAGGACAACACAAATCAAATGTTTCCTTTTATCGTACATTTTAAAAGTGATAACAACCATTAAATACAATTTTTTTGTTAACTCATAGCTTTTCACTTAAATGCACAAATGAAGACTTCCAAAATTGAACTTAATAAAAAGAAAGTGTTTTTGTATTTTTCAAGTTCATTCACTGCAACTGACCAATATTTATTTACTGTTTGAAAACGTTTTATTCGTACGTATAAATGTGTACATATGTAGGCGCCCCTACACAATCTTTTGTTAGTTTTTCTCTGCATCATTTTTCAAAATTACGCACGAACACGTTTTAAAGCAATTTTAGCACACGCACTTGTTATATTATTTTAGTAAAGCGTTTAAATTTCGTTATTGCCGATTTAATTTACAAGCTAATACTTATATTAGAGTGGTTATTAGCTAGCTGAATGGAGAAAAATAGAAGTCATCTGACAACTTCTATTTGTTTTCCACTTGGTCAAAAATAATGTTATGCGATATTTGGGAATTTTATCTCAACAAAAACACGATTTAAATTGTGAGATTATGTAGATTTGTACGTGTATTCTTATAAAACTCCTAGACTAATTCTTCTGTAATCCAATTTCGGATATGCGGAAGCTGACAGACGGACATCGTTAAATCGACTCAAAATCCGACGCTGACTATTTTTATAAATACACTTTGCCATACCTACAAATATCAGTAATTCAATTAGTTAGTAGAACTTCCCGTTACGGTCTTTACTTAACGGTTACTTTTTTTACTGGAATAACAGACCAGCCGTTTCGAATAACTTCCTGCTCTAAATTCTGGAAATATACATTTCAATTCTGAAAGTTTGTTTGCATATTATTTGATGTAAGCTAAAGTGTTTGTTATTTATAGGTTAATGCTTTAAATGACATTATGGTCTGATAAGAGATTGAGTGAATAAAATGTTTTTTTAATCAATTCCAAGAGAACACTCAAACATGAGATATTCAATATGTTTATTAGTTCGTAGCCAATTTATTAGTTCGACGAAGATTTTTAAAAAATTTTTTTAAAGAATAACGTTATCGATAACTTAATCCAACATAACTGTTTTTATAACGAATTTAAGTAACGATATACGAAATGAATAACGTATTCGCCCAGTTCTGGTTTCTTGTGATACCCGTGACAAGATGAACGAACTGATTTTAAAATACCGCTCAAAATAAAAAATTATTTACAATTTGCTACTACGAAAACTTAAATGATTAATTGATGTTTAGAAATTTGTGTTTCTCAATTAAACAATTTTTAAGATGTCTTCCCATTGACCCGAGATAACGAGTGTTTCATGTGATAATTTGTTAATTTGATTTACATTATAATATGAGCCATTTTTCGTTGAAATTTATTTCAAAAGTTGAACCTTTGCCTGCTGCTGTCCACAAAAATATTCTAACAACAAGAAACGTCTTGTTTATATGTATTTTTTATTTTTTTAATATACATAGGTGTCAAGAAACAGTTGAGTCTTTTCATGTTATGAATGGCACAATTTATCATAATTGTATATATATTTCTATCTTTATTTCTTTCTTTATACGGAGAAATTTTGGGGTGATGCTGTGCTCACGCCCACCTATTATGCCCACAAATTGTTAAAGAAAGTAAAAATATCCGATTATTTCGCTAATATTGATCCTATAAAAATCTTTAATGTGTACGAGTATGAGTTTATATGGCCTCTTTCGATAACTTCGCAAAAACTGCGCGTTGTTGGAGACAACTTTTAGAAATAGGCAGGCGGAACTTTTTCGCCCACCACCATAACTTAAGAACTAGATGCGCTATATAGAAATATATAGGGATGCGCCACGCCCACAATTTGTGAAATATACCAAATATTGGCGTAATTGGTTTCATTTAACGCCCACTATCGTAACTTAGAAACATTACAACAGGGTGTGACGGGAAGTTCCGTTAATTATCTTACACATATTTCTATTCAAAACAAAAACCGAGCAACGCCGGGTAACATAAGCAGGTTTTTATTAAAATTGTATTTTGTGCCAAATAAGAAAAATTTATCAGAAAATTAAAAACAGTTTATTCGTTTTCTGAAATAATTCAATTTTTGAGTTGTATCACTTAAAAATTTTTTTACTGAAACAACTTTTTAATAAGTGCGTAATATTAGGAGGTAACCAACACAACTTCGTATTTGAACTTGTAATCGCCAAATAAATTAAAATAAAAAAGTTTATTATGATAATAAAAAATGACACAATGACTGTTTTAGGCTAGGCATGACGCATCCCAATATATCAATATATCACATTTTCATGTTTTTATTAGGTATACATGTGTATTTGTTTATTTTTTGATAAAAGCAATATTACACCGGTCGTTTTGTTTGTTGCTATGCCAACAAAATAAACAAGAAAATTTTTAACTATACTAAGTACAAAAAATAAGAATCACATGAAAATAATGCAATATTTACTTCATAGAAACGCGACAAGGGTTCTGAATTACTGGATCAGGTGTTTCAGCATCTTGAACTATCCGAAAGGGACTACTTTGGTCTGCTCTTTCCACAAAAACCAGGAGATGTTGTCGTAAGTACATATATACAAAAACTATAATATAAAATACTGATTTTCTCTCTTTTTCCAGCGGTGGGTCGATCCACACAAACAGTTTAAGAAACAGTGCAGCAGCATTGCATTCGATAACGATAGCGTTCCATTATTAGAATTCAGAGTTAAGGTATGTAAGTCGTATTTTTTAATAAATTGTTAGTTTTGCTAAATTAATTGTTTTATATTATGTTAACAAATTAACTAATATTTAACGTCCTCAAAGATAAAATTTTGTATACAAAAGATCTAACGATTCATATTTTGGTTTTTATACTAAGTACGCCAATTCTATACAGATTTTTTCTGTGTTGCATTTAATTTTTTAATTTCTAACAAGTTATTTTAGTTTCTACCAAAACTACCAATATTACAATAAACACTACCGCTAAAAGTTTTTTAGGCAATTAAGTGTAACATTTTGGCGAAAATATTTTTCCTACAAATTGTTATATTTAAGTTAATTACCATTAAACCAAAAACCGACAAATTCATAAAAACTGTTTATGTTCTGGAATATAACTTATAAATAAATTCTCTTTGTTTATAAAAAAAAAAAAAAGATAAAGTCAAATAAACTTTCGAAATCAATACGAAAATATATTTTTTATAAGCTTACGAATTGCTCAAAAGAGATTTGAATATATAGGCAATTGATTTGTAAGTTTTGGATTTGTCGGTGTTTGAAAAATATATTTTGAATCTAGCAGTTTTTTGTCATGTAATTAAAATTATTTTGCATAAAAATTCATTTTGAATTCATATTAAGAAACTTTTAAGCTTTAAGAATAACCATTTTAAAAATATTTTTGCATATTCAATTTTCAAATTTAACAAAAAAATTCTAAATTTTTCCGTTTTCTTTGAATCAGGTGGGCACTATCCTTAATTTAAATACTACTTAAAAAAATACTGTTGTGTTAAATTTGATTTAACGGTTTTTGATTTAAAGTTCTTAAAATTTTAATAAAATTAATTAAGTTGCATTTAGTTTTTGTTTAGTATTTATAAATTTGTAACATCTGATTTCTGTACTTCTAACAAAAATGCTTAGAGTTGTCGCACTCGAGACATCATATAAAATATATATAAATAAT
This sequence comes from Suillia variegata, assembly GCA_949127995.1. Classification (NCBI taxonomy): domain Eukaryota; kingdom Metazoa; phylum Arthropoda; class Insecta; order Diptera; family Heleomyzidae; genus Suillia; species Suillia variegata. The sequence goes on along the minus strand of OX421845.1, from coordinate 15,567,712 downwards.
ATTATAGATAAATCATTTTACTGCCGCTCCGCTCATTGGTAATCATTTTTAATTTATACTCCAATCTAATCATTGACAGTTCTTTGTAAGTGATCCCAGCCGATTGCAAGAGGAATACACCCGTTATCAATTTTATTTGCAAGTCAAACGCAATATTTATCTAGATAAACTGCCGTGTTCCATCAATACGCAATGCCTGCTAGCAAGCTACACAGTCCAATGTAAGTAAGATTATTTTAACATTTACATTATTATATTAATCGGATTTTTTATCATAACTTGTTGTATAGCGGAATTGGGAGATTTCAATTCCATTGAGCATCAAATGGGTTACTTGAGTGGTCTGCAGCTGTTAGCCGAGCAATCTCCTGACGCTGAACGCAAAATATCGGAGTTGCATAAATTGCATCGTGGACAACTGCCAGCCGATGCCGAATATAATTATTTAGAGCATGCAAAACGACTTGATTTGTATGGAATAGATTTGCATAAGGCAACGGTACGTATACATACATTAACATGTCTCTTGACCAGGTCATAAAAATATGTTTTTGTCTTGTTTTCTTCAGGATTCCAACGGCAAGGAGCTTCAGCTAGGCGTGTCTGCGATTGGATTATTGGTCTTCCAGAATACTTTGCGTATTAACACATTCTCCTGGTCGAAAATGGTGAAAGTCTCGTTCAAGCGTAAAGATTTTTTCATTCAGCTGCGAAGGGAACCCGTAAGTGGAATTTAAATTTGTTTAATGGAAAACTACAATTATATATTTTTTAGTCTGAAAGCTATGATACGTTGCTCGGTTTCGGTATGAGTTCACACAAACACGCCAAGGCCCTGTGGAAATCCTGCGTGGAGCATCATTCGTTCTTTCGCCTGAAGCGTCCCCATCGTTTATCACGTTTCCTCAACATCAGTCTGGGCTCAAAGTAAGCATTTGAACGACAACGTTTTCTCACAATTTTGTTTTAGTTACTTGTGAATTTGCGTTACTGTTTGTTATAAGAAATCCAATTCATTCGTTTTTGAATACAGATTTACTTTTTTAATGAATGACACTTTTATCGATTGGACCTCATTTATGTTGGTATTAAAAATAAAAATAATCTTTTTAGATTCTACTATTCGGGTCGTACTGAGTTGCAAGCTGTACAAGAGTCAAAACAACGCGGCAAAATTCATAAAGTCTTTGTGCGCTCGCCAAGCAAACGCCTGATTACAACTGGCGGTTCCGCGGCTGCGTCGCCGTTGGCTAATGGCGGCAGTAACTCCGACAGCAACGGCAGTGTCTCTCACAATGGCAAAACACCGTCCTCAGCGCTGGTAGCACAGCATTCGTCCATTTTGACCATAACGAAAACAAGCCGTCCTCATCATGATAACAAGGTCACATCGAAGCAATCACATTCGATGCCACGTAAGGCTTGGGAACAACAAAGCGACGAATACGACATTCAACTGTAAGTAGGCACTACAAATAAGTTATTATCGAAACTAGTAAGAGAATTATCCTTATTATTGTTATTTTCGGTTCTTAAAAATAATAAAAGCTTGTTTTTTGTGTGACAAACAGAGACGCTGGCTTAATTGAACAATGCAGTCGACGATTCGATTCACCCATACCGCCTGCTTACAGTTCGGGCAACCACAGTCCACTCCTGTCTGTTACCGGAGAAAATACTGCCGCAATTGGCACTCACTTAGGTCCGCCCATTACTACAATCATCAATGGCATTGGTGGCGGAGAAAGAACGGCATCTGCGGAAAGTGGCAGTGATTTAGTAACAATTCGTTTGTTGGCCGACGAGCAGGGCCGTTTCGGTTTCAACGTGAAGGGTGGCATTAATTTGGGTCTGCCGGTGCAAGTGTCTAAAGTTGTGCCTAATACGCCCGCGGATCGATGCACACCGCGCGTCTGCGAGGGCGATGAAGTTGTCATGATCAACGGACATGACGTGTATGGTTTAAAGCACGAGCAGGTTGTGACAATGATACGTGACTGCCGCAATTTGCGCAACGGCGAACTGCTCTTGACAGTCCGTCCGAATGCGCTACAACCATCACTTTCACTGGAAGAAGAGGAGCCGCTTTACCAGTACGTGCCTGAGAACAATGAGATTGGCTCGCACTCTAATCTACTCGATGGTGATGCACTCTTCACTCAGAGTCTTTTGCTGCTTAGTGATGGACTGGCGTCGGGTGCGCTTTTGGCACAGTATGAGTTGATGTACCGAAAGAATCCAGATTTGGCAATTACGGAAGCTCGAAAACCGGAGAATATAGCCAAGAATCGCTATCGCGATATATCGCCATGTATGTTAATTTGTATTTATAAATACTCAACATAGAAAAATATCGTTCGAAATTGTTGTTTCGAACATCTATTATTTCTTACTTTTGTTTACTATTTAACCTTTTATGCTTTTCAGATGACTGCACGCGCGTTTCATTGGTCAATTCAGTATCCGGCGATTACATCAACGCCAACTACGTTAATATGGAGATACCTAGTGGCGTTGTAAATCGCTACATTGCCACACAGGGCCCTCTCGCCAGTACCACAGCTGACTTCTGGCGCATGGTGCAGCAAGAGAGCAGTCATTTGGTGGTAATGCTCACTACCGTTATGGAAGCAGGACGCCAGAAGTGCCATCAGTACTGGCCGGTCACTGGCGATGAGCTGTTACTGGCCGAGGGCTTTTCGGTGAAATGTCTGAGCGAGCAGGCGGATGAAACTGGAAGCTTTGTCTTTCGCGAATTCGTGCTCTGCGACAAGCGAACTGGCGAACAGCGTCACATTCAGCATATGCAGTATCTTGCCTGGCCCGATCATTGTGTGCCATCGGATCCAAATCTATTTCTGGAGTTCACGGAACGTGTTCGGGCAGCTCGTAACAAAACACTGCTGCAGGAGATCGAGGAGAGCTTGAAACAGGTGCGACTACTGGATGCTGACGCCGATGATAATGGTGGTCTCATGAGCGAACGCAAATGTGCTGCAAGCAATGGAGTGACGCCTGAAGACGAAACACCCGTGTCGACAAGTGTTCATCAGTAAGTACAGTTATATACATTTCTGATAATCCGGGTCAATTTGAATTTATTAAAAGCTTCATTTGTCGGTGTAGAACTGACTTGCAAGATAAATAATTTTAATATCAACGCTCTCAAAATTGTAACACTTTTTTGTTGAAAATCGGAAAATCTTAAAAGTTTCCTTTGTTAGTGTTTCGTATTCAGAAACATACGAAGACAGAAATGTTAACTGTTAAACAAATTATTCAGTTGTTTAGTTATATTTATACAAATCTAATTAATAAATCTTTTCAATTCGCTTTTTGTTTAGGTGCATCAGTGCCGCCAATCCACCTGTGATCGTTCATTGTTCGGCCGGAATTGGTCGAACGGGAGTGCTCATTCTAATGGACACTGCTTTAGCATTGATGGAGTCACGAGAGCCGGTCTATCCGTTGGATATTGTGCGTACAATGCGCGATCAGCGTGCCTGTATGGTACAAAATGTGGTAAGTAGTATTTAATACTCCACTATTGAAAAAAAAAGTAGTTGGCAATTGTGTAGTAATGGAAATAAATTGTTGGAAAATTATTATTTTTAATTAACACAAGCCAATTGGGGCGATCTTTTACTATCCAAACTTGGTTGCGCGAAATCGAAATCGTACAACACAAGTTAACTTAATATTGGACTGTTACTTCGACGGTTTTTAGTTTCATTCTTAACGAAATAAAATTAAAATTGCTCTCTACTTCTAATGAAAGCGTTATTCAACATTTTGAAATTAATAATTTTAACCATAAGGTAAAAATTGTACAAATGTTACCTGATACCAATTGTACGCATTTCGAAAGAATTTTGGATAAAACTCTGTCCCAGTACAGAATACTAAATTTATATCAAGTCCCTTAAAATATAAAATTGCCACGACATTTTTAAGAACCGCAAACGTCAATTTTAATGTTTTTAAATAATACTTAGAAATAATACTAACATTTTCATTTTCAGAGCCAATATCGTTTTGTTTGCGAGTGTATTTGTGCTGCCTATATGAAAATGTCGCGTATCAGCGCCGCTACTGAAGATGATGACAATTAACAATAACTTTTTAACAATATATGCATATAATGAACAAATTCATTTGACTAGATTTTAAATATTTTTTATGATAATATATAGCAATTCAAAAAATAAAAATAAATATATGTTTTATGTTTGTTAATGTATTCAGTTCAATATTAATTTTGATCTACCACACAAACATATATTAACTGCGCTACAAATTGCTATTTTGTGGTTATTCAGATGACTCCTTATGTGAACAAAAAAAATATCTGTATGAGTTGTTTGTGCACATTTAAATATATCACCAACACCATTTCAATTATGAAATGAAATTACCCACATTGTTTTTAGAAACGATAATCCATCTAAGATTAAGTATTTTAAATAAATATCATTTGCTTTACTGACTGACAGCATTGCACTGTTTTGACATATCTATTAATTTTACTATAATTTTATTTTGAGTGTATCGTATTTCTTTTTTGAATTAATCCTACAAGCCCCATTCATAGATTTTTTGTACGCTCGTAATATGACAATTAATAAATGAATTTAACGCAAGTGCTGAACACAATTCTAAATTTATAGTATTCGTATAAAGCATATTTTTAGCAAATTAAGAAGATACAAAGTAAATGGAAACCATTATTAATTTAAATTATATATCTACACACTTTAAGCAAACGCTAAATCAATTATTCAAGAAATAATTATTAAAATTTGTAATGCAATCAAGTGTATGCATTAAATAAAACTATTAGTATTCTAGCACCAAATAACGTATTTATGCTGAAATATTTATTATAATAATCATCTACAAGTAGAAAAGCATTATGTAAATGTTATTAAATAAAAATTAATATACAAATAAAATTGTTTAGAAAGAAGAAAAATGTTTGTTTGTTTATTGTGTTTTGATAAATTGGAATTTTTTTAAGAAAAGTTATTCCACATCGTGTTCCAATGTTGGTTTCATATTTGATTCTGTATGTTTCAGGGTTGGCAACTCTTCAAGTTCCTCATGCAACTTCGCATATTTCTGCTGCAATTCTTTTTCGCGTTCCATCTGACGACGCACATCTTCTTGTAAAGACTACAAAGAAATAAAATATAAACATAAAACAAATATTTTCCATACTTTCAGTTTTCAAATGGCAAAATTTAATATTTAATATATTTATTTATTATGCAATTTGAAATTGTTTATGGCCGGCCTACCGCAACATTAATTTTGTTATAAATTCGATTAACAAAAATTTCAAAACCTTTTGTTTGAATAACACAAAATAGTTTCCAAATCGATTGTATTCAATTATAACGGTTACAAAGAAATAAAACCTCGATCTTGCAAAATAAACTTAAATTTTCTTATACTAAATTAAAAGTTTTAAACTAAAATCCTATTCACCTCTAAACGCCTTGGAATGGCGATGGCCTCCTGCTCGGCGAGAAATTGAAACGTAGACAGGGCAAGCGTGTTCTGTTCAATTTGTTCGTACGTGTCCTGCAGCTGCTTGATCAGCGCCTGTGCACGCGCTTGATATCCGCCCGTAAGTATTTTAAGCTTCTTTTCGATTTTACCGCAGCGTTTTGCCTCCTTGGCCATGTGTCGACGATTCTGTTCCAAGCGCTTTTCGGCCGATTCAAGCCGATCTTTTTTGCTGGCCAAATTTGCGCGCGTATAACGATTCTGCGATGGAAGATAAAGCACTTGACCGAGGCATTCCTGCCAAACCTGGGCGTACACATCCATTGCCAGTTCGCCGTGACCCATTCCCTCTTTAACAACATCCATCTCCTCGACGAGAACGCGTTTCGCTTGCTCCAAATCAGTCTTTGAAATGTCTTCGTAAGGGTTTGACTTGAAGTAAGACTGAAGCTGATCCATTTTATTTTGTGACTGCCCGGGTACGGGATCCTTGACGGAGTCATACAAGAGCATCGTAATCATTTCATGCTTAATCAACTCTTCGGCCTTTTGCAGCTCGTTGAGATTTTGCTTTTCCGACTGGGGACGAAGAATTTTCGTATTGACCTCGGTAGGGCGTGGCAGCGCTCGTTGTATGGCCTGCGAACGTTTTTCCAGTTCACGCTGTCGTTGCGCTTGCTGCTCAGCGAAAGCACGTGCATCCACATCGGCTTGATCCTCGACTGCGGTCCTTTCGGTCGTCTCTGTTGATTCACGATCGTCGTGTTCGGGCACCACAATTTCATAATCGTTTCTTGGTGTGGGCAGAGTAGACAGTCCGTCGCGCAGCGTGGTCTTCAGTTGCTTCTGATAGTTGCGGTAAAGCGCCGGCGTCTCGGTGGGTACACTTATGCCGTCCTCAGAATTTATGTTCAATTTGTCGCGCACAAGAGCTGGCGTTTGACCAATAACGCCAGTAGTGGCGCCACGCGGTGTCTTTCCGCCGACGGGAACCAGTGCCGAAGACATAGGAGTGGCAAAACCTGTAGGTGTTGAAGACTCTCCACCGCGCTGTGTTCTGAAAATGGAAAAAGGTAATGCTATACATTTTTATACAGGTCGATTTTGATGTATCGGAAAAATGACAATATCTACTTAACAAGATACAAATGTTTTATTTTTTTATAAAAAAACAGACATAAACTTACCGAAATGGTGTTGCAATGACCGTGTTTGGCGTGGCAACGGTGCCAGCTTTAGGCAGTGCACCCGAAAAATCCGATTCGTGAAGCGGCGTATTGATGCCACCTTTTAATGGCGTTTCGACATGCGTCAGAGCCATCATATTTTGTGCTTCCTGCATTATGCGATCGGTGTAGGGAGCCGGTGTGCGTGGCGTGGCGGCGATTTGCGGCGCAATCGAGTAATCAGCAAGCAGTGCATCAGTCGTTTCGATGCCGCTTTCACCTGCAACCTCTTTTGCAATTTCGCTAGCACGTCCCAATTTGACCACTTGCTGTAATTCTTGATCGGAGATTTGTGGTTGCGGCAACACCAGCTTGGAACGCTTACGTTCTGGTTCTAAATTCTGCAACATAGCGGTGGGCATGTCGTTTTCTTTGCGCTGCTTTAGCTTTTGTTTGTCCTTCTTGCGTTCGCGTTCCTCCTTCTCGGAGCGTAGTTCACCGTCCAAATCTTGTTGGCGCATTTTATTAAAATTTGGCTCAAGGCGCTCAACATTCTCCTCGGAAGTGTCATAGAAACCCAGCGCTGGACGCTTTTCAAACGGAATCTCAGCATTGTAGTCAATGCCCTTAATACGCTTCCTATTGCCGCTTCCAATACCGGCCGCACGCAGTTCACGGCGCTTCTGTAAAGCGGCGAGACGACGCGCCTCCTCAAGCTGCTTCTCACGCGCCTTTCGTTTCGCTTTTTTGCCCTGAGTGTTGGCAAGACGAGCTCGCGCTTCCGACAACATTTCCAGTTCTGAAATAGACAAATAGTACTTAAATTTCTTTCTCAAAACAAAAATCAAAACTTTCTAATCAATAACTCAACGTAATTATATAATTTCATAATATCAAAAACTCGTCATATTCGACTTTTGTGAAACGATTATATGGTCATGTATGGACGGTTTAATCTTTTATGTTGCTACTTTAATATTTTATGAACTATTTTGTCGCACTGATTTTTACTGCAATAATATTCTCGTTTCTTAATTTGACTATAAAATAAGGTGACATCGAAGGTCATGGGTAAATTACTTTCTCTCTTCATAGCGCAAAATACAATCCAATTTACCTGCCAATACAGATTTTCATTTTAATTTAAACTTATTCTGTCATGTGGATTTTTTCATTTTGAGTGTTAAATATTCTAGTTGCCCTGCTTTATTTTGTTTATTGCATTTTCCAATATTGTATTAGATTAATTTATATTAACTTTTGAATTGTATCAATTTTAGTGCACTGCTATAAAGTCGTCACCTTATAAGTCTCACATATGATTCAACATCTAGATATTGGATCACTTTGGACTTCGTTAATTAAAACGTTCGACTGCAACAATAAAGAAAACGATAAGTAATACTTATTACCAAATTTGTTTGTATGCTCTAATTATCATATTTTCTCATAAGCGTCTTACGATATTGTACTAACTACAAAAAAATTGTTTACTACTTTTGCAGGTGTTTCAAAGAGTTCCAGTTTAAGAGTGTAAAAATATGTTAGCTAAATATCTTTATCGGGCAAACAAACGATATGGAATAAATTTAAATTCAATTGAAAAGCTGTATTGCCAAATAAATTAGATTGTGTATTGCTTTATAAAGAAAGAAAATTTTCGATTCTAATTACGCATATACAGGTGTCTATGAATATATATTTATAGGAATTTACCGTTGAACAAACTTTTACCCAACACACAAATATTATATGGGTCACAAAATATTTTCTTTTTCAATTCTTATTAGATTCTTATCGATTTTACTCCCAATTTTATTTTTATATACCATCTTCATCCATATCCTTGGGGTCTGGACGTGCGGGCTTTGTTTCCGGATTTGGATCGATTTCACCGGGCTTTAACTTGCGTGGGTCATCGGCAGCATCTTCCCCGTCTTCTTTTCGCTGGGCCTGATCTCTGTGAGAAAAAAAAAACAAAAAAAAACGATATGATATTGAATGTGGTATTTGAAATTGTTAGCCTTTTCTCCTTTTACTTACAATAAATATTCGTAGCGCTCGAGACACTGCGCCGCCGTACGCCCAATAATTGGAGCAATAGTGCGCCATTGAGTCGGCATTAGTTTAGCCAGATGCAACAACTTCTCATCTTCCTCGCGCGACCATTCGGTCTTCTTTATACTCGGATCCAGCCACTCGTACCAGCGCGCTTTGCACTGCTTTGCTGATTTGCGGTGCAACAAGGAAGCGATTCGAGACCATTGATTCTTGCCATATTTCATCACCGCCGCCTTAAGAATCTCATCCTACAGAGGACAATTAGCATTGTTAAAAAAACTTGTGAGTGAAGCTTGTCTCTGTGATTCGCACTTACCTCCGTGTTGCGCCAAACGCCTCCTTTGATCATAATTCGCGGCATTTTGTTTTAAGAGTTTTAATTTAATCTTTTCCAATAGTAAAATTAATAAATACGGAATCGTTTCCTAAAGAACGTATTGACGATGGTGATGGGAAATTCAATGACGTTTCAATGAAGTGGTGGCAAAATTGTAAAGATAAGATCAAAAAACACTCGATAATTTTGTATGTAAAATATCGATAAAATTGTATATTTACCAAGTAGACAAATAGTTATAGTAGAGATTTTCAAACTTTACCTAAATTGAAATAGGCAGGAGTTTATTTTACTCGAGTCAATGAAATGTAAACTAGTTTGTAAATACTCGGATGTTGCTTTTGACGAAAATCGGTATAAGGCTGGATATAAGTTCACTGTAGTAAGGTTAGGAGACTATAAATGAAAGCGCAAATTGAATTCTGCCTTATTTGTATACCACTAGAGTATATACAAATTTTGTTATTGGGGTGACGGTTTTACAAATATGCTTTATGTATTGAGTTTCGAGATGAATAATACTATAGAATACTCGGATAGTATTACAAAAGTACGGAATATATATAACACAAAAGAGATATTTTAATTTAAAGGTCATGTAAATTGTTGCACAAATTTAATAACTAACATTATTATATATTTTTAATTCAATGGATTTCTAGGACCTCTTATCAGTGCAAATTCTAAAAGTTATTGTCATAAATGATCAATTGTAATGTCTTTTGTTTTAGTACAACTTATTCGAATTTTATAAAATTAAAACCGAATCAAAGATTTCCCTGAAATAATATTTGAATTTTTTGGTAAATTTGTTAATATGTACTTTAAATTCTAGGAAATATATATTGCAAATTGTTTCCTGATAACTAATAAATTGATAGAATTAAATTTTTTAATATATATTTCCATTTCATTCAATTTTGTATGATTTGTATTAAATTTTCTATGTACCTTACGATTTTACAACGATTTTCCTCTGAGTGTTCATATATACATATCGCTCATGCGAAGAATGAATGTTAACAAGTTTACAACAATAGATGAGAACCACTTTTTCCAATACTCAAACCAAAAATGACAGAACGACTTTATTATCAGCTGTTGGCTGTTTTTATTTATCATCGCAAATAAGAATCACAATTTGTTTTGTATTAATATATTTATATATATTAATTTATTCCAATCAGTTAATAAATGCATTAAACCAACCAACATGAATGACGGCGTGTTTGCAACATATGATAGCTTTTTCAGCGGCAACACTTTCCAGGTGAGCAACGTACATAAATATTTTCGGTTTTTCGTGGACCAATACGAATACATAGTAGCGTAAGGTATTTATTACACAAATAAGTGAGAGTACCAATGCGGAATATTCATTAAATGTTTTCATGAGAGGCGCTAGCGCTCCAAGAACTTTTTGTGTTTGTATGTGTGTAAGGAGTTAATAAGGAGTTAAAATCAAGAATGATGTAGGGGAATAGGATAAATAAGGTCTCATATGAAAGTTATTCAGGAGAGCTTTAAGACCTTATATCCTCATTAATGTTGAAGTTAAGACATTCTTCAACATGTTGTGCATTTTTGGATTAAATGTGCTTATTTCTTAAATAGAATAGATTACATTGCAGCTAATTCAATTACCTTTTATTCGATATGCAATCTATCATTTATTTAGATTTTGTTTTTAATAAAGTAAAATAATTTATTTTTTATTTTATTAAACATATGTATATATGTACATATGTCTAATACTAGTGTGAATATATTTCAAAAAATACTTAATTCTATTGTCTGTTTAGTGTATTTGCATATAGCTTCTTTCTTTAAACATGTTCTACACATGTCGTTGTATGTTGCATTTTCACTTGGGCAATTGGTCAACTCAACGTACTTTGCCTCTTAGATCTGCAATCGGCAGATAAGACCAAAGTTATTTTACCTTATTGGAAGATATTTCCAACCAAAAAGCAACTAACCTGGTTAAACTCCTTAAAATGTGTATCACTAATCACATAGGAATATCATGATCTCACGGACCATTAACAATAAGGTCCATTACTGTTCTATGTGCGATCTTTTTAGAACAGTCAACGTAATATATCTACTTATCTAACTCTAGTTGAATGATTATTCCTGAATGGCTGTCTCCTGACAAAAGCATTAAATCGTTTAAAATATTAATAATTTTTCTGTTACGATTGAGAACAAGGTAAAAATTTTAATTTTTCATCGATTGGGGTGGTTCATATTTATTAATTGTTTATATGTTAAAATAAAGTCCTTATAATTTTAATAACTTAAATTTTTTAATTCTTTCCTCGCCTCCGTCATAACACATAAACAGCAACATCAACACCAACAACAGCTCACAAATGTTACAACTATACATGATATTAGTCTTCCGCCGTCATTGGCCAAAACTGGAACAGGAGCATTTGCCAACATTCCATTTGTACAAATCCACACAACGGACGTCCAACCGCAGCAAAACAGTTTTGGCAATGTATTTCGTCGAAGCGCCAGCAAACAGGAAGAAATCAAGTCTGAGCCAATAAAATCGGAGAGTGCAGATGCCGCTAAAGAGCGTGTAAATGCCACACCTACACCACCTGCTAGAGTCGGCAGTAGTAGCAACGGTGGTGAAAAAAATTTGATCACTCAAAATGGCAATTTAACAGAGATAAATACAAATACGCAAATGAATGTTCTAAATGCTGCTGCAGCGGATGTGTCTGTAACCGTTCATCAGAAAGTGTCTTCATCGTTGGTCTCAGATTACAGAGAAGCATTTGCTTGTGTCGTGAACAAGTGCAGCCAGTGTCCATTTATTAGCCTTAGCGCAGGTGGCCTCCAGCGTCATTTGGAAACCTTTCACGAAAAGGGAGGGGATTCATTTCTGAATGAAGCAGCAATTCGCTTTCGCATACCGTGCCCAGGTATATAAAATCTTTTACTATAATTTTTTTAACATAATATATGTAATGCTAAAATTCATTAAAAGCCTATGGGGTTAAAAATATAGGCCATGCACAATATATATCTAATAATAATAATAATAATAATAATAATAATATATGTACATATGTAAGTTAGTAAACGTATTCCTTGTGTATTTACCAATGGTGGGAATATTCATCATTAAAAAATTGTATATTTTATGACTCTGAAATGCAGATTTTATATATTAGGTGTACAAATAAGTTTTGAGAAAGATGGCGTGGCACGAGGTTTATGTTGGAATTCGCAGATGGTAACCTACTTGAAAATAAGTTTGTTTATTCCAGAACAACATAACCTTATCATGTTATTAAGTTCGCATTAGCATCATATATTTTTCTTCATCTAAAAATGTCTCAATTTGAGCCAACTAAGTGTCATATGCGGGAACTTTTAATTTATTTTTTTAATTTAAAAAAATCTGCTGCTGAGTCGCATCGATTGCTCGTTGAAGCATATAATGAGGATGCTTTGAGTGAGAGAACATGTCGTGAGTGGTTTCAAAAATTTAAAAAAGGTGATTTTGACATAAAAGACAAAGATCCAGTGGAAGGCCGAAAATTTACGAGGATGCAGATTTGGAGAAATTATTGGGTGAAGATTCGTCTCAAACACAAAAGGAACTTGCACTTAGTTTAGAAGTCACTCAGCAAGCAGTCTCACATCGTTTAAAATCGTTTAAATATTATTTTATTAACAAAAAACGGCGGAAACTTATTTGTACACCTAATATATTGAAAAAGAAGGGAATTTCATAACATTTGAAACGGTTGCTGCACACTATAAAATCCTTTTCCGTTGAGATAAATTGTTTCCATCAATATAAAAAAAATATCCCCTTATATCAGACGTTTTGTATTACTTTTGAATTTTTCAATTACAATGAAATTGTGTTTCATTTCAATATGTATATGTATACTCATATGTAACTCAACACGGCTAACAAACATTTTTCTTTTATTTAGGTTGCGAAAATATTTTCTATACTCACAAATCCATAGAGGTACATTTTCTCCAAGATCATCTTATGGATTTCGAAGATGTAAAGAAGTTACTAGATGAAGTCAAAAAGAAGCACCCCTGTAAGGAACAGCATCAACCGCAGCAAACAAATGATAGTGAAATTACAAACATAAGAAATTCGCCTATCTTAACACAACAACAAGATACACATCGAAAGAGCAGAATTTATCTTAAGAACGTAGATTGCCTGCGCGAACCACGACGCGAACCCATCGAACAACAACAAAATCAAATTACAGAACAATTCTTTCAAATAAACACCTTCGAAAATGACTGCAATGTGTTGATTAATGATGACAGAGACAACAGCAACTCGTTTACTGAAGAAATTGGCGATATAAATAACGAAAATCACAACAACAATAATACTGTCATAGATTCAGTTAATAACAACACCCAACAAAATTACAAGTCTACCACTTCTTCAACTAAACAAAAAATATCTATCAAAAGTGTGGATGTGCTTAGAGAACCTGCTCTACTGCGTCGCGATTATGAAATGCAGGGCTTTAATAACTTTATGAACGCATGCAGTGATCTTGATTTACATGCCCTTAACAACATCAACAGCGATCAGCAGTTTAACTACTCTTCATGCACTCCAAATGCTCTTATATCGATTGGCGGCAGTTCGGTAGTCAACAATTTAACAAATAATGTCGAAACTAATTTTCAAAAACCCAGGCGTCCTAAAATATATATTAAAAATGTTGATATACTTAAGGAACCAATGATATTAACCGACAACCTTAATATTCAGGAACCTTTGAATCTTCTTAACGATACCATGAATTTTAGTTTTATACCACAGAGCAACGTTGTCGAAGGGGGCGGAGCAGGGAGCGCAAGTAATTTTTTGAACAGTTCGGATAATTCTTCAACACCACCTTCACAAAGGTTCGATACTAATCTTCCCCAGCAGTTGGTAGTTCCAATGGTTGTGGGTAATATTTCGGAACAGTATTTATTTGAGAGTTCCGCTGCCGTTAACAATAACGAAAATACCGCGTTTATGCCAACGGTAAGCGTTGCCGAGAACTTTAACTTTGCAAATGGCCAAAGTTCCAACTGTTTTTTGCTGGACAACACTCGATTCGATTGCATTGACGGCGATTTGGAAACTTTGCACACATCCTCGACGCCAATAATAACGGAACCTACACCGCCACCACCTGCAGTAACACTTGGCCTTAACGGCGAAGAAGCTATGGACCATTGTACATTGGTTACTACCGCCCTTAATAATAATTCAAAACCGCATCCACAACAACAGCAGCAAAAACAAAAGATATTTATTAAAAATGTAGACATTTTAAAAGAGCCGCAGTTTCAAGAGCAGCAACGCGGGACGCTTCACTTGCGCACGGTAGACGAACTAAATTTGATGAATAAAAACGAAGTGGAAAATTTGATTGCTCCCAATTTGGACAATACACAGAGTAATAATTGCCAACCAGTGCAAGAAGAAGAAGATGAAGACGACTTAAACAACAGCTTTAGCAATTTATGCGATCAACAAGCAAAACTAATTTTATCCGATGAAGACGCTTTCTACGCGAATGACAGCAGCTTTAAATTGCAGGACTTCGATACTGAACAAGTGGTGAATAATTGGTCAGACGATTACGATTTAGGGGAAGATATCGATTGTATTATAACGGACACAATTTCGCCCATGAACGCAATCGCAACCATGACGACGACGAATTCTGTGTCGAAGCCGATGATGACGACAGTTCACGACTTAGATACTCCTCAAATGTCACTTATTTCAATACGTGATATTGAGGAACTTACAGGCGGAGGAGGAAGTGTTTTACAAATTCATCAGCTGAATGAATTTCAGCACCACGAAATTGTAACGAACAATTCATCAGAAGTGATGAATGCTCCCTTAGACACTGAAGTTGCGTCTTCCGCACTGACGGAACCAATCGCTCAAGATGATTTAGAATTTCCTGATTTTCATTCAATTTCAGTTTGTCAAAATGGTAACGCTCAAACTTCTCCTCACATGTTTGACCATGACTTGAAACAAGAACGTGCAATAACAACAACTTCGACAACATCATCATCAACAGCAAAATCAACAATATCTTCATTCGATGATCAGCAAACGGAAGAAAACGTATCTTTTTCTTTTTCTTCTGCAGTCAATATAAATGAGGTTCCACCATTGGCGCCTGTTACCATGACTACTTCGGTACAATCACCTCCATCACAATACATCCCACTTGAGTTGGCACCACCACCATTGGCTGCAGTTACAACATCATCTAATTCAAAAGATAATACAATAACCGCAGTTAAGTCTACCAACATACCAATGCCTCCACTGGTGCCTGTGGCTTTTTCCGTAAAAACTCAACACAGTGCTACTTCTACGCCGGCTCGAACTTGTATATCTCCTACAACTAACATTATAGCAGAAGGCACTTCGCAGACATCACCTCTTGTCGAAAGAGGGCGCATTTACGTTGCTAGCAATCTTATGGAAAGTAACAATTCATCTGTAGCTCTGGACCAACAAACGGCGATACATCCGAAAGTTTGTACTACGTCGACGGTTGCTGTAACTGGTGGCACTTCGGTCCGTGGTCGTCCCTTCGGCTCCAATCGAACAGGGGTCCCAAAAACCCGTAAAATGTATGGCAACGCGACCGATATTGAAGTCGGCATCAAGTGCACAGTGCAAGCCTGTGCTTTTAGATTTAAAAAACCCGAAACTTTGGAGTACCATAAAAGATGCCATAACAGGTATTATTGTTAGATCAAAAGTTCCTTGCTAGCAGATACATTTTCTTAAATTGTATTTTGAATTAAAAGAAAAGTGCCCTGCTAGCAGGTTCTCTTAAATAGTCAAATGTTATTTTGAAATAGTCGAATTTTTAATTTTATTAATATTTATGTCTTTTTATCCTTTCGGTCTAAAATGCCATGTCGATTTATTTTCCTTATCAAAATATCACTTAAATTAAGAACTAAATTGTTTTGAGTGTATGGTAGAGTCGAGCAGGGATCACCATTAACTTAACGAATTTATCAGATCTTGATTTAAAGAAAGTTCTTTAATTTAACATGTTTAACTATTTGCAGCAATTCAACGTTGCCACAATCGATGCTATGCCCAGAGTGCTTGTCAACTGGTTTCAACAATTGGAACACACTTCACACTCATCTTTGGCGCAGTCATCAAGTAGACATGGAGCTGTACAGCTGTGAACTATGTACATTTAAGACGCCCGTGTACTCTCGACTTATTAATACGCACTCGAAAATACACTCCGAGGATCGAAACTACAAATGTAGTCTGTGTGCGAAGGCTTTTAAAAATACGAAACAATTAAAAAATCACCGACGTTGGCATCGCAATCATACAACCTTGGCTACTTCGAATGGCACAACTCCTCCTTCACTTGCAGTTCCTCCGCCTCCGCTCACGCTGCACTATTGCAACGATTGTGGCGCTGTATTCTCGAATCCAAAAACATTGCGCAGTCACCTTTGCAAAAATGCTGACATTCAAGTGCAGTGCGAGGTATGTGGACGCGTCGTTTCTTCAAAGTCATCTTTGAAGTTGCACATACTCACACATGAAACGTCGAAGCGATTTAAATGCTCGTTGTGTGATTACGAGGCCAATGACCACAATGCATTTAGGCGTCACAAAATGACGCACGATAATACAAAGATGTACATTTGTCCCTACTGCAGTTACAAATCCATACAAAGTGTCGCGTTTCAGGTAAGTTTACTCTCACAAATAAAACAGTTGCAATTCCTATCGCAGATAGAAAACATCGATTTTCTAATACAGAATAAATATTTTAAAACAAAAATAAATAACATATTTTTGTTTGATTACCAGAAACACGTTCAACAAAAGCATCCGGACATGGCTGACTCTATTATACACAAATGTAACTTGTGCCCATTCTCCACTATAAACCAATCACTTTTTACTGTTCACCAGGCTAAACATGAGACTGCTTTAAATGATCACCAACAAAACGATGCCGCGACTGAAAAAAGTTTGTCGATAACGACAAATGATAGCACCATATTTGCAAGCGTCAATCAGACTGAAATTACTTTAAATACTTTAGTTCATGCGCACGAAGTCGTGCAATCCTCTAAAATTAAGGTTAAAAGTAATTTAAAGCTCGCAAATCCAAACAAGTTTAGCAAAAGCAAAGTCTGTTCTTTGGAATAAAAAAACAAATTGTTGAAAATTGTAAATATTCTTAGATCTCTAATTCAAAAGAACATTTTAAATTAATTTGTACATATGTTTGAGGGGATTTATGTAAAAAAAGGTAATTAATATTTAACAAACATAACTGCAAAAATTAGTACAAAGAAAGAAATTTGTATTTTTTTAAAAATATTTTTGTGATTTGTTAAGTTTAAATAACTCTTCTTTTATGAAAGTGTTAGTTGCCTTTTTATTGCCTCTATCGCTTCAATATATACTTTATTATAAAGTATTAAGGACTTGTAAATATTGATTTGTAAATATTGTTTTACAAAAACTAACATAAACCGATTTTTATATTTTAATACAAAACTAACGTCGTTCGCAATCTGTGTTATTTCTGTATACTGGTAATCTATTATCTTTATTCAAATTTAAAAATAATTTGACTTGCTCATATTGTTATACGATAAAAGTATAAACATTTTTACAAGATGTAACACCGATCGTGAACGATATTATTGCAGAATGTTGTAAATAAGCATATTTTAAGTAAATAAATAAAAATTAATATCATAAACTAATAATTTTGTAATATTTTCGTAGTATATATTATGTGGACGTGTTAAAGAAGTCCCAAACATATTGACGTTGACTAATTTAAAAAAGGCCGTAGACTTGAAGTCCAGACCAGAGCTCTCAAAAAATGACTATTTTTATTTTGGAAGTCGAAATGCACGAGTAAAAACCGAAACAGACGTGAAATTAGTTTATAACATGTTTTTGTTAGTTTAATTGAGAGTATTTATTGAATTAATATCTATCAAACTCTTTCTGGTAACACACATTAAAAAGGTCAATCATTTATTAGTGATATAGTATTTTACATACGACGAATGATATTAGGTTGACCATTTTAGAGCTGCATCTCAGCCAGAGAAATTACTCTGTAATAAAAAATAGTGTTCAAAATTGCACATTTGGTCGTCTAAATGTTCTATTAAGATTTAATTCATTAAATACATTTTTCTATATAATAAAAAAGTTGAGAATTTGAATAAATTAAATATGACTACATTGAAATTCATCTACTCGTATGTCTTCGAAAATGAGTTTGAAAAGTTTATTTATTCACTAGAAAATTCAAAACTTAAATACATAGTTCTTACCGACAACAACAGGAGAATAATAGATTTTTTTAAGTTAAAATCAATAAACAAAAGTAAAAAATAATCACAAAAACAATAGTTATAGGTAAAATATCTTCTTCTGGACTTCTACTTTAACATAATATGCCCACAAATTACCTTAAGGCTAGTTTTGCGAGCTCAGAAATGATATTAATGCTGTAGATAGTTTCAGGGAAGGTCAATATTTTTGTATTTTTCACTCGTTAATTAAAATATTTTAGTCATAAGTTAGCGAAAAGAGAGAGAGAGAGAGAGAAGAACTAATTAAAGGTTGAAAGTCGAAATTCCTTCACATTAATTATATGATTTCAATACCAATCGATTGTTTAAACTTTAAGTTTGCCGACTAAGGTTTTAAATTTATTTAAATTTTGCACTTTATCTGCTTCCTATATTAAAAAAAATAATAAAACGTAGTTGCCAAGTAAACCGAACTAAAAACGGTTTCTACACCTAATTACGGATTTTCTGTTGATCATAAAACAGCTCCGACTGTAAACGTAGCAAGCGCACATAAGTGACAAGTTTGTATTTTAGCTGCTCATCGCTGGTTGGCACAAATGTGGACATATATGAGACCAGTTCCTGTGATCCATCCTGATCAAGATCGGCAATCAGCATTGAGTTCTCCTGGTTATTGAGATCGGGCTGGCAGATAACATCCGCTGAATTCAGCGGACTACTTCGGCGACAAAACTGAATAATGTCGCTCTGCGAAGTGTTTTCAATTCGAGTATCGGCGCCAATAAAAAGGATCAGTATTACTGTTTCAGTAATCATTTGTATTTTATAGTCGCGGGCATTAAGTGTTTCGCTGTTGAAGCTTTCAATTAGCTTGTGTTTGTTGTTATTAGTCACGTTGGACGCTGCCGCCACTTCTCGAACTATTCGCATCACATTAGCTTTCTCTTTATTTTCCTGCTCTTTAGCAATTCCCATGTGTAGCTGCGGTGGTGGTATGCTAAAGGTTTGCTGCTTTTGAATAATGTGATCGAAGTTGTTAAATTCGTCACTGGTAGTTGGAAATTCATGTTTTAGTTTTGCAGCTTCGCGTTTTTTACGGCTTTTGTCAGTTCGATTAGATTGCGGCGTCTGTTGATTTTGTTTTGTTGACTTCTTGGATTGATTCTGCTCACGTACTGAATTAACCTTATTGTCATTCTTTGAATTTAAATCGCTTGCGGAATGTCGTTCAGTGTCTTTAGCTGAATTATAAACCGCCTTTCGACTTTCATTGGGTGGTGTATTATTCCATTTCCAGAACTTCATCACGAATCCGGACATCTGGGTATTCGTGTTCTTGAAGTGCCATTGTGCTGGCACCATTCCATACATCCCCGTATTTGTAAAATTCCGTAACACAGTTGTTTTACCATTCCGTGTCTCGCTTAACATAAGTGTAACATTGCAATCCTCAGGACACTTGCCACGATTCTCTACAACTAGTTCACGTCCGCTGAGAGAATAAATGTTGCGCTGTGCGTCAATGTCTTTGCGCTGTCCGTAGTGCCGATGCTGCGATATTTTTTTGACTGGCATTAGCTTCTTACCAAGAGTTTTCATCTGTAAATTTAAAGCAGAAGAATTTGTTCAACCCTCAATTTAAAGAGTAGTTCATAAACTTTGAGTTTGTTACAATATATATAGTATATAAATAATCAGCGTCAAATTCTGAGTCGATGACCGCCTGGCCATCCGAGCCAGAGACATAGAGTAATAGAGACATATAGTATATATGTGATACATGAAGCACATTTTTTAGTGTCTCTAAAAAACGGAGGGTACTTGAACTTCGAAGATAATAGTTTACTAGTTAATACTATTTTAAATGTATCTCAGAGAGTTGGTTTTTTTTATAATTTCAGAAAAATTTCAAATTTCGGAACAGTTAAGACAAAATTAAATCAGCACATACAAAGTGTTACATCGTACAAAAATGGGTGTTATTAGAGCTCATTATTAAAGCTCATATTATATACAAAAATATTCTCGGAATAACTAGAAAGGTAAGTGTGCTCCTTACGATCGAAACTTACCATTGATTTGTTTGTAATTAGCGAAAATAGCTCGGCCAAAGTTTTAGAGCGTTGTGCTTCAGTATTGTTGCGAAGGCAGTTGAAGGAAACCGATGTCTGCAAATTCTCCTCTAGCTGTAGTTTGCGGAGCACATCGCAGTCGTGAATTTTATGACCTTCTCCAATTGGTATTCCACTGCGACCCGACAAAATGCGCAATAAATTTCGTTCGCCTTCGCGTGGTTTTAGCTCGCCTTTACGAATCGCTTCCTTGGTGCGTTGTTCAAGTGATGGTGAACTCGTGACAAGAAGTATCTCCAGTACGCCATCGCCATCCAAATCAGGCAACATAACCGGAAAGTCCAATACGTCAACCTTATAGGAAGATCGATTTTTAAAACGCCAATGCCACTGGCCTGAAATCGGATTGAAGGCGCTCAACTCGCCATACTCGTCAATAACCAAACAATCGGGCCGTCCATTGTGATCAACATCGATTAGTGTACAGTCGATGGCCACAGGTTCGTCTACCATTTCATCATACCACGCCACGACGCCTGAACTACCAACTAGCGATATAATGCCGTTACGCTTTTTGTTACCTGGCCGGAATTCACGAAAGAAGACGTCGCCGCGATACAAAAAAATTAGATTATTTTCCCAGCTGCGAAGCCCGTTCACGATGTTGACGCCGCCCTTCAACTCAATTTTGGTGTAGTTGTTAAGCCAGTTGTGCGTCTTGACGCGATCAACAAGCGCAGGACATGCACTCTCCTCGCCGCATGGCACTAGCCATACAAACCCGAATACAGCTGCCACGCAAAGCAATAGTGAGCCAACGAAACAGCAACGCCGCCTCGTCGACATTGGCTCTTGGGAAGTTGCTGCATCCTTACCGCTGTTGCCGCCCAAAATAGCAACATTGTCTGCGACATCAATTTGATTGCGCTCGTCATAGTCACTGTTAAAACTGGAGAAATTACTGCCTGGATCACAGTGAGCGCCACCTTCGCCGTTGAGGCCCATGTCGGACATCATCACGGAGCGAAGCATGTTGGTGGACGGCGGTTGGTAACTGTTGCCGTTGCCTGTAAAAAACTTATACTATAGTATGTTTTGTTAAAGAAATTATATTCGACACAAGTATATAGAACATTCGTAAAAAAAATTTAATGGAAATCGTTGCAACTTACCATTGAGAGTTGATAGATTAAGCCATCATATACCCCCAAATATAGTAACAATTAACCTTCACGGTAATTGCACTTTCCCAATACCTGAAATAACTTATTAAAGCTGACGTGGCAGATTTATTTGCTTCGTACCAAATTTTATAACAGCGGTGCATCACTATGCTTACTTTATGTGAGATGGTAGATGTAGACACTAAACACTTCTACATCAAATATCGAGTGCATTATGTTCCTAAGCTTAGCATTAAGCGTTGAATTGATCTGACTACATACCATTTTTGTGCAGTGATACACGTTCACACCAAATTTTATCAAAATAGACGATCTGGTTTCTAAGATACAACTTTTTTTGAGATGGTCGATTTCGGCACCTTACAAAATATATGATAAAGCTTATCAGCTGAGTTACGGCAGTGGGTGTTTAATCCAACCACCCTCCCAAATTTAAGATTTTTAAAAGTAATTAAAAACTTCTTCCTTTGATATAACTAGTATAGTAGGGATAGCGATTATTTTAATATGTACAAAATTATTATCCACTGCAATTAACATTGAATTTATCTGGAGCGACATAAATAACAACTCCGTATTTAGAATTTAGTAAATGCACGACCAAGACAATAAATTAATATATTAGTATAGTGAACACCTCGATATAGTGAATTATCGAAATCATTTTCAAAATTTATTTCACTATTCGGAGGTTAGTGAATACAATTTTAAAAGTAACTTCAGGCAGATAGCAATAAAAAACCCAAAAAAAACTCTGTTCTAAAAAACCGATCCACTTGTAATACAATTTTAACAAATATATTAGTTCTTGGGGAAATCTCTTCCATTGAGATTTCTTTAAAACCTAAGTGTGTCCTTCAAAAATATTGTCTGCATATTTTTTTCCTTCTTCTATTGGCAACCTACGCCCATTATTAAGGCTGACAATATTGCATTGTGTGGTGTAGCATGAAAAATTTAATAAATCTGTAGGAAGAGAACTCCATTTAGAATTCTAGGCATACCGTTCGTTGGGGGAGAGTTTAGTTGGATACTCTGTTCGAGTTTTGGCAAGTGCTGCTTAGGGTGTTGTTGGTGTTGTTGTTTTGGTTGGTGTTGCTGATTTAGTGCAAGCGTATCTGGTGGATTTCGACGTTTAAATTGTTTCAGCAGATGTTGCTGTCGTTGCTGCTGAATTAATTGTTGCTTGCGGCGATGCTTCGATGTATTGTGGATTTCTTCTTCTGAATCTTCTTCAGAATCTGTCATAGCCTGACTTAGTGGCGCATAAATAACCTGGTGTGGCGATTCCAATGTGAGCATCGTAACTGCAAAACGGGCAAACATGAAGTCAATGGAAAAATCAATATTTGTTTATACATCCTCTAAAAGAAAATTATAAATACCTGAAATTGTAAACAAATGCGTTTAACTGCAAATTGCATCCACATACTTTTTACTTTAGTACATTAAAGCGTTTTGACTTGAATTTGAATTTTTTAAATTGGAGATTAGTTAGTTAGACTCTTTTTAAATGCTAGCGGAATTTTCGGCAACGGAAACGTCGTATTTCGGTTTGTTCTCTTCTTGATTTTTCTCGTTATTTGTTTTTTAGTTTAGAAGTTGGCAACGCGTTAGGTTAAGTTAATGGATGAGTTTGGAAAAGTGAAGAAGGGGAAAGAAGAATGCGTATTTAAAGTTCTTCTTCCTTGCTTCAAAGAAACATCCTTGAGCAAGCTTGGCAGCACTGGCAAATTCGAAGAAAAGAGTAAAAGAAAACACAAATATTGTAGACAGCAAAGAAAAATTGCAAAATATATTATTTTTTTCAATAATATTAATATTGAAATAAAATGCACAATAATACTACATAAATAAAAAAATTAAACTCAAATTTTCAAGTGTTCAAGGAAAAGCTGTGCGCTAAGAAAAACGCAACCAAAAATAACGAACAAAGAAAAGACGGAGAAAATTTCACCGTCTTATTTTTCCTTTTACAACAAATCAGATTGAAAAACGCAGCTGGATTTGGCGTATTGTAAAAAAAAACATTATTCACATTGACGTTTCTGCTCCTCTTACCCTGTTTGGATAAATTTAAAAGTGCGACGTAGCACCGAATCTGAATACCACCACCATTAGCCGCTGCCGACCAACTTGTTCGCAACAGATCAAAGAGGTTTTCGCCGATGTCATCGATTATGGCCAACACCTTGGAAGAGCAACAAAGCCTGCGCGAATGCGAAAACTACATCCAGGCACATGGAATTCAGCGCGTGCTCAAGGACTGCATTGTGCAGTTGTGCGTCAGCCGTCCGGAGAATCCGATTCAGTTCCTTCGCCAATACTTCCAAAAGCTAGAAAAGGTAAGTGCTTCCCGAATTGAAATAAAACTTATCTTAAAATAAGTTTTGTATGTCCGTTTCAGCTTAAATTGTGTTTAATGTTTAAATGGTAAGGGTACGACCCTGAAAATAATTTATACTTGTAAAGATTTTTTCCGATTGGCGTACAAAAGTGGGTGCTTTAATACAATACAACACCCCTTCTCAGACAAAATTAAAAAATATTCTTGATCTAATCAAATAATTTGGATGACCTGCTGTTGCCTTGACGGGATATTACAAAAATTCTCTTTCATTCAAAAAGTTGATTGTTACATATAGTATGACACTGCGCTGTCTTGTATAGAAAAATCTTTACTTTATCGCCGATATATCGCACGATATTCAGTGCATTGGCACTCAACGCGAAAAGGTCTATGTGTATTTGAGCAAAATCTTGAATTATATATTTTTTTAATGTATACCCTCCGATTGTAATTTAATCAAAATTGTTAGAAAATCGTGCTGTGAATTAAGCGAATGTTGTGATCTGACCTTGTGCTGGATTACCTGGCACAGTAACTTCCCTGATAATTAATACGTTGACAAGTTAGCTAGGAAATTAATTAATGATTATTGCATCCTATTTGCGGTCTAAACAATAAATCCTTTTTAGAATTTTAAATTTTATTTTAAACATATTCTTCCGACCGCTACTCCAAACTTAAACTGGCAATTTTTTAATGCTACATACAATTAAGAGTTAACTTATTAGAGAAAATCACATTCGACATCACAAAAAACGGAAATTATCATTGACAGCATTAGCGAGAGTGGGTGGGATTATTCAATCAGCACCTCCATTTGCCTAGCAAGGGCATCGTGCGCGACGTTTTCGTTTTCGTTTGCAGCCGCCTCTTTTCGACCGCCTTGCCCTCTTCGACCGTTTTTTCCTTCCACACTTGCTTTTCCTCCTTTTTCGGCGGGGTTTGGCACATTTGGATTTCTTCCGTTGTGGTGGACGTGGACACGTTTGGCCGCAGACTCCTTCCATAGGCTGTTTCACGGACGGCTTTCGCCTTTTGGGTGCATAAAAAGCCTAAAGTGAAGACTTTACAAAACTTTATCAAAATTATACAATCCCGACTTACCGCTTCAATGTATTGCAGCTTCATTTCCTTCGGCAGATTGTTCCACTCCTTGGCGCCGCGACAAATCGTCTCGACGGGCGATAGACCGCAGTTGCGTTTTCGAAACTCGCGCAGAAAATTTAGATAGGGATTACGTCCCACCGGTCCCGGCCGTTGTTTCTTGGCCTTGAAGCAACATTGCAATTTTGCTGTTGATATGTGTTTTTCCGACGAAGAATGTCTCGGTGGCAAATTCATGGAATCCTCCATCTTAAGTTATTTGTTAGTGCGAAACTTTAACGAAAAAATTTTGCAGTTGCAATTTTTTTTAGCAAAAGTATTGCAAAAATTTATAAATTTTTTTTATATAAATCTTTTTTTTTAATACTGAAAATTTTATCTTTTCTCTTTGAATTTTTAAAAATTTTAGAATTATTTTTCAAGGTATACTTGAAATAAAAAAATAGTAATAGAAAAGTTAATATTTCTAAAGTGGATTGCAAAGTACATGTAGATTCAAGTACTTTAAGAACTATTTTTGTAAATATTATTGTAATTATTTATTAGCGCTTCTTAAGTAACATAAATACTTAGTATTGGCGAGCTTTCATTTGCTCTGAACAATGGCCCTCTGGCAGCCTTGAACTGAACGCTCTGGATTACAAATTGTGAATAGTTTTATAGGACATGGTTTGTCACAAAATATACATCAACATTGATTCTCGGAAGACTGCTTTAATTCGTGTTGTGGCCACTTCTCCAATGTATGAGGTGCGTGCAGCTATTGATGATTGGCCTATTAAAGCTTGGGTGAAAGGCGAGCATTTCGAATGAGTATTCGCTTCTTGCATTCAACATATGCATATCAATAAATATATAAACAAAAGTTGGCACAAATACTTTTATTATTATATTGTATTAAAGTATAAAATGTGTGTAACAGTATTTATGCAACTATACAAAAATATGTTATCAGACATTTTTAAATTAATTGTGCCCTTTATCTAAAACCGAAAAAATATCGATTGAGTTTTTGTTAAACTTTTATATAATACTTCATTATAGCAGTGCAACCTATTTACCTTAATATGTATAATTATATTTGCATTTCCAGAGTGCAAATAACCACAAATTTATTATATACAAAATTAAAAAAATGATTTTAAAATTGTGACAGACGCGTAATCAAATAGCGTGTAAACATTGTTGTTGTATTTTACGCATGGATGGCGTGGCGAGAGAACAAAATAATCAGAACATGTCACCTCTCCGCTTATAATGAGCGGCAACTGAAAAAAAAAATCAATAAATTGATATTATCATAAAAATCATATCGACAACCAACCAGTCATCGAGCTAGCCTAGAACAGCGCAGCACATCGCATCGTACCTTAAGACCATGTTTATCTACATATGCTTGCAGGTCAATCCGATACTGCTTATCACCGACTCTGAGTATTACACTGAGCCAGATTTCATATGTGCTCTCATGTTTTATCGCTTGAGTGGTTAAACGGTTGATGAGCCATAACTTTAACAGCTACCTAAAAATATATAACCCCAACTTCATTTACAGCGCAGAAGCTTAATTAATTGTACAGTGGAAAATGGTTAAAAATCCTTTCTAGAAAAATAGAGATATAATATTATTTAAAATTATATTGACTTTGACTAAATAACTGATTCGATTTCATAGAAATTAACAAGTATAATACAAATAAGTGTTTGTATATTCCTACTATGGTATTGGCTGCAGAACTTTTTTAAATAATTCGGTTCTATTGACACAAAGGTGCAACAAAAGCAATGTACTCTTCAAATATTTAAATTTCAACAGAAACAAAGTAAATTCTTCATATATTTTTAAATAATAATTGAATTGAAATTACAATTTAATTGTACCTTGTACTATTATATATTAAATGAACATGCCAAGTTAATAAAATCTGGTAACGATTTATGCGCGTTTTAAACGTTTGCCTTGTGAATATTTTTCAGAAATTTAATAAGACTAGATTGATGCAGAGACATTGCGATATGCTACAATAAGCACATTTTTGTGGGTTGACTGACGATAAAATATATTTTCTCTATAAATCGGTTCCGAATATTCTAAAAATAAAAACCAATCATATTTTTGTTGTAAACTACTTTTTTGTATCTCTTTAAGGTAATTTTGCTTTGGAAAATGCCGAGTTAAAACGATTTAAAACAAAAACTAATAAAAACAAGTAAGAAATTATAGTTGGCCCTACCGACTATTAAAAATGCACCACATTGTTAAATATCACAATGGAATTAGGGTGGTTCACGATTAAAAAAATTTTATAAATATTTTTTAATAATTTATTTAAAAAAAAATATATTTTTAAATTTTCAAATCACAATCCTTCCTAATTTGATAAATCATGAGCCATCCTAATAAGATTTCTGAACTTATTTTATATCGTGTGTACCAAAATAAAAAGATTAAAGTAAAAACATCTTTTTTTAACAAATAAAAAAACATGAAACACCTTAATCAATCGTTTTTAAAATTTAATCAGTTCCCAAGCATAACATCGAATCTGTGTGCACATCTGTCTATGTCTATATTAAGCATTTCTCGACGTTACAAACATTTGTCCAAACACAATATACACTACTGAGTGCTGCAGAACATGTAATATCTGGTTAACTAAACGTATTTATTTTTGTATGCTTAAAGGAATTTTGGTATTGTTTTTTAATTTATTATAAATAAAAATTTTTATTGTACATTTATGCTAAACATTAAGTTTTGCACCATAGTGCACTTTAGACGCGCACCGATTGTACAGCAAGCACATATTACACTAAAGGACGACGCCTTTTGCTTCGCTGCTGGAAGCCGGCGGACGGTGTACAGTGTAACGAATTCATATTACAGGTCTTAAAAATTTAGTAAATTAAAATCGATACAGCAGAATAATTTCACATTGTTTTTTATCAATTTAAATTTTTGTGTTTTGTCTTTATGAACTCAAAAACTTTGAAATATTTAGTTTATCAAATCGAATTAATTTCGTTTGCATTTATATAAAATAATTTATTAAATAAGTAATTCAAACATAAGCTTTAATATATGTATATTGTGGCAGCACTTGCAACACTGTGCTGCCTGATTCTGTGCTCCTAGCCGGGTTGAGTGGGTTCGATTATTGTAGATTGGTTTGATTTGGTTCGACTGAGCCTCAGCAGCCTGTTGAGCGCCATTTAAATTTCAGTGCATTTGAGAACATAGACTCGTCTACAACACTTTCTCCTTTGCTTGCTTTTGTTTCGTGTCGTTTGTTCGGTCAGTCGTTTTGAGAGGTGTTTTTTGTGTGTAGTCATTTGACGACGAAGACGTCGCGACGCGACTCAACCTTTAAGATGGGCAATTCTTTAAATATTAGCCAGATACAGGGCACTGTACTGGATCGATTTAAGTCGGTTTCGTTAACCACAGACGAAAATGGTGGCGTGCGAATACGTTCCTTTTCCGATGGCGGCCAGTTGACTTCGCGCGCTGCTGCCGAATTGGCTGTCGTGCGTGAGACTGAGCATCGACATAGCTTCGACGTCATCCATCGAATGCGCCAGGTGCGCACATCGTGCACCACAATACCAGAGGAGGATATTGTAAGTTTGGCTGCCGCAGGTCTTATCGGCCTCGAATCTAAGCAAGGAAACGCAAGCAACAAGTGAATGTGTTTGTGCACGAGTATATATGTGTGAACAACAATCTTACGCGCTTATTTGTTTAACAAATTTGCCGTATTAAATTTTCGCATATTTATAAAATCACAGATATTTTATTGATGTATTGTGTTCTACTAATGTTGCACTAAATTAAAATGTCGAAACATTTTTAAGCTTGTGCTCAAAACACAAAAACATTTCGAAACATTATTTTTTCCATTCAAATTTGTATTATCGTCTTATAAATTAATTTAAGCTTTTTTTTAAATATTAAAAACATTTAAAACTAGTATCTTGTCGAGATCAAAATTGCAAGTTTCAAAAGAGTTCATTTAGATTTTTAAATAAGTCAGTCTAGCTCACAGATTTGATTAAAGAAAACATTTGTTCAACTTATCCTAAACTCAATATAAAGCGATATATCCTTGATTACATATTATAGACATTGGTTAGATAACAAAGTAAAGAAGATGATACCTATCGATGAACGTGTTTTACAGGCGAAATCCTTTTTAAAAATAAATTAACCTGAACCTGTGCTGAAGCTTAAACACCCCATCTAAACATATTTTGTTTTCATGCCAACCTACAAAATGAATATTAAAACACGATTCCGATAAGTATTGTATGACATCCTGGAGAACTTGTTAAGTTATTGTTATTTTTTGCATTGTGATTTAGGAAGTTTAACTTCGAAAATTGCTTTATTACTTAATATTTTTTTGGTTACCTTAAACTCCAACTGAAAGCTTTAATTTAAATATCAAAGCTTTTAAACTCTGCCGCTGTAGAACAATTTACAAACGCTAGAAATATTGCAGTTTTGCACTTGAAATGTTCAAAAGCTCGCTTTGTTTATGTATACGGGAAAATCGCTTGCTCTCCCTCTCTCTTTCGTTTTATTCTATAAATTGTGCTCAATGTGTCTATATGAAGATTTTGAATATCCTTTCGTTTGTTCCTTCCGTTCAGGCGGGCTTTATTGGTGAAGGTCATTATTTCGTCACACCATTTTGCACATACAGCTTCGAGGACGAAATGCCGACACTCACTCGCACTCGCACTTGCACTCTCATTTTCCTTGTTTGTGCTTCTGTTTTTAGGCATTAGCGTTGGTTTTTCTCTCGAATCCTAAGTTGCGAATTTTCAGTCTATCGTCGTTCGTTGCTGGTATTGAGCGGTGTTGAACGGTCGCTGTCAGTGTTGGCATTTGTCAAACCAAACGCTTGTCGTCGGCGTCGTCGACTATTTGCCCTTGTCCTCTTCTGGCCTTTTAAAGAATAAAGCGGTAGAAGCGCGGAAATTCGGTTATTGTTTCGCTGCGTTCCGCATAATTTTTTCCAACAATTTGATTGATTGTTTATATATAAAAACACACGGAACGGACGCTCGCTCGGACAGTCAATCGTCGCGGCAACAAAGTGTTAATTGATGTTGAGTGCTGGAACCAATGTAATTAAAATTGCCGGAAAAATGCCGTGTTGCAAGAGCCTTTGTTAATTCGTTAAAAGAAATTGCTCCGGATTACGTTTTTGCATTTTGTGCTTGTGCTCTTTTGTTCTTTAGCTTTTTGGATTTTAACGATTTACGATTTACTACCAAACAAAAAGCAGTGCAAATGGTAATTATTATTTGCTTGTAAAATTCTATTAATTTTGAACATATTTTTTAAGTTTACAAAACAATTAAGATTACACTCACGTAGAAAAACTTCAACACCAGCAGAAAATTAATAAAAAGAAATAAATAAAAGTTATATAAGAGATAAATATTTTTTAAATCAAGATAAACTTTTGTGGAGGCAACTGGTAAAAAAATGATTCTTATTTAGTGCGTTAAGTACGTGTTAATTGTAAAAAAGGAAAACTTATACAAATAAGTATGATGAATTTATCATAGTCGGTCACATCGAATATTTTTACTTGTGCAAATATTGAGAGAATCTCTTTTTCTTATACCCTACATCACGCGCAAGCACGGACCGTGAGTTATATTAGTGTTAGGTATGACAATATATACATATATAAATGGTCAGACTTAATGATGTTGTTCCGTCAGTCTTTCCATTCACTGGGATAGACAGCCATATTCATATATTAAGAATTATCGACCTGAAATTTGGTATGTGGGCTACTATTCTTCGGAGAGAAGGTTAAGTTTTAAGAGGAGCAAAACCTATTCCCATCTCTCCTTCTATTTTGAGCGGAAACAAAAAAAAATTTTATAGTTGGAGTGCAGGTCACCAGTACTGCGAAAAAAAGAACAGCAATAGCTAGAGAAAAAATCAACCTGAGCAGTTAGTTAAGTGTCAAAAAATAAGTAATAGGTGGGCGTTGTAGATTTTATGTAGCCTATACTAAATCCCTAGAGGCTATGTGTATCAAATTTAATCGCGTTTACCCGGAACAACTGACAGACAGACAGACGTTGGATTATATATAATAGTATGATATGAAGATGATATTCAGTTTGTTCTTTGTGACGCCCATACTTACAAAACACAACGCTTGTATCTCTAAAATGATGTATAGTATTCGAATTTCGGCAAAGCCGAAGAAAATTCTTTTACAAGTTTTTTTCTAATTCTTATCCAAACATGTTTTTCTGTTTTTCAAGGACAAACAATTTTTTCTCACCAAGTAAATCCTTTTTTTGCGTTTCTTATGTCTACACAATTCGTTGTTATTTGTTTTTCGGCTATAAATATTTCGTAAACACGCACTTGCCAACTGATATCCTGCCGTAGGACATTTAAAAACAACTTTTCATTTGTTGACGCTTTCTGTTTTCTGCTTTCTGCTTTCTGTTGTTATTTTAATTTTTTAATATTGGAAAAATAAGTTTATTCCCAGAAATTGTTTGTAGTTAAGATTGACTTGTGGTACTTATGCAAATTTTAAGATTTCAAAATCTTTAAAGCTAAATCATTTTATTTTCATTTTGCCGATAGTGTTTAGTACAAACTTTTTGTATTTATTCAACTATGTATACCTGGCGTGGTTGCTGTTGCCTTGTGGATTGTATTCGTGCTTTGCTCAAGAAATTCATAAAAATAACATCAAAATATTTATTTACGATCGTCTACTTAGAATGTATTTTTTGACATTGCATATTTTTAAACGAAAGTTAAATATCTAGCGTGATGTTCACAAGCTCAAGCATGGTATGACGTTATTTATAAAAGTAAGCCTTCATAAAGTTATGCAGTCATATTTGCAGGGTCGGCAGTTTAAAGTTTACTTCAGCACCCTTTGCTTAACAAACTCCGATGCAATGTAGTGTTCTACAAGGTAGTATGCTCAGTAAATTTATGTATTTGTTTAGCACAGCCGACTTTCCAACTAGCGCCCATTATTTTAACTCAAATCCCAAAACTGCTGTAAAACTATTTTAAACACATCACAAAACTATTAAGAAATGGTTAAATGGTACTTGTGAAATGTTAATGAGTAAACTCGTAAAAAATTTTGTGCTTATTCTTTAAGAAAATAAAGTCAATTACATTAGTTTGCATCTTAAGGTCTTAAGACGCTCAATGTAGCGTTGATCTACACAAGGTGCGATTTAAAAGACCCAACGATGTGCAAAATTGCATTGGCAGAAACTTTTTTTATACGTAATATAAATAATAAATAAATTGTTAAAAAGAAGAAATAGAAGAAAATGTGTCCTTTTCTTGTACAGATATGACGGAATCATTCGGTTTAAAGCTAAAGTCAAAGGCAGATTAAAATGGTTTGTTTTTTATCAACTTATAAAATAAATTTTTCTTTGCTCCAGGCAAGATTTAACTCAAATTAAACGTGGCTATCGTGCAAGTAACTAACTCTAAGAGTTTATGCATAGCTAAAAATACGACAAAGGATACATTAAACAAGATTTAAATGACTCGGAAGCAAGTGAAAGTATTTAGATAAATGTATCATTAATGCGTCACCATGATTTCCCATCTTTATTACCAAACTACTCAAGTATGCGTAGTTGAGGCAGTCGTGTAAATAAGTTGACTATTGATATTAAGCAAAGCTAAATGAAACGCTTTAAAACTTAAAATCCAAATTTTATAAGTATTAACATTTTTAAACTGTAATCTTTTAAAAATGCTGAATTAAAAATAAATTTACAGATTTAAGGCTCCATTTCTTAAATAGTGCAAATACAGAGCATATTCGTATGTAGGTAAATACGTCATAAAGCAAAAATAGACTCAAAAACAAACAAAATGTCATGCTCAAGGATATGTGTATGGACGGAAAGGCGGACATGGGTATGAAGTTGAAAACAACAACAACTAAGCAAAAATAATATATGACAAGAGAGCGAACTTAAGGACTTCTATGATTGGAATATAAGAAAAATAAAGAAAAAAACCCGCACAAAATATGCGGATGTCATTATTACGTCGTAAAAAGGTGCCAAGCCAATATTTTTTACATGTAATCTCAAAGGTGCTACTTTTTATTTACATACATACATGTATACAAAATATTGATTATTATATTTTACAATCTCGTTTTGAGAAGTATAAAGGAAGTAATTTGGATTTTTTTCAACACAAGAATATACTTTGCGAATTCTGCAGCGTCGTTATAATTTTGAATTGCAAATGACGTCATTCAACTTATTATCCTCTTAAATAATACATGTCCCAATCAAAGCGCAAACTTAAAAAGCTTTTCCTTTTGTCTTTTCTTTCTCTTTTTCACCTTAACTTTGTATGTCTGCTCACGCACTTTCCGTTCGTTCCTCGTGCTTTGGGTAAACCTGCGCGTCCTTTTTGCCTTTCCAAATGTTTCACATCCGCGGAAAGGTTTTTGCCTTTCGAATTTAAATTAAGTCACAAATTTCAGAATACATTTATTTAAAGGCGTCAATGGACATGGACGAGGACCAAAAATTAAGATAAATCAAATAAAAATTATAATTCAAAATATTCCGCTGTCTAGTTGATAACTTTCTTAGAATGAATATGTTGACCAATTCCTTTTTAATATTTTAGGTCAATATGTTAACAAATATTACAGAAATAACATGTTTTTCTATCTGAATTCAAGGGCTAATAATGCTATTTAAAGTATAAAAATTCAGATTTTTTCGCAAATATTGACAGAATTAGTTAATTGGACACATCCACACTCGGAGTATTCTTAAATAATAAATAAATATAAGATTAGTTGTGCTCATGTGTGATTTAGTCGATTAACCTTCTCTATATCGAAGCAAAGAGTATTCCGGGTGAAACTTTTTAAACAATGATACCTTACAAATCATATAACAAAGGGGTTTCAGAGTAATAAAAAAAACTTAAATTTCAGTAAGACCGAAGAATTAAGAATGGTTCATTTGACATTTAATTGTTTGAACAATTTCATGAAAGTAGTGTTCAAATCGACGTGTTTACGTCTTAATGGATCCACAGAAATATTAAAATCGTATAGAAATAAGTGCGTTTTTATCAAAATCGCTTCATCAAAAACGAGATTAGTGTCAACTTAAACCTAATCAAAGCGCATCGCGTCATTATTTGTCTTGAGTTTAGAGCAGGTGTACTACATCGAAAATGTTTAACAAAAACATTTTTATAGTAAACGATCAAACTTTAAGGTCATTGAACACCTTGTATTAAATACGCTAGAAACTTGAATCTTGGTATAAATGTTGGGAATTGCAAGATGAAAAATGATTGTCTTTTATGTACAACTATTTTACTTCATTATTATGTACGAGTATTTCTATGCATTTTTAAAAAAGTTTAAAAAAAGTATCGAACAAATTGAGAATATGGTCCAGATAGAAAAGCTAATTTAAAAAATGATGAGCCATAAGTTTAACGCTGAAGCAGAGCAATGTACAAATTAAATGTGTTGTAGAAGCGTTGCGGAGAAAATTCGCTTTTAAAATATCAACTGGTACATGCGGCGTTATTAATGTGTGTCCAAGTTTGTAAATTGTCACACCTTGTTTTTTTTTTTTGCTACATGTGTAAACCTAAAATTAGAGTTTACAAGGGTTTCAGTTCATTCCAATTCAGTGAACATGTGATTTATTCAATTAACTCCCAAGGCTGCTTTGGTGTTTTCGCAATCTGTGGCAACACTTTTTTGTTGGGTATAATGTATAATGTTAAGTGTTTTTGCGTGAATTCGTGTTTATTTATTTCTAATCTAATTTTAGTACCTTCGTTTTTAATTTCTGTACGTCTTTATGAATAAAGTTTAGGGTCCATTGTTAAGGGTAGTCGTAGAATGGACCCGCAGGACTATTTACTCAAGTGTATATACAAGTACGTTTTTCTTTTTCTTCATATCGAATAATTTTTGTTTTCATTTCCAAACGTTTCAAATGCAAATCACTCAAAATTGTGCGACTATTAAATCAGATACGTTTATTCGCACACATATAAACAACCGCAAAATAGAAAAACAACAATAACAAACATGCGGTTATTAATTGACTTAGTGTTTAGTTGAGGGCGCAACAAAATTTTGTATCTGCCGCAGAGAAATATTTTCAATGAGATGAGACTGAGAAGCGTCAAAGTCTTAAAGCGGAACACTTGAGTTGCCAGTTGAACATCGCCGCCACACACAATAAACACGCGTGTACCTACGCTACTCGCAAAGAAGAAGAACAAGAACAAGAAAAATATAAATATTATTTTTTTTCATATTATACGTTTATTTCTGTAGTTTTCGTTAAAAAGAAACCGTTTTATTTTCGTTTGCTAGAAAATACAAAATTTTGAATTATTTTTTACATCGCGCTTGTTTGTCGAAGTTAAGTTACCGACTCGACTACATAACATAATTATAAGTGTTTGCAAATATAAAGTGACGTCACAATAAAACCTCAAGCACAGTTTGATTAGCAACTTAAAGCTAATAAATACCAAGAACAATGTCAACAAATACGCTATCACTTAAATTGGTAAGTTATTATTGGTTATTTTAAGTATCTACAAGCCCAATCGAAAAGTGTATTATATAAACTTTATTTTTAAGTAATTTTGTTTCGAGCATAAATATTCGAATATTAAAAGAGAAAATCCCATTTTTACCAAATTTGGAATGGAAGGATGAAAGGGCCTTACCAACTCGATGATTTTCTTAATTATTTGTAATATGAAATGACACTTTTTACTAGGCATTGCATTCTCGCTTACCAAAGAACAACATATTAAAGAAATTCTTGACTTGCTTCCCAAAGAGTTATTCAGATAAATTTATTTACACATTATTCTCTGTATTCCTGGGGAAAAAGTATATGTGATGCTTTCACATGCTTTCGAGCTGTTATATCATGCCTTTTATTGTGAAATCATTGTCACTGTGCACTTACCGAAGGGTATATTAAGTTTGCTCTTCCATTTGTAACGCCCAGAAGAGGGCGTGATAGGTATGACAAAGTCGATTTAACGAAGATCGACCGTTCATCCGTCTGTCTGTC
Organism: Suillia variegata; assembly: GCA_949127995.1. Lineage (NCBI taxonomy): Eukaryota > Metazoa > Arthropoda > Insecta > Diptera > Heleomyzidae > Suillia > Suillia variegata. The sequence goes on along the minus strand of OX421845.1, from coordinate 15,531,431 downwards.
CCAGCGATTACAGCCGTAGTTGTTTAAGAGCTATCGAGCTGAAAAATATTCTATAAGCGGAGACCAAAATTGGCAAGATCGGACCAAATCCCCTATCCCCTCCCATACAAACCAGTAGGAGTTGTAACATATTCAAATTCAATATTTCTCATTAAAATGGAAACATAATACTGCTTACAAAAAATAGGCGTGATCGGATAAGAAACACGCCCACCTCTATACAAACCGGTGTAAATAACCAGTTTAAATTCGGTATTTAAGACTTTAGTAGTAACACAAATCTGCTACCCATAATAACAACGCCCATTTATACATAAAGGAAGCACATTTTTTAGATCACTGAAATGGCGGAGGGAGGGTATAGAAGCTTCTGCTTAGCCGAAGATAATTCTCTTACTAGTTTAGAATAAGCTTAAATTTGCTGACTGGAAAACTGAATATTAATTCTGCATATAAATATATTTTTTTTACAAATCTGGTTTCTAATATTTAGTTATAGGAGCTCTGACAAACAACACGGTCAAAGACGGGCGGTCTTATGAAATTTGACGTGTTTGATGAAGTTACTGTAATTGTGTTGTTGTACTGATTACAAGTTTAACATTGGCATATGAATCGATTGTAGGCAAAACATGTGCAATGCATTTCGTATATTGAAATGGACGAATTGGTTTATGGCAAATGTAAAAATAACACTTCTGCTCTCAAAGTGAAGGCCACACAATCATCTCCTGGGATACCAAAATAAAAATAACATTTTTACAGCCACTTATAACCATTGTGATGTGTCGGTCTGAATGCTTGTTTGTCTGTTTAAAGCGATTCGTGCTTAAGTGGATACACACAAAAACAATTTTACGTATTTAAACTTGTTAAAGCACTTCAGCTCCTGCTTCGCCGAATGTCGATAATATTGATGATGCGCTACTTTTTGCTGACATCAATATTTTGATTAATTTAGTTCCATGAATAAAGTTTTCACTTTTTAATTGTTAGTAGTGATACTTTATTGTCAAAATAAAATTTTATTTTAAATTTAATGAAACTATCGCTTTCTGTGTCCGGCATGCTCAGACAAGAGTTAAAATTGCAGTCAAATTAATTACAGAGAGTTAAATTTTAAGAGCATATAAACTTTGTTTGAGAGAATTATTTAAATTATATAATTGATATTATTGAAAAGATATATTTAATTTCATACGAATGACACCACATTCAATCGCTTTCAAAATTCGCAAGCAAAAAAAAAAATCTTATGAAATATATGTATAGTATAAGCTACTGACATAAGAAAATTTGTTACTTATACGTCCTGGTTTACAGGGCGTTCGTCTTTTTTTTTTTTTTTTGAGTTGATGGTTGAAGTTTTGTTTAGTCACTACTTTAACTTAAGAAGAAAAATTAAAAAAATATATATACTTAAACATATAGTAAGATAAATATCTGCGGCTATGTCGAAGCTTAAATATCCAAAACCATTTTTGAGTGGGAGTTGTTCTTATACGATCACTTCAATATTCTGTCAGTAATTTCGTGTTACTTCACTAGAACTATTTTTCAAAATTAATTTTGTCTTTATTAGCTCTTTTGATTCAGTTGTAATCGCTCCGTAAGATAAACGGACAGTCAGATGGTATTTGCACCTTAGTTAGTATGTCGATGCGTAACATCCCAGGTTCGATTCTTAGGTAGTTTTTGTCTTTTTAAGGAAAATGTTTCTGTGCGACCGCCGCCCTCTCAGCGATTATTTAAAAAAATCTTTCGAGAGTAACAACTATGCCATTAAAACGCTCATGAAATACACTCTGCTACAGTGGTTGCGCTAAATGTTTATTTTTATATTTAAATGTTGTCATATATGCCTTTCCTCTTTTTTAATGTAGAGTATAAAAAAAAACACATGGAGCGACTCGAACACTATGCAATGCAACATACGTAGGTCGCAAATGTTAAGTTGACTGAAAATCGAGATTTTTAAATGGATTTGACACTCTACTACTACTACTCCACTGGTGTAGATCGGCGGGTTAAGGTTACATCACTAGCAACCTCTTCAAATCGTGGTTTTTAAGCACTAATATTTATCAAAGTGATTTTATAATCCTGACTACTACAGGGTGGCGCAACAGAAATCACCCTATTGGAAGATGCTCTCATTTTTGCAAATGGCCGCCAATGTCCAATCTGTTTTGACATTTGTGGACTAGACAGATACAGAATACAAGTGAATAAGCCATGGAGCGATACACTCCCCAAGAACGCGAATTATTGTGTCTATTTTTTTGCGTAACAATTCGTCTGTGGTGTTGGCAAAAATCATAATGAGCGATGAGGCTCATTTTCACCTCAGCGGGTACGTGAACAAGCAAAATTATCGCTTCTGGGGAACCGAAAATCCGCGAGTGATGCACGAGAAACCATTACACCCGCTCAAAGTGACTGCGTGGTGCGCTGTTTACGCTGGAGGAGTCATCGGGCCGAACGCCGCGGGTCAAACGACAACAGTGGACGGTGCGCGCTATAGGGCAATGTTGACCGAGTTTTTTCTGCCCGAACTGGACGAATTAGGACTGGTGGACATGTGGTTCCAACAGGACGGAGCAACAGCACACACTGCACGAGCCAGAACCGACATTCTGAAGGCCGGATGACTTATTTTGCGCCATCTTGTAGTTGAATTTATGCTTTTGTGCATCGTTAATTAAGAATTTAACTTAGTTAATACTAGACAAGTTAATCAAAAACTAAACTTCGTTAAGTTAATTAAGTTAATCTCGTTGAAAAGTTAACGTCGTTAAAAATTTAACGCAGAAGTTAAAATTTCTGTAGAAAAAAACAAAAAAACATATGTATCAAAAATATAAAAACAAAATTTTTAATTAACTTTGCCAGTAATTCATTCGATTTGCCCTAATTAAATTATTAATTTTTGCCTTTTTGTTTTTGATTTTACTTTTTAAATCCTTCGTTTTATATTTATATCATGAATTAACGGAAAAAATTTAACGCATATTTATTAATTTTTTATTGGTTTTCCAAATGAACGAGAAAGAAAGATTAGCCAAGAATTTAACTTCGTTAACTTTAAACTTTTTAACTAGTTCGTGCCCAGCTCTGATTTTGTGTATTAAAATTAATTAAAATCTCTTCTTTTTTTCTTTAATTTTTTTGTTGTCTAATTATATGTTGTTTTTTTTTAATTCAATCGTGATGGAAGATAAAACGTTCATTTACATCCATTATCAAATATTATGAAGTATGAAAATACTTCTATTTTATTACCTTCACTTTATGTATTTTAACATAGTAATTTATGTTTAAAATTGTTGTATCTCATTCGTCTCCTCTTTTAAATGAGATAGCTGCGCCTCTGTTACAACCGCAAAGAAATACAAAAATTAATGTCAACATTTTTCCATCACAGACGACTTACGAACACATCCAACAATCCAAATGAAAATGTCGAGTTTTCGAAGACGCGCGCTGCTAACAGTCGCCGCTTACGTTGAGAACTTAAGCGACACAAAACAACAAACGACAGTCAGACAGACAGACAAACAGACAGTCAGAGAGAATTTTACAGATACTCGACGAGTGTTAAATGTATGTTTGTAGATAATGAACAACTACTGCCCACTTGCATTTGACTTTTTTCTTGTTGCTGGCGTTGTTGTTATTGACCAATTCCACGCTTAAGTGTTAACATGTTCAGTAGTTGCTTAGTTACACACTTATACCTATGAAAAATGATTTTAAGATACCCTGTTAACTTGGAATGAAGGGCAGGTGAAAATGTGAAATTTTGTGTGGTCAGCGTACAAAATTTGATTAAATTCACAAAAGGTCTGTTTATACAAAGGTCACGAATTATGACCCTTCACTTTGGGATTAAGAAAACTGTTCGGGATTGTCATTTGTAATATAATCCTACCATAGCTTAAAAATCAAATGAAACAATCTCATTTTGAAAAGATTTTACTTAATTCTACCTTAATGTCATACATTTTGAAATTTTTTAAGGAACTTGTTTTCATTGCTTGTATAATATGAGTAAATCCATGGAGTGTAACAATTTTCTACTTTCCGCAATAGTAAATCAATTTTTTATTTTGTAATTTTCAAACAATATCATGGTAGATATTATAGTTGGTGCTATAAAGTGACTAAGTTTTGACTGATTTTTTATTAAAAAAATATAAAAATTAATACTAAGCTCAACCACCCTGGCAGAGCTACATACATATTTATAAGCTTTTACATGGCAAGTTGTTTTGTTACTCTCAGAAGATTTGCCAAATCTTTGTTGAGAGTGCAGAGCTCGCACAGAAACATTCTTATTAAAATGTTTTTTTTTGCGTCAACTGAGCCATGAACCTGAGACGGTACGCACTCTTGGCCAATACACTAATCATCGTGCTATGTGCCGCTGCCAATTTTTTAACCTCATTTATTAATAGATTTTTTTTATCAGAAAAAAAATGTCCGTTGTGTTGGTTTTTACACGTGGAAACAGCCTTCTGTTATGTTGTTTTCGTTGTTTCGTTGATTTTCTTGCGACTTTTACTTTTATAAGCAGTAGATACGTTTGCGATAGCGAACGGGCGGCAGCGAGCACTGTTTAACGCTACGCTTGTATTCGCTTTGCGGCGCAGAACAAATTTGCCAAGCTGGTCTGCAACAAAACTACGTTTTTCAGTTAGTGTTGTGCTTCTGTTTCTACATATTGAACGCGCATAGTTTTCGTGACTGAGTAATCCAAATTTTTTTTTTAAATAACTTTAAAGCATATTTTTAAATATGGAATTTAAAAAATTACTTTGGCAGCCGATAACAATTTTGAATACATTTAAAAGAAAATATAATTTCTGATTTTTACAAAGTATTAGAAGTTGAATTGTCATATTGACAATACAAAAGAATACAAAACGAAAAAAAAAAAAAAACAAAGTTCCACAAAATGACCTGCTATGTGCGATAATTCAAAATACTTCGATAAATTTGATTTCTTGAATTTTTAAAACACAAAAAACCCTTAAGTGCCCACATTCACCATGGTTCAGAAAGAAAATGATCACAATGGACAACAATTTTAAAAAGAATCGAGACGTTTTTGAGCTTTAATCATTTGCGAATATTGTTTTTGCGAAGTGAAAACATTTTTGAAAATAGTTAAACATTTTTTGAATAATTCTCATCAGTTGCTGCGAATATTAAACGAATCAAACATGAAAGTTAAAATTTTCAAATAGACTACGACCGACTACAATTCAGATCTACGAGTATATCAACAAAATTTGTGATTTAATAAAAATATTAGCCCGAAAGATTTTTGGTACTAGGGAAATGCAAGTGCACTTACCGAAGGGTTTTTTCTTCCATTTGTAACGCCCAGAAGAGGGCGTGGTAGGTATGACAAAGTTTATATTTAAAAGATCAGTTCTGAGTCGATATAACGACGTCCGTCCGTGTGTCTGTTCGTCTGTATGTCTGTCTAAGTGATTATTGCAGAAGTTTCAGAGCTATAATAAGAGTATGTGAGCTCTTATTCTCCAAGCGGGAGGCTAAGTTCTAAGGTGGGCAAGATCGGACCAAAACTAATGCAAAATGGGCGTGATTCAATGAGAACAACGCCCACTTATAATAATGTAGCACTTATGTGCTATAAGAAGCATATTTTTTGGTGTCACTAAAATGGCGGAAGGTATTTGAGCTTGGACATAGCCGAAGATAGATTCTTACTAGTTTTTACTTTCATGTTAAAAAAATGAGTTATGAATGTCCGAAATGACGGTAAAGTAAAATTCGTCAAGTTTGCTCAAGTTTAAAAAGTTACTTTTTTCCAGCAGTCACAAATCTTTGTGCCAATTATAAGAGACAAATTTAGCTTACTTTATTTCGATTGGAAAGCGTTTAATGGATATATGTAGAAATCATTTTTTGTTTTCTAGAGTGAGTAGAATTAGTACTTTTTTTTTTTTTTGGCAATGTATGGACATAATTTACACATTTGTTGTTGTTGTTCGTTTGTTGCTCTCGCATATTTTTTGACGAGTTATTTTTAAAACGATAGCATCTCGCGGTTGGCTTGGCGTGGATATTATTTATTTGTAAAATACATAAAAACAAAAACAAAAAATGTCGTTTTCCTTCAGCGTCGTCGTTCGTCTATTTAGAACATTTTTTTCGTCGTTTTTTTTTAATAATCCTAATGCGGTTTTTTTGTTTTTCTATAAAATGTATTTATATAAAGTTTGACATTGGGTTTGTCATTGCGCAAAAACTTGTATGTCACATGTATGGAACGAACCTATTCAAGAAAAAAATTGGAATTCTTTAATTTAAAAAAGAAAAAAACAACAAAAACAACAAAAAACATACGCAGAGAGCAATTACAAGTGGAAAATTGTGTTATCTGATTAAAAGCTTTAAAGAAGTAAAGCGATTATTTTTATTGTTGTATTCCATTCAATTCAAATTAAAGTCGTAAATCACATTCGCCGTGGAAAAGTGTAAAGTATATAAAAAAGAAATTAAAAACAAACAAAAGAGTATATGCACCATAATTGGATTACGACGGCGCAAAACTAAAAACACCAGCAGCAGCCGCAGCAGCAGCAACGATAGCAACAATTGCAGTCACAAAAGTCTCGCTTCTCCTCTGATGTGGTTGTTGTAGTTGTTGTTGAGTCTCGTTCAAATAAGCACTCATACACACACATAAATAAATACACACGAACACGCTTATCTAATACTGCCGTCAGTATCGTCGGTTAAAATAGTAAACAAAACAAAAAAAGAATCCGAAAAATAATGTCTCAGGTTTGCATTTGTTCAAGCGTCTCGCTCAGTTTAATAGTTAAATTCTTTATTTTATTCTCGCATCTGCTTCTGTGCTGTTTTTTAATTCTGCCATAATTTACAAACAAAAAAAATCAAATGAATTTAGCATAAACTCAATTTGAACTTTTTTGCTGTTTTACCCCCACATAGCATAGATAATGGAAAAGCATCATTTAAATATTAACCAGATTTATTCATTAATTCATATTTTTATAAACACTTAGACATGATTTGATATTATTTTGTTCATTAGTTTATGTTCTGGTCTTCTTTCATATTGATTTTTGGTAATAATTATTAATTTATGAATTTTATTTTTTATTGTTAATTATACCCTTCGCCAAATGCAACTGTACTTACCGAAGAGTTTATTGAGTTTGTTCTTCCATTTGTATCGCCTGGAAAGTATCGTGGTAGTGTATTTATAAATGATCAGTATCGGATTCTGAGTCGATTTAAAGAAGTCCGTCCGCAGTTTAAAAGCTATCGAAATTTTATGTGAGCTCCTATTCTCTAAGCGGAGGCTCAGTTCTAAGATGGGCAAGATCGGACAAAAACTTCCACCCCTCCCATACAAAACATCCCTTTCCAATTAAAATTCGATAATTAGCACTTTAGTAGTAACATAAGACCACTCTATCAAATTCAATATTTAACGTTTTAATGGTAACACAAAACTACTGACAAAAAATGGGCGTGATCTGATAAAAACAACACCCACTTATAAAAACATTTTTAGTGTCACTGAAGGTATTTGAGCTTCGACATAGCCGAAGATATTTTTCACAAGGATTAATACAAAATAACTCATAAATTTGAATTTATTTAAAATTTAAAAAAAGTAAAAAATTTGTTTTGAAATCCGGCTTTCAAAATCTTTTTGGTATAAATTTTACTTAACTTTTTTTGGAAGAATCATTTTTTATTATACAATATTAAAAAAAATAAACTGTTAAGAAAAATTCTAAAAATTTAACATTTGCTTAATAAAATTTTAAGTTACACAAAAAATTAAAAATATTGTTTTTGGATCCAATTTCGCTCATTTTTTTGGTTTATTGTTGGTGTCAATGCCAAATTCGAACGATTTGTTTTTGTATGTTTAATTTAAATTTAGGCATTATGTGTACACAAAAAAACAAACATACATATTAGAAAATGTACAAACAATTCCATTATTTAATTAAAAAAAAGTTGTCCTTTCGTCTGTTTGTCCCAGCCCTAATTCAAGAGATTTCGAAATTTGGTTTTTGAGCTTCTGTTATCCAAACGTAGGTTAAGTTCTAAAATTTTTCAAAATATCTGTTAAAAAAGACAGGGTGTCCTTTGCCTCTGCTTTTAAATAAAAAGAGAGTCTAGATATCTTAGATAGTGTCATGCAACACTTGAAAATAAATTTTCTTTAATAACCTGACGAAATTGTTTTCTTGTAGACTTGTATAATAGGAGTATTATCGTCTTTATCTAGACGTCGCAAATTCAATCCCAATGTGTATTTTGTATCTGTATATGTACTATTTGAATCAAATAAACAATAATTTAATCTATATGAACTACAATGAATTCTAAAGTCAACAAGTCCATCAATCATTATAAAAATCAATTAATCAATATTGTTGTTTGACATAGATTAAGCTATTATTTTATTAATTTCGTAATTACACTGTGCGACGAATGTTGGTTCATCGCTTTGATGAGCCTCAATGATTTTAACGCCAAATGAAATTAGACCCTCAGAGGAATAAACCAAATAAAGGGTTTTGTAAAGTTAGCTTGTATTTTTCTGTTATGGCTTCTTGAAGTCGGCATGATCTTATCCGATATAACTTAATAAACTGTTATATTTATGTATCTGAGACCAAAGATGTATTCAGTGACTTATAGTAAGATTGAACGAGGGACATTTTCCTAAAACAGATTAACCCTCCAACTACGGATTTTCTGATCTATTGTGACCGCTATTTTAAAAACACCATAAGACGCATAAAACGTTGAAATATAGACTCAGAGTTAGAGGGTTAAATTGTTCCATTAAAATATTCCGTGCTCAATTTTTCTATAGGTCATTGAATACATCTTTAGTCTAAGATGCATAAGTATAACTGTTTTTAAGTTAAATTGGGAAAGATCCTGCCAATGTCAATAGGCCATAAAAGAAAAATACGAGCTAACTTTACAAAACTCTTTATGGGCTTTGTTGCTCTGAGGCTCTACTTTCATTTCGCGTTGGAATCATTGAGGCTTATTTTTCGTGTTGCACAGTTTAATTGAAACTATTTTGTATTGGTTTAAATTTGTGTTGTTTGGGTTTGCTTTATTAAAATTTTACTTATATTATGAATCAAACTTTTTAATCAAGATATAAAGAAAGCCTTTAATGGAACTTGTTATCAATTCTTAGGTTGGTTGGCTTCTTTTTTTCATTAGAACAAAAATTATTTCAATAACAAGCAAGGCACGGCACGGCCCAGGTGTGGTTGTATTCTTTAATACAAATCCAATTTATCTACAATACTTCAGTAGATAATAATCATGCTATAACCTCTCAAATGAACAATAAATATTTGTGTCGTTCTTGTGAATTGCCGAAACATTTTAAACAAAATCAAAAGTTTTATAATCTACATTTTCGAATATGTAGCGGAAAATCAAATGTTGTCGTTTTGCACCACAATGTGGTTTCATATTTTTTATTTTGAACCACTTTGTTTAGTTTATTTTTGTACGTTTTACGTATAGAAATAAAAATATCTACTCGTGCTTGTCTATGTGTTATTTTTGCTTTACTCATAAAAGTTTATAGAGCCAGAGAACCATTTCATTTGCTAAATTGGTAAAATCACACTAAGACATGAAAAAAAAAAATAAAAAAAATCAATACTGAACAATATTTAAATATTCCAAAAATTTTTATGTTGCGTACGAAGTTACTTACAAAAGCTCGAATATATGGCAACATGGAACCATGCTGTAACAGAATTTCCTATTCGTAAGAATATATATCTTTTTATTGGTATATAATTGTTGTATACTTAACTTACGCCACGCACAAGCATGTACCGCAGGGGTATATTCAGTTTGTTCGCACATTTGCAACGCCTATTGGGAGGCGTGGCAGGTATGAAAGTATATATACGAGGGTGGTCCGATAAGTACTTAGCGTACAAAAGAAGAACGAAAATTCTGGAAACGTGGGTATTTGTTTCGCAACATACACTTGCCCCAGCGATGCTCCAACTCCTTAGGCCTCCATCGGGCGGTGAGGCTAAGTACTAATCGGACCACCCGCGTGTCTCGTAGATTCTTCTATTAAACCAGTCGCTTAACTAACCTTAACAAGTGTTATGTAAACATTGTTCGCATAAGTTATTTGTAAGTTAATTTTCTTACTTTTGATAAGTTAGAAAGTAAAAAAAAAACTATATGCTTTAATTGTTGTTTATTTCTGATTAAATTTGTAGAAGAAGGAAGTTGGACGTATTGGTTGGAATTGAATTTGTATTTCATTGTTTGTATATTTGTTAACGTATAAACAACATACGTGACAATCACATGGGTGAAGCTTTCATTAACGCTTTATTTAAATATGCTTTCGGCAGAATTGGTTTTGCCAACATGGGAGTGACACAGTAATGACGTTAACACTTCTTTACAAATAATAAGAACTACATTTATATTTATTAAACCATCAACTTAAATAAATATTAACTAATCAGCTAGCGTGCGTGAAGATATAATGCGATTATTTAGTCTATTTCATAATGTGGCCATATAAATCTGAATAGTGTTTTTTTTAATACTTCTTTTCTTATCAATTAAAATAATTGTAAAATTTTAACGTTTATTCCGGAATTTACCTTTTTTTATTATTTATTGATAAAACATGCTAAATAAAATATGTATTTTTCGATGTTTGTATGTTTAAAAATACAATGAATAAAGAAATGCAGGATTTAACGTCCTTCGAAGTCCAGCTTATTCTTTAAGGGATCTATTGTATAATTTGTTTTGTTTATAACTTAAAAACTATCCGTCCAAACATTTTTCAAAAAGTAATCATTTTTCATCAAGGGTTTAAATATGCTTTTACATATTTTATAAGCATTTGCATATTTTTGTAATTTGAAATGCCCGATTTTTGTTCGGTGTTGTTTTTAAGCGATGAAAAACGTCTTTACGTGGTTTTATCGACACGCATGATTTGTTGCATATTGCGCCATCTTCGAGAATATTTTGGGCATATTTCGGGGTTTGAGCGTATAACATTTTCATAATTTTACCGTGTTTATTTTTGATCCTCTGTGTTAAAAACGTTTTCTTGTCTTTTCTGCCTTATTCAAATTTAATGTTTCGTTTAGAAATACAAATTCAATATATATTGCACTTTCTTCACGTTGTTTGTTTTTGAAGAATTTGCTAAGTCTTTTGTCATTTAATTTACATTTATATTGCACAAATGCAAAGCAAACAAGTTTGTTTACGTCATTTGGACAAGCCTCCGTCACAGTTCACGATGGCACCTTGCACACAAAATTATTTCTAGGTTGCAAAACTTTTAATTTTATTTCATTTGTCACCATCGCATAATTGCATTTTTAATTAGTAATATTAAGTCCATATAGGCAAAATCGTTTCTATTGTACATGAGGATGATAACGACGAAGCTTCGTGACATTTAGCATTTTTGTCCTTCCATTCATTCGTCTGCATTCACAATATCCGGGCAATTTTAGCGCAATAAGCATTAACTTTGATTTAGATTGGTGGGGTTAAAGTAGTCAAATGTTTGTGTAATTTTCTTGTTGTTGTTATAAGCTTATAAAAATCAGTTTGATAATAAAAAAAAAAATTGAATTATATTTAATAATAATATTTATAATTTTTTATAAAACAAAAACAAACACTTAATAAGTTTTTTCAAACAAAATGTTCCACAATTAATAATGAATTATGATAATTTTAAAATGTAAATATTATTATTGTAAATTGTAAATAATAGTGGGCGTGGTCAGTTCGTCTGGGGAATAAGAGCAACCAGTGTACAAAAATGCAGCTGAATATCTCTAAAAGTTTTCTCGCTATCGCGTTAACAAGAAATGATGACAGACAAACGAACATGGCTGATCGCTCAGATTTTGATTCTGAGCAAGAATAAATATAAATGTTTATACTTATCTTGAGTATTTCTCTATGTTACAAACATTAAACCAAACCCAATATATAACACTGGGTGGTCTGACGTTCTCAATATGTTGAAAAAATTCAATTATCATTCTTAAAATATCCATGGTTGAATAATAAGGTTAGGTAAGTCGAATTGAGAGCGCAAATTGAGCGAACTCACCTCGATTTCTGTTTTTTTTTCAAAGTTAGTTTTATTTACTTAATAATTTTTCAACAACTCTACAAAAATTTAATTTTCAAAGAGAGAAACAATGTCGAGGTGGAGAGGGACATTTTTCTACTTTCCTCACCTTATATTTATTATATCATAAAACTACTTTGAAACAAAAACGTAAACAAATACTTGAAGTGTTTTAACTCAAAATACTAAATTCTAACCATGACCGCGAAATGTGAAGATTCCCACGATCCGTAAAATAAAACAACAAATTAACAGATTACAAATTAATATAATGCATTTTTTTTTTTGTCAAAATTTTGCATTTACAATATTTTCAAAATCTAATTTTGATCAACAGAATTTTTAATTTTCAGTATTTTGAAAAACAACAGATATTTACATATATGTATGTGAAAACATTTCGTTACAACAAATTTAATTCCCTTGCATTCACCATAGTATTATTTTTTTTTGCGAACTAACTTTATTACGGAGTATATAACTGAAAAGTTTATTAAACCCTGTTTTTTATATGTAAGCAATTTATAAGCTTTAAATATTATTCCTCTCATTAAAATCATATTACGCATTGTTTGACTATTTTTTTTTTGGTAAATTTACAACATGTAAAAAATGCTTTAAATATGATCGCGGAAAAGTTAATCGACGCTCTGTAACAATTACGAATTTGCAATGTTTATTATTCTTACTCGTACTTAATCTATAGTCAATTAAATTTTGATTAATGTTTGTTTGATTTATTTACAGGAGCAAGTCAAACTTGATGCTACCAAACAAGTAACCAGTCCAGACGATTGCGAGGATCTAAGTCCGATGCCACAAACAGCCGCTCCACCCGTACGACGACGTGGCGGTATTTCTGCCGAACCTGTGACAGAAGAGGATGCGACCAACTATGTCAAAAAAGTGGTACCCAAGGATTACAAAACAATGGCTGCCCTTTCCAAAGCCATTGCAAAGAATGTACTTTTCTCACATCTCGATGAGAACGAACGCTCCGACATCTTTGATGCAATGTTCCCGGTGACACATCTGATGGGCGAAAACATCATCCAGCAGGGCGATGAGGGTGACAACTTTTATGTGCTCGACCAGGGAGAAGTTGAGGTAAACATTAAATTTCAGAAAACCTGAATAGTTATCATTGAACAAAATTCCACAATTTTTTTTTATATTACTCTTGAAACTTTTATTTTGTTTAATAATTTGATCTAAAAATAAGTAAAAGTATTATTATATAAAGAAGTTATTGCTGAGATTAACTAGTATGAGGATAAGGCCTAATCAATTGTCTTTTGATTGATATATCATCTGTTTAAAATTTCTTTTTGTTTTGACGCGAAATTTAGTTAAATCAAATTATGTGAAATATGCGTTCGTTGCTTTTCTAGTTTTTATCCATTGCTTTGAACTTCTAATCGATTGTGATAGATTAGCTTTAAGTTTCCTTGTATTAGGTACGGCTTTATACCATCGTAAAATCAAAAAGAAAATCTAATTATCGTAAAAATCTGTAACGAAATCATATAACTGGTATTATGAATCAACTACACTGCTGACCACAAAGTGGAGTTATACGATTTTTTAATTAAATCACTTTTATTCTTGAAAAAGATAATCTGTTCAATGATAAAGAGTCGAAATTCTACTTTGTACAAAATTTTACTAGCACAAATTATGTTTTTCCAAAATTCTGTGTCCTTTAATTAATAATCTTTGTTCGTTTTGTTTACTCCAAATACACAACTGAGGCCCGTCGCCTTAATTGATTATACCTTTTTAGCCGTACGTGCTTATTGTCATCACTCAGCCTTGCAAGCTGGCCTTTTTTTTTTAGCTTGTATGGGTTAAAACCCATAATATACATTTTAAATGTCTTTAGTTCTTACCACACATCGTTAGTTTAAGAACAACCTTCCAACTTAAGTTACACATATAAATATGTTGCTTATTCTTATATCTACAATAAAACTAGAAAAATTTGTTTTCGAAATATGCGTTTGTTTTATTTACATATTTGTCTATTTACTTTTATATTAATTTGTTTGCTTTTGTTTTTCGCTACTATAGGTGTACGTTAATTCCGCCATGGTGACCACAATTGGCGAGGGCGGCAGTTTTGGTGAGTTAGCGCTTATCTATGGAACACCGCGCGCAGCCACTGTCCGCGCTAAAACTGACGTCAAACTGTGGGGCATCGATCGTGATTCCTACCGACGAATTTTGATGGGTTCTACTATTCGCAAGAGAAAAATGTACGAGGAATTTCTTTCGCGGGTTTCAATTTTGGGTAAATTTTTTTTGAAGCAATTAAAATTTCTATTGAACTAATGAAAACTCTTCCTTTTTTTTAATCACGACAACAACAATAATAGAGAGTCTCGACAAGTGGGAACGTCTTACAGTGGCGGACGCACTCGAAATGGTCTCTTTTGAGGATGGCGAAACAATCGTTAAGCAAGGTGAACCGGGCGATGATTTCTATATTATTGTAGAGGGATGTGCAGTTGTGTTACAGCGACGAGCTGAGGTTTGTCTATCGAATATTTTGAGAACTATTTTTGTGTATATTTAGACTTTACAACTGCTATTTTTTGTTTGTGTATAATTTCAGCAAGGTGACGAACCAGCCGAAGTAGGTCGCTTAGGTCCCAGTGACTACTTTGGTGAAATTGCTTTACTTTTAGATCGTCCAAGAGCAGCGACTGTGGTAGCAAGAGGACCTTTAAAATGTGTTAAGCTGGATAGAGCGAGGTCAGTTAAAAGTTTATATTTCAATATATTGATTAAATCGAATAATAGATTAGATCCAAAAAATATATATTATGTTATAAATTAAATATTTTACTCTCTATTTTTTTTAAGTTTAAGAGTTTTCAATTTAAACCTTTACTTTTAAATTTAACTAGAAACAAATTAAAATATTTAAAATGGCAATAAAGGGTTTCTCAATAAGAGCGCTACAAAAGTCGTTTTACATAAAACAAAAACGGTTTTGGATATCAATGAAATTCTTTATTCCTGTGAAAGTACATTCGATGCCATTATGTATGGAACTCGATTTCTTTTGTATGGCCACCACGGGCACACTTGCAGAAGTCTAGACGCTGAAACCAATTTTCGACGGTTTTCAAGCAAAAATCGGCCGATACTGGTGCAATTTCACGTTCGATATTCGTACGAAGTTCATCAATCGTCGCTGGCTTGTTGGCATAGACCATAGACTTTACATAGCCCCAAAGGAAATAGTCTAACGGCGTCAAATCGCATCGAGGCGGCCAATCGACTGGGCCATTTCGTGAGATAACACGTCTACCAAACATGGTTTCCAATAAATTGATTGTGACATTCGCTGTGTGGCTTGTGGCGCCGTCCTGTTGGAACCACATGTCCTCCAAGTCCATACCATCCAATTGGGGCCAAAAATATACGGTTATCATTGAACGATAGCGATTCCCATTCACAGTAACGTGCCGGTCTTGATCTTCACGGAAGAAGTACAGCCCAATGACGCCGCCGGCCCATAAACCGCACCAAACCGTAATTTTTTCAGGATGCAATGATGACTCATGGAGTACGTGTAGATTGCTGCCTGACCAATAACGCATATTTTGCTTATTGACGAAGCCATTCAGCCAGAAATGAGCCTCATCGCTGAAGATGATTTTTCGATGAAAATCCGAATCATTTTTAAGTTGTTGCTCAACCCAATTCACAAACATACGACGCTCCTGGTGATCAAGCGGCTTCAGTTCTTGCGTCAATTTGATCTTGTAGGGATGTAGGCCAAGATCTTTTCGCAAAATTCGCCACAACGACGTCACAGAGATGCCCAACGCTTGAGAACGACGGGCTTTCTTGAACTGAAGCCTCAGCGGCAGCAATATTCTCTACACTACGGGCACTTCTTTGTCTCTCTGGCACGGGAACATTTTTTACTGTGCCTGTGGATTCAAATTTTTCCACTAGACGCTCAATTGCTGATCTGGTAGGACGATTATGATGACCATAAATTGGACGTAGCGCTCTTAAAGTTGAGGCCACTGACTCCAAATTTCGGTAGTAAATTTTATCTTTCCATGATGAAAAGACAAACCTAACTGAAGAGAAATGTCAAGAGAGCGGAAAAAAATATGGCGTCGTTTGCTGTCCCTATCGGTCTGCTTTTGTAGCGTCCCGTTTGAAATCCCTTAACATTCTCTGGGGAAATTTATTGTTTTTAATGCACACTTTTGATTTATTTAATTAAATTAATAAATTTATCTGGTTGATATGTTCAAAGAGGTACTATTAAGAATGGATACTTTAAGGGCATTGATGATTCTATTTTAAATGTACTCCAAAAATTTAAACTTGGTAAACGTTGATATTTCATATGGTAAAAGTAAAAGATAAACTGTTAGTGTCTTGTAGAGCGGGTCGAAAAGAAAGTTGGAAAAAATCGTTCCCTTTTATGAAGCTTATTTGAACAGTATCTCAAAACAAAATTTTTTGTTAGCGACATCCTAAAAACCACCAAAATTTATTTTTGTCATAAATTTCGAATTTGAAGTTCTAGTGACCAGTGACCTTGCTACGATCTTACCAAATTCACTACGCTTTTCGAAAAATTTAGTCTGTCACTACGCCACTACGCTTTAAATAAAATCTACTACGATTTTAAATTCTTACATTGCATAAAATTTTTTTTATTTTTTCGAAACAAAAATGAAAAACACTTTAGAGGGAAATGTGACAATCGTCGAGCCCTTTACTACAATATATCGTTTATAAAAATCGGCATTACATATACTTGGGAATGATAGTTTGACATAAGCCTGGTTTGCCAAAACTTTTTTTGGATTGATTGATTGCTCAAACTTTTCATAAATTTAATTCATTTTCAATTTGTTAAAAAACTTGTTTAACTTATTTTCTGTTAAATATTCATAAAATCAATTTTTATTTTCAGATTTGAGCGTGTTTTGGGTCCATGTGCGGACATTCTTAAGCGCAACATTACACAATACAACAGTTTTGTTTCATTGTCGGTCTAAGGAAGCCATTTCAACTGAAGAAACTACACACACAAACAAAGTTCACTTTGTAAACACAGCGGAAAACTTTTTATTTATTTTTTTAAATCATCTTTGTAAAACAAAACAAAACAAACAAAAAACTAAAAATTTAAAGAGCCCAAACACTGCTAAATGAAATCAAACAAAATACTTTTGAAGCGCGAACTGCAAAAAATGCAAAACAAAAAACCAAACAAACAAACAAACAAACAAACAGAAAAAAATCACTGAACATTTGTAAAATACAAATAATTTATTTGCTAGACTACACACACACAGACAGACACACACACACACAATGAACTGCTATAGACAACCTTAAAAATAGAAAGGTTCTGCAATTAGTTAGTTGTTGTGTTATCCAGTAACCATTCATACTAGATACATG
Source organism: Suillia variegata (assembly GCA_949127995.1). Classification (NCBI taxonomy): domain Eukaryota; kingdom Metazoa; phylum Arthropoda; class Insecta; order Diptera; family Heleomyzidae; genus Suillia; species Suillia variegata. The sequence goes on along the minus strand of OX421845.1, from coordinate 15,513,781 downwards.
TGGATGTAAATATTTAAAAATTGTATTTATTTTTTTATTTCATATGAATAAAATGGAATTTAACTTAATGAAAGGATAGCACAAGAACAACTTAACGTGATTCAGAACTTTGTTAACAATACAAAATGAAAACTATAACGAAAATAAATTTTGCAAAAATAACCAAATCCAATATTTTGTCCATTTCAAAGCGGTTGTTTAATTTTACATTAAATTTTTGATCATAATTGTAACAAGCATTGAAAAGGAAAACAAACAAACAAACAAACAAACAAACAAACAACAATGTAAATTTGTTCGAAAATTTAGGTTTTGTAATAGAAAAAAACTTAATATTTTTTTGTTAATAACAATTTTCGCCTAAACTTTAAATAACTTGTACTAAATCATGCAAACGAGAGCAATGTAAAAAATATGTAAACCAAATTTTGTTAGTTTTGAAATTAAGTATTTAGTCAAAATTATAAACTTGCTTATAAGCAAATAAATTTAATTTAATTCTTGAATTTAAAAATGTTAGTTGATATTTTTTCTTTGTTTTATTAGAGTTAGCTCGGATATTCTCCTATAACAATTTTGCATTTTATCGTTATTTAATTCAATATTCTTTTTTTGTTAGACTAACTGCCGTAGCAACTTAGCGCTTGCTCCCAACACAACACATAAATTTAATCAAAGAGAACTTATTTCGAACCCAAACGATAAAATGCATTTAAATAAAAATTTTCAATATTTTTAAATTGTTTTAATTTAACAAGCTATTAACCGAAGTAAACAATGTTTTTAAACTAATCAAAATACAAATACATACGAGTAAGAGAAGTGCTGGTGCGCTTGTAATTGTTAATTGCATATAGAATATGTTTGTAAAAGTGCATATTAAAGAAAAGCATAAAATCACGCAATACTAAATCATTGAAATCATTAACAATAAAAGTCTGTATTGTATTTTTGAAAAATCGTTAAGCTTATTAAAATATTGGGTCTGATTGCGTACCGCAAAATTATTAACGACTTTTCCCAAAAAAAACTCGGTAAATAAATGTCGAGGTGCCACCCGCCGGCGGGTAAACAAACAAGAATCGTGGAATCTATTTACTTGTTAACATAATTTGATTGGAGCGATTAAAAGAATGCAGGTCGACAAAATTGCACTTGTTTAAAAACACAAACAAACCATCCAGGCGTATCCATGGAGATTTTGTTTTGTTGAATCAAAACGCTCTTTTACTACAAATTTTGCAATCTAAACGAGAATCCTACGCGATCATAAATTTATATAATTCTAAACCTCAAATTTTACCTGCACAATTGCTCTACTTAAAAATTTTGTCAAATAGATTTGCAATTTATTATATGCCGAAAACTGTATTAAACTGACTTAAAGCTGAAATAGTTAAAAAGCAGCTTAATTGAGCTTTCTTTATTTTCATGATTCACTTATTTGACAAAAATATAAAATTATAAAAGTCAACACTTCCTGACTGGTTTGTTAAAATAAGTCTTCTTGTGTCGACCTGTGCACTAAAAAGTTTAAAATAAAGACAAGAAATTGCTTAAAAAGAAAGAACCAAAATATATGAACAATTTTTATTAACCTTACCAATTACCAAAAACTATAAAGTAAAAATACTTTTTTTTTCAAATTAAAGGCTAATCAAAAACTATTTCGATAAAGTTATACCATTAGTTTACTACTTAAACAATCTGCAGTAAAAGAACATTCAAAACGTTTGACTAAAGGTTTGAAAAATCTTCTTCAAAAACTACGAAATTGAAAAACTTACACAGACAGACATACATACATAAATGCATACATGCATTCAAGCAGACAGATGTGCAAACTTAATTTTTAGCTTAAAAGCTTTTTCTGTAAATTTCTTAAGCAAATTGCACTGAATTGAAAATAATTAGTCGGTTGCAGATATGCGCGCAATTAAAACTCTTCATTTATGTTAAATTTGTGTTTTTGTGGTACTTAAATGTCATGATTAACAAATAACAAATACAAAATGTAAAAGAGAAATTACGTATATAATAAAAGTATAGATTTATTGGACGATATTTAATTGTTTTATTTGAAAGAAATACAAAATTACAAAAATATTCACTTCTGCTCATACAATTAAGTCACTCATAGGGTTAAGTAGAAATATATCAACAAGATTTTGTTTTATTAAAGAAACAACTCAAATATTTTTTTCAGAATTATACATTAAAAGTTGATACTTAGTTGGCAATCCTTTCTGTTGTATGACTTCTCAGCATATCTTAGTCTTTGAACGGACTAGGGCTGCACTATGACCTGTAGTAATTACCTTCTATACGTCCTTGATTATTTTAAACAAGGACAACATTTTGTACAGAAAAGTTAAATAATGCTATGGAATAAAATCAAAAACATCGAACTTAACACAATTTGCCTCGTACAAACTCAAGGAAGACAACAACTAATGACGTTAGGCATAAGGATAAAAGTATTAAGACCTGGCTTCAAAACAATTTACGAGCTTTCAATTCTGAAGAATGGCCTTTGGGAGCCTTGATCGAAACTCTCTGGATTACAAATTGTGGACAATTTTATAGGCCACAGTTTGCCACAAAAACTACCCCAACATTGATTCTCTGAAGACTGCTTTAATTCGAGCTGTGGGCACGACATGCGAGCAGCTATTCATGATTGGCCAGTGCGAATTAATTCTTATGCGGGCATTTCGATGGAGTATTTGTTTATTTTAATACAACATATATATGTATATCAATAAATATATGCAGAATTTGGTACAACACATTTCATTATTTTTAATTTTATAGCACAAAATGTGTGTAACAGTTTGTATGTCTCTACTAAGTATACTGTCATACCTACCACGGCCTCTATGGGCGTTACAAATGGTAAAAGAAACGCAATATACCCCTCGGTACGTGCTTGCACTAGGCAGAGGATAAAAACTAAATGCATATTTGAGCCGCTCCTCCGCCGTCTCATTCTGAAAACTCTCTTGAATACCGTATATATGACAACTTACTAGTAGAAACCTGTTACTCAGTTATGATGGTTTAATCTATTTTACTTCTAACCTAAAAGGTGAAGATCGAAACAAAACTTTTGTGGCAATCTGCATTTTTTTAATGTAGACCATTCACAGTCTCCTAGACCGACATTGTTGTGTAAGTAAATTTGAAATGTTTTGTAATTTTTTTTTTCAGTGCGACATCTATTTAATAGTAGCACCAACCAGCACACTGAATCAATCATAAAGACTCACGTGGGAACATTATCAAATTTAAAGAGGCGCGCGGCAATTGCAACTCATGTTATTTTATTTCATTATTTATTATTTTATTTATTCATGAGAAGCGTGTAAAGAATTGTGAGTTTAGAGCGAGAAACTAAATTTTCAAGTTCAATTGCTCCACGATACTGAGCAGCGGCGTTGCTCTCTAAATTATTTAAATGCCAACTCTATCTCAGTTAATTAACACGACGCGACGCTCCTCTCATTTGAAATAAATGACGATTCAGGTTTGAGAATAAAAAATCACTGCATACGAATACGAATGGTTGGGAATGGGAACGGGCGAAATAGGCTGAATACGAGCAGCACCAACGCAATCCGCATTCGACTCTCCACCCGTCAGTTCTTCGATGTCGACGCTCTCATACGGTTCAGTCGTACAGCAGTTATTCGTTATCAGAGACAATCGAGTAAAACATTTAGAGAGGGAGAAATAGATTGTTTGTGTATAAGAGAGAGAGAGAGAGAGAGGGAGAGATAACAACTTGTGCGATTCGATACAATTCAATTCGAATAGACTTAATTCGTATTCTTGCTACAACGATAAACGTCGAAACAACTCGATTAGGAACTCTAAATCGCGACAGGCAAAGAAACATACAAAAATAATAATTAAATCAAGTCTGAATTGAAAAGTGACACATTATTAAATTTTCAAACCAAAAACAAAAAATATATCGAAATTTCGAAACAAATTTTCTGTAAAATTCAAAACCTTTTAACATCGAAAAAAGAAACAAAAAATTAAATAAAATAAAATGCTCGACACAATTATTTACATACCAACGATTCTGGCCTACGCCTTCATCACGCTGCTCGTTGTGATTCTCTGCTTTATCGTCATCTACGTCAGTCACAAGCTTTACATCTCGATCTACGACAATCTGCCAGTGGTGGGCACTTCGTCGATATTTAACGATGGCGATCAACAAACTGAGGGAGGCGGCACAGTTTTTGGCAAGCGTCCTGTCGGATCCGAGAAGACTGCACTGGCGCATGTCATGTTGGCGAAGAAAGAGAGCAGTAATCTCTATCGCAAGTCGAAAACAGGTTATTTGAATGAGCTGAGCAAAGGCACCTTGAGCACATCCTTATAAAAACAACAAACACAAAAATAAAAACAAAACACAAAACCAAATAATCTGACTTATTCGGAATATTTATAAATATATTTTTCAACTTCTCTCATACGCCTCCACGCCTCGCCTCGCCTCGCCTCGCCACGTTACAAAACCACTCAACGTAGCACAGCGTTAAGAATAATTGTGAAGTTGGAGCCGTGCTATTTGGCTTATGTCGTCTTCGAAACATTGACGCCTAATCAAAAACAACAGCAGAACCGGCAGAAGCAATCCGACGACTATATAGTTGCGACAACAGCATTTGCCAGACTGACCGAGGATCCCGAGTTAAATATCATCCTATTCAGCAGCAAATTCATCAGATTTTATGATCGGTTGTCGTCGATACCACCAGCACAATGCCACCAGCAGACGAGCGTGATTGCGACCACAGCACCAACGACAAATCGCCATCCGGTGCTCAGTGCTTTGGATGCAGTTGTTCTAAAAGTATTAACACCGCGTCCGACGTTCTCGTGATTCCATAAATGTTTACAATAAAAGAACACTGACCAGCGGATTACACAGCAGCGGAAAATATGTAAAACATGCATAGACAATATTATTATTTATACATAATTCCATACATTAGAGTGGTTTTCATTTTAACGTCTTTCTAATTGAACGTTTTCGTATCCTTCTTAATTGATATTCAAATATCTCAATTTGATTTTTAGATAACCAAAAATTAATTAAACAACTTGCACATCCAGTGCAAAAGTGACACAACTCAAATAATTGAAATTCTTTTTTAGGAGAAGCAAAATTCCGCTTTTTAAGTTATGAAATATTTTCTTTATATCAAATACGGATAATTTGACAGAATGTTGTTTAGATTGAGATTCAGAAGTTTGTAATAAGTGAAATATTTTCATATATGATACTCCAATTAAATCTGCTTAACATATTATTATGTCAATGAAACACATTTCTCTACGATTATTAATAACCCATTAATTAAATCATTTGAGTTGATTTGCGATATATAACTACACCAGTTTTACCAATTTCATATATCATGATTTCGATAAGTATCGATCTAAAGTTTTTACCCGGAAACATAAGCCAAATTGATTTGTGTCCTGCTTAGGAGGATAAAGAAATTTTGATGAGATCTTTAAGACCGCCTCTTAAGATCAAGAGATTTCATTGAGATGTCATAATAACCAAATACAATTTATGTACCTATTCAGTAAAATAATTTACCATAAATAATCTATAGTTCCTTAATTTTAAAATAAATACAGGACATCGAACTTGATGAATTCTCTTAAATCAATTTAATTATTTTCGAGTGTTGATTTCCATGAATTCCTATAAAAGTTTTAAGAGATTCGCTGATTGCCCAGTACAAAAAAAGTGTTTTCCAAACTACTCAGACAAAACCAGTCTTACTCTAACATTCCGAGACTTATCCATACGTGGTAGGGACTTTCAAAGGCTATAATACAAAATATATCAAGTTTCATAAAGGTAAACAATCTTGGCAAACAGTTTTCCAAGTTGTCTTTGGAGCTAAGGTAAGATAGTTGTAATATGTAAGACTGTGGAGATCTTGTACTTTTGCTAGAAAATTTTTTAGGCTGTTATTTTTAAATCAATTCGAAGAACGAACTTAAAATGTGAACCACACTAATGCACACATATGTATGTATATGCATGTGCATATATTAAAGAATCTAAAAATATCTCTCAGCGACGCAGTGCAGAGACCAAATTTGCATTTGCATGCGACAACTGCAAAGCTTGCAAGGCGTAGCGGAAGAGCACAGGTTGACTCGATTTAAATTGGAATTTGAGCGCGTAATTTGCATTTTGCTCTGCACTGCAATCATACATACAAATATTTCACCATATTTACTATATATATATATTTATGTACATTAGGGTGTCTTTTACATAAACAAAAAAGGAAAAGTTAACTATTGCGATTACGAAAATCTCTGAAGTTTGTTTGGGAATTTGGATATATGTAAATATCAAAATCGAAAAGATTTTTAAAACAATTTCGTAAAAATACAAGAATCGCAAAATGCTCATAGCGTTAAAAAAAAATGTGAAAAGTAGCGTTTAAAGTTGATTTTTATTACATTTATGTATTTTGGTTTATTTTAACTCACCCAATATGAACTAGTCAAATTCCCAAACAAAAGTAGTCACATGACTTTTGCAGCGAACATTTCACAAAAAACATTTCAAGAGATGCGACATGGCAATTGTCATTGTAGATTTCTATATGCATATCTACAGTTCAGTAAGTCTGAACTATCTTTAAATGCTACCTAAAATCAAACATGGGCCTATCTAGAAATCAAACTAACAGTTAATTATGGTCGCATATAAAGATACATTTCAGATCATAGATACAGGAAAACGAAATGTTGTTCTGTGTTTCAATGGACCATCCTGGAACTAAATTTTTGAAAACATTTAAAAACAATCTAATGTACATAATGCTAATAAAACGAAAAGAAATTGTGATCTTGGTTGCATTTAGTTAATTATTTAGTATAAATAGAAAGCATTCTTCTTGTCACTTACGTTAAGTTTTTAGTTTTACAAACAATATTTTAAATTATGTTATACGAATGTAATAACAAACAAAAGTGTTTTACATATCACCTATTTGCGAGAAGAACCTCATAACTCAAGTTAGCCATTTAACTTAGTAGCTCGATTACAAATCTGTTGAAAGTTTTAGTTTAAAATTTGTAATTTAGAATTTTCGTTATGGGATTTTGTCGCAAAGAAGTAAAAAATGTATACAATATAATTCTTGGTTGCATTGAAAAATACACAAATTAGCTCTAGATGAATTTTTCAAATGCAATTTTCAAAATGTGTTAATTTTGTTTTGTTTGTGGTTCTTACTTTCCTAGTTTATACTTACCAACTTATCTTTATATCATTATAGATAGATTAATAAAGGTGACTTTGTGTTATTTTCTGTTATCTCACAGAAATTTGATAAGCTGGAAATTGAAGTTATGAAAAAATAAAAAATCCTAATGTGACCATGAAAAAAAACCTGAAGAATTTGTTGTGCATTTTTTTCTGTGATTTTGAAATAAGAATTAGATCCAATAAGTGATTTAAATATTATTTTCCGGAATAATTAAATTAATTCACACTAAAGTTCTCGAAGAAGGTTTGTATACTTTAGTATAGATTATTTTAAACGCTTTTTATAAATGGTTTATCTATGCTTTTTTTTTGCCATTCGCATCACCTGCTGAACCGGTTTTTACACTACCGAGCTCTCGAACGGTTTATATAAAATATTGATTTTGGCCTTCCAGTTGTAACACCTCTCGGGAGGCTTGGTACGTTTATATTATATACAAATGATCTGAGTATATTTAACTATATCCGTCTGTATGTACGTCCGTCTGTTTAAGCAATTACTGCTGTAGTTTAAGGAATATAAATTTTTGCAGTAAAAAATAAAAAAAAAAACAAATACAGTCGTGTCTGGGTATAGTTAACACAAAAATTTTACATGGAGTACTCTAAATAGTGAACAATCGAAATGCTTTTCACAATTTGTTTTTCTCTTTAGAGGTTATTGAATAAAATTTTGAAACCAACTTCAAGCAGATAGCAAATAAAACACACAAACAAAATCGACTATTGATGCACTGCGAAGTTTACGTGAAAAAGCGGTCCAAAAGTCAAGTTCTGAACGCAAAAACAACAAATGTCCACCTCGAAAGAGTGAACAACCCAGATATAGTGAACAGTCTTTGCAATAATTAATTCCCTAAACACGACTGCAGTTGTATCCAGTTTAAATATTCAATATTCAAGTTAATAATGATAAAACAATAAACAAGAACATTTCTAATAGAAACAAAAAAAAAAATCAGCTCTAGTGTCCGACCGAAACCGATTTTTTGGATCGAAACGGAATATTCGGAATTTTACTAATATTCGGCCGAAGCCGAAACAGAAATTGAAAGTTGTTAATGTAAACAATATTTAAATTTTTTTAATTTTTTATTGCAAGTACAAACGTAAATTAAAACGAAATAATTAGTTTAAAGTAAAATGATAAATTCATAATTATGTCATGTTTATATGTATTTATATATATGTATATAATACTAGACGTTACACGGGTTTTGTATTGAATATAAATATATGTAAGATAATTAGTTAGTTGAATTTTCCGGTACTATCCGTTGGAGCGTTTCTGAGTTACGGCGGAGGTTGTTAAATTGATCCAACCACGTCCATTTTTTTGTGAAGCTGTCGACGGTGGCCAAACAAATTCGGACATTTTTAGGAGCAATATTACTGAAATAATATATTATTTTAACTTAGATTCGAAAATTGTGGGTGTAATAGGTGTGCGTAGCATCTTTGTAGTCACATTTTTGTCGGATTTGTTTGTAAATTTTTTTTCAATAACGATGGGGTAAGTGGATACATAACATATACTCGTATATAGCATATTTATGTAATTTGTTTTATATGTAGAAAAATGTACATATTGATTATATCGAAAAAAAAGTCGAAAATTGTATTTTATTAAATCTGTATCCACTTACCCCTCAAATATAGCCAAATAATTTAATGTTATAAGTCCACATTTTCACATTTCGCCTGCTGTACTTCAAATTTACATTTACGGAAATATTTATCTGATTTCTGTTTCGACTAAAAAGTAGTCGGAAACCGAACCCGAATATTCGGTCGGATACTAATCAGCACTGTTCTATTTTAGATTTTATGAAAAAGTCTTGACTACAAATTAGCTAAAAAATTAGGAAACATAATCGAAGTTTCCAAGAGAGTCACCCGAGTTCCGTAATCTAATCTTATCAATTGGCGGTAACGCATTGAACGATTTGCATGATCAAAATCAAAATGTGGCACTTTGTTGCGCAGACATTTCACTATGGTCGTCGTCGTCATGGATGTGGAATGTATTGAATTCAGTGGTGTATGAATATTCCTAAAAAAAGGGTGTTTGAAATTTTAAATTTTTATTTTTAAGTTGAAATAATTAAAAGTTATTTTTGAAATCAGAAGAACTTTTGAAAAACTTTAGAATGAAGCTTAATATATCAAAAATGGAGCCAACATGTAACCAATGAAATTTTACTACTAGTTTATCATACCTAGCTGTGATGTCAACTTCCGCGGCAACACTTATAAGACGGGTAATGGGCTATACCATGGTGTAATAAATATAAGGTGAGGAATGTAGAAAACTGTCCCTCTTCACGTCGACATTTGTTCTCTATTTGAAAACTAAATTTTTGTGTAATTGCCATGGTTGCTACAAAATTATCAAGTAAATAAAAACAACAACAACAACGTAGTTTTTTGTCAAAAAAAAAATACAAAAAATTAACTTCAAAATAAGGCAGAAATCGAGGTGAGTTCGCTCAATTTGCGTACTCATTTCTACTTTCCTAACCTTATTATTCAACCGTGGGATATACAATATTTTTCCTTGAAAACATCGAAGTCACGCAAAACATGATTCAAAAGTTGAATGGATCAATTAACCAACATTTTGTCTTAGATAAAAATGTCAAACTTGATTTTTTATATTTAGCTAAAATTGTTGAACCATAAAAATCTTTCACTGAAACAATCGAACCCGCTGTTGAATTTATACAAGTACGTACATATGTACGTATACGCCTTTGGCTCCAGCACAAATAAAAGTGGCGCGATTTCGAAATTAATTGCATTATATTGTTAATCGTTCGTTGTTTTATTTGCGATTATAATCTAAATGGAGTTATCAAGCGATAAAATCAAACTACGCCGTGGTCGGAACATTTTTAAAAAATCGAAAATACTTTTCATCCGTAAGGTATTGCAAAGTTGTATTTGTTGTTTTCGATTGCTATAAAATATTTGTAAACAAATACCCCGATTATATTAAAAAACAATCAAAACGTTAGTTTGTAATCAGTTATTTAGAGATTGCCGCAAATCTTTTTAATTGACAAGCATTGTTTGAGATTTTTCGTATCATTGATTATACAAATTAAACCAAAGTAATTAATATCCCTTTCGAAATTGTAATGTGGGAGAAAATATTCATATACAAGGGTGGTGCGATAAGTTCTAAGTATACTTAGCCTATAAAATAAAAACGAAAGTGGATATTTGTTACTCAACGTAGTCTCCTTCTTTTAGCTTGATACACTTGATCCAGCGATGCTCCAACTTATTTAACCTCGTTTTTTCGAGGTCTGCAAAGTAGGCCTCCATCGGGCGGGAAGGCATGATTTTTAAATTGAAGAGACGCTTACAGGGAATAAAATAATACCAAAATATTCGAGTATTTAAGAAATTTTTGTCAGTTTCATTCTTATCCAATTTCTTGATTATTGCAATATAATAGCAAGTGTTGTTTCAAATTTTATGAAGTATCAGTTAGCAGAGTTACTAAATGTGTCCAAATAATTCTTAAATCAAAGTGAAAAAAGGAATCAGTATGACGAATAACTTCGCTTTTTTAGTTGATGTTCGTTGAACAAAATCCAAAGCAAACAAGATCTACTTTTAAGAGCTGTTTGAAATAAAGCTCGTATCTTTTTACAATTCATGTATTTTTATATAAGGAGTTGTATATTTAAAACCAAAGCATCTGTCTATGTTTGTCAAAAACTCTACAAATTAAAGTACGTCAAAGGGTATAATTCTTAAAAGTTAAAGGTTGTAGTTGTAATTTATTAAAGGAAATCTTCCTGACAATACAATATAAAAAATTATTGTTTAACAAAAACATTTTTTAAGAAAATTTGAAAAAAAAAAATTTTTCTACCGTCCAAAAGCAGAACTAGCCTCCAAGATAGTCAAACAGGTTAGTCTTTAAATTTATAGAATTGGGTATCCAAATCAGTTTCATTTACAAAGAAGTCGAACGTGTTTATAAAAGAAATATTTAATCGTTACTTTTTAAGGTATTCATTTTTGTAAACATAGAATAATTAATTTTGACTAAAATTTTAGGTAAATAACTTGACACAATGTGTTAAATAAGTAAAGTTGGTAATCCATAAACAATTCAAAACTTGTTCACTACATTTTAAATGAATTTCTTTTATTTAAATTATATTAAATTATAAATTTCATGTTACAAAAATAAGAAAAAGAGAAATATCGTGGTTTGTTTTATTTCAGCGCAAGAAATGAGAATGTTGTTTGTGTGTGTGTATTGTATTATTATATGTATGTGTACAGTTAAATTGCAAACAGCAGCAAAATGTGGCGTTTCGGGGTGATTGATGGACAGCAAACGAATTTAATCAGCAATGCAATAATAAAAAATTTGATTTTCGGAAAATAATTTTCGATTTTTAATAGTTTTTAATAGACAAATTGTTGCTGTTGACAAGTTTTTTATTGAACAAAGAAGAAATGCATTTGAGCATGACGCAAATGAAGGAGGAGGGAGAAGAGGTTTCACATGTTCTTGTTTTGGATGAAGTTCTAATAACAGTCGGAGTAAGTTTGTGATGTCATCAATCCACTGGGTCACTGGAAACAAATAAATGCAAAAATAAGAAATTTCTTGTTTTTTTGCAATTCTTAAATTGTATTTACCCGGAAAATGTCTTTGTATGCTGTGACGTTAATTCGTCCTCTTGGTTTCCAATTGCTTTCTTAACGTACTGAAAAATAATCGAAAATAATATCAGTTGCACAGATTTTTTTTTTAATATTAAATATAATCAAAAGACACAATTTTTCTGAAAAATTTAAAACAATATTTTAATTATTGATGTTACAAAATTTTACGTTGCCAATACGGAACTCAAAATATATTCATATCAATATAGTAAAAGAAATATATATTATTGTTTACTTAGGCAATGAGTGCTTAAATAATCCTACCTTATAAAAAACAAATGATGAAGATGTAACGAACTCAACTTAAAAAATATATAAGGAAATTGAAGGTAGGTTTAAATTCACTTGCACAAGTGAAACTAGAAGTGAGCAGTTATATAGACATCATATTGAAAAAAAGAATGCAGGATCAAAAACTAAGTCGAGAAACTGAGCTAAAGAGTCGTCAGCGATAAAGTACAAAAAATTCTACATTATGGTTATTCTTAAGACCACCTGATTAAGAGTCAATTGATCCATAAAAAGAAAACACTTCGTAATATAAGATATATGGAAGTATACTTATATTAACGGATGTCCTAATCTCATTATTTATATCAAGTCAAAAATTTGACTCAACTAAATTATATCAAAGTAAAACCGCATGCATGACAAAAAGTTCTAATGTTAAATTTTACGATACGTCGGATCGCTTATAGCTACACTAGGATTGCCATAAGACCAACATGTGAGACTTTAAAGTTATTTTATTAATTTAAATTAGTTTTTGAAATTTTTTCAACTCATTTTAAGAAAAAACTGTCTCAGTTATTCATATTTACCATTGGATTCAATAAAATTTCCTCTTCCATTTTGTTAATTTGTTTTATTAATTCCATCACTTGTGTCGTGTCTTCTTGGACTTTAAGGAACATTTCTGGTGAATTATACTTTTCAGGGTTATCTTTAAAAACGACCATACCGTCTTTTTGATTAATTGTTGCAAAAATTTCACCGGATTCAATCTTTAAGAATAAAGAGAAAATTTGATCTTAAAGAAATTAATATTTAACTATTATTTAAATCCTTTTACCATATTTAAAATGTATCGCTCTGCTTCGGCAGCACTAGGAAGTTGAACTCTCCTAGCAGCTTCGGCAAGGGATAACGTTAGAAATGTCTTAGTCAATCGTTGAATGTTTTTCTTATACAAAGAGGTCGCGACCTGTTTCAAAAAAAAATAATTTAATATATATAAATAAATTCAGAAAATAAATTAAATTTATTCATATTTCATACCGAGTCATAACCACTAAAATAATTTAAGCGACAAAATAAAACTGTTATAGGACAGGTACTCAAAAATAAATAAAAGTTTCAAAAACAAAATGGCCAAAATGGCGAACCAGATAAAACCTTTTGCGTCACAGAGTCAACCAATTTCAAATTTTATTAATCGCAAACTCTACTTCGCGGTCACGTAATTTATGAAGGAAATGATGGCGGTTACATCAAATTTGCATTCTTCAACTTTGTAACTCACTACATACGGTTTTTTTTAGAGATGGTGCGTGTGATCTAAAGGTATAGATTGCCATCTTAAAACATGTTGCTTACATTATTTTCGCTGGAATTTCTAAAGATTAGAGTAATTTACTTACGAACCTGTTTTACTAATCCCATATTATTATCTCGTGTAAACGATTCACTAAATTTATTCATAACAATTCGTAGTTCTTCGCTGGATGATGTTGCGTATGAGTTAGCCAAGTCATGGTAGAACTGAGCAAGGGGCTTCATAAATCGCGATATAACTTGCGACGAATATTTTGGTATAGGTAAGATCTAGAAAATGAAACGTGTGTATTAAAGCTTTTGAATAAACTGTTGATTAAATTTTATCAGATGCCTTAACAAAAACTAAATAGACAATTAAAGTATATTTGTGACGTACATTGAGATATTAGTACGTTTTTAAGAAAATTTCAGTGTTAAATTAAACTAGTACGAAAATGACCTTCCGCTAAACCGAAGGACATAAACAAGTATAAATTTAATTAAATTATTAAACGTGCTGCAAACACAGACAGACATACATGAAAACATATATCGCATTTCATTAAGAAATTTGATTTTGCATGTTTGGTTCGTTATTTGTAAGGGTCAAAATTGACTAAAATTCAGCTTTTTCTTTTCTAGCCTTACCTTGCCGTGCAAAATTAACGAAACCATAATAAATTTCTTATACGCCTCGAGCATAATGTGCGACATAGCCATGGCAGGAGTCGATATACAAACTTCGAAAAAGTACAAGGCGCGCTCATAGTTCTTCACGGCAGTGTAAATCATTCCGCCGTAGTAGTAGTAAAGCAGAAAATATTTGGCATCGTTGTTCGCTGCATCCTGTGTTGAAATAAAGTGAGATGAGGAAGAGGTGGTGGCGTGCTAATTTTAAAATGGATGTCAATATTGCAAAAGGCAACACACGAAAGCCACTTACTGATGAGTTTTGCGCTCGGGTTTCGGACGCAGTGGAGATGGAGGTGATGTCGATGTCCAAGAATTTGAGAGCTACTTTGAAGCACTTGGCTTTCAGGCTTAGTTGACAGAGATCTGCGTGCACCGCGGTTAGTTGCGAGTCGAAAAGGCGGATTTTCTCGATGGCGTTCGCTAAGATTTTAATTCCCTGAATGCAGTTGGGCGTTTTGACCATGTAAAGTGTAAACATGTGACATAAATCGTAATCTGCAAATATGCAAAACAATATTAAAAAATATAAACGATTTTTAAGGTAGACTTAAACGTTTTATTTAAAATTTACAAAGAAAAAAGTTTCATAGACGAGCGTGTTTCTTTTCAACTTTATTGAATGTGCTCATATTAAAAAGTAAAAAATTAATAATGGGTAATCCAATCTATAGGTTAATTTTAAGAACTGATAAAAGCAGTACAAATTTCTAAGCCAAAAGATAGCACAGCACGGTTGTTGCGTCGCATTTAAGTCAAAAACGTTTTTAATTTATATTATCAAATATCCTCCGCTATTTTAGAGGCACTAACAAAGTTTTCTTTTTGTAGCACATATGTGCGAAATGTCTCTATTAAAAGTGGGCGTCGTTCTTGTAAGTAATTTATGTTACTTCTAAAGCGTTAAATTCTTATTGAACTGGTTGGAAGTAGTTTTTATCCGATCACTCCCATTTTGTGAGCAATTTCGTGATACTACCTAAATATTAAAAACCAATTATCTATACTGGAACGATTTTAATTAATTGTTTTCTCTTATAAAAAGTGAGTTTCGGTTCTATCTTGCTCATCTTCGAACTTAACCTCCGCTTCGATATCTCTTAAAATACAGCTGTAATTACTGGGACAAACAGACGGACAGACAGACAAACATCGTTAAATCGACGCTGATCATTTAATTTATATATTGACGTACCTTACATGCCCATTTATGGGCGTTACAAATGGATGAACAAACTCAATATACTCTTCGGTACGCGCTTGCAATTGGCGAGAAATCGGATTTAATATATACAAATGTTAAATCATAATAAATAAAAAATAACGACTCTTAACCAGGTCGGTCAAATACTGCAATATTTTTTACTCGAAGCTTATCTCAAAACTGAAATCATTGCAAGATATTTTACATATTAAAACACACAGGTTTTACAGAAAACTTTGTTCCCTAAATTTTTTAACAAGAATTGCCAAAAACCATCCACCAGTTTAATATTAAAAAATAAGAGGCTAATGTTCTTTCTTGGCTACTTACAGGCGTGTGTGGCGAATCGGACTTGCTCTCCATTGCAGAGGTGGATAAATTCTTTAAGCTGTTGAATAAGAATCAGAGCATCAGCGCTTGACAACTGCAAAAAAAAATTCTTTATTAAAACAGCGCATAGAAATTGCACGTCTCTTCCTTCGACACCACCGTCACAAAGTGTCTGATGGACAGATGGACGGACGTCTAGGAAGAGACATTTTTTTATATATTGCACAAACCCCACTGTTGAATTTCGCGATGAGGACATATAGAACGCCCAGTGAGTGCTGCTGCACGTCAAGCGTCTCGAGCACGTTGTCCAGAATACTCCAGTTCTTTGTAAGCAATTCGACTGAGTTGTTCAGTTGCTCTGCCAATTCCCGAAAGTTGCCTGCAATGAAGAGGAAGAGTTAAACAAATGAGAAGGCAATGGCGAAGTTCTGTTCATTGGTTATCACTAAGCTAATTTGCAGATTCCATCATTTGATCTTACCCGATGCACTCAGTGTGCGCACATTGTTCACGTAATTCTCTAGGGCGCTGGCCATTTTTGTTAGCGTTTCCTATTCCTAAAAACTTGCGCTTAGCAAATTCTAAATTTTTCAATTCTTTTTTGTTCGCTTTTTTGCCTGCACTTTCGCAAATTTTACTTTGTTCACCTATTGGACATACGTTCGTTAGAAGAGTACATTACTATTTCCAAAAATCTGCTGTCATTTTTTGACGTTTCCTTTTACCAAATCAATTGCAACAATTCACAATAATTTTACTTAATCGACTTCGAAGTAGAATACAAATTTAGTGCTATTTAAATAATCTCCAAATAATCTGGTGGAAAATAGGGAATTGCAGTTTTCCAAACTTCTCCAAATATTTACGCATTTCACCTTCTTCTCTTCACACTTCTTCGTATTACCAAATTCATTACGAAGTACATTTCAAAGAAAAATTAATCATGCTGATATAAAATTAACAAACTGCAGTGATTTCTTTCTTAGTTTTAGATGTTTGAGTATAATTGTGTTTAAAAATTATGTTGCTGATCTTAAAATGTGTTGGAAGAATTAAGATTGATTATAGTTAAACAAATCTTGGAAACGTGTTTTTACGAATTAATTACGGACACACAACTCTGGTAACCGAAAGCAAACGCCATCGCTTTCGGAAATGAATTGTGATTTTGAAAATTTGGATGAATTTATCGAATATTGTTCTGAGGTTAAAAGTATTAATTTTATTTCACTGTATTTTTTAATATTTTTCAAGCAAAAAACATCTTTTAGCAACTTTAAGATATCCGCGGTTTGGTGAGAGTTAACTTGTGGGCAAATGTCCCTCTCCAAAAAAATGTTTTGATAATTAGGAAAACAAAATAAAAAACAATTGCAAAAAAGAATTTCGCCGGTCGGACTCTGGGGGTAAGTTAACCTCCTTCAAAGTTGAAAAGTGAATTAGTTAGTACTGAATGCTGCGGCGTATTTAGACAATCCCAAATAAAAGGTATTAAAGAGAGCTTTAATCACGTTTTAATCGTTTCATATTTTCCGGTATCTTTATAATTGTTGAAGTTATATGCACTTTTTTAAATGAAGTGAATTTTTGAACTTAATAGTTTAATTCAAATCAAAATTGCAACATGCCTACTTAAAAGGAATATCTACAGACTCTACTTTAAACGCACTCCCTCAGAAATTTAAAAATCAATAGAGAATAAAGAATATACCTCGGTAGCTTTCCTAGATATTTAAGGAACAGGTGCTACTCAGTAGGTTCGTGAATTCGATGTTAGTGGGTTCGTTGATGCGTAAATCTGTCTACAGGGGAACATAAAGGCCTCCTTCATGTTGGTCTCCTTGACGTGGGGAAGGGGCTTAAACGGTTATATGGATCTCCCTGATTGGAGACTTCTTATGATCGCAAAAGAAAATGGTTATATAGAAGATTTTCTAGCTAGAGAGTTTCTGTGTAACCGTGAACTAAGAGGAAAGCTCAGTAATAGTGACAAGTGGGTACCAGGATGATCCAAAACTTTAAGACCTGGAACTCTCTTGTGACTAGTACAGAGATAGCCGTACCAACGGCACCCTAAGCCAAGGTGTTGAGGTACCCGTGCCGATGGCTAAATGGTCAGTGGGTGTTAAAAAATTACTGATCGCTAACGGTCCCCTCCGACACCCGGGCAAGGTCGGTTGTACAAGTGCCTTCTCTACGCATGCCGGCTCTGCGGACGAGTGACCAACCCTTTCCGTGCCTACTCGTGGGAACAAAAAATGAACAATTACACAAACAAAACAATAAATAACTATACAACTACTAATGACGATCCGGCAACGCCCATTGACTCTCGAACGTATCAAATTCCGAGGAGGTTTGCACCTGAATTTGATCAAGATTTACTGTTCTTTTCCAGTCATGAGAATACAGTAAGCATGCAGGATAATGCAAGATATAGCACACCTGAATCGCAAGCAGCAAGAACATCCGAAACAGTGACACTAAACGCCTCTGACGTCGCTGAGCCTAGCGGGTCTAAGACAAAAAAGAAGAAATCGGTGGGAACTGTCATGAAGCAGCGGTATCAGAAAGCTGTTTACATGCTGGACAGAATAGCCAAAAATGCAGCATCTGGTATCTTTCACGAACGTGATCATGACGATAAGCAGAGATATGAAGCGGTAATTGAGGAGTACAAAAAGTTCTTAGAGAATAAACCTACACCAGCGACATCAAATAACCAAGCTCAAAAGCGAAAATACTCACAGAATGAGAGTGGTAACGCCCATCCCAAAAAGTCAAGAAAGACCGACTCTGTTGAGCCAACTTTGACAAGAGCACCGACGACAAGACACTTTAACGAGGTTGCCAGAGATAAACTTCAAGTGTCAATCATCGATGTGGAAACGAAGACGCCACTAGCCATGCATAAAAAATGGGTGGAGATTGATGTTGCACTATCGGGTTTCGTAATGAACTACGTTCTCGATAATCCTGCAGGTCCCCACCCGGTGTTTGACTCATCAGAAACCTTTAGGGGTTACAAAGTAATCAAATGCGCAGATAAATTTTCTCTGGAATTCCTTTCCGTCAGTCTTGCTAAGCTCAGTGGCATGAAGCTCAAATTGATTCCGGTGAGCGAAATTCCAAGAAGACCCCGAGCTCGAATTTGGCTACCACCGATAAACGAACCAGGCGAAAAGATTCTTCGGTGCATAAAACTGCAGAACAAAAACATCCCGGCTATTAACGACTGGCAGCTTATAAAGGTCGAAGAAGCTAGAAAGACCAGTAGACCAATACTTCTGGCCATCAGTGAAGAATCACTGGAGGAATTGTCAAAGGAGGACAATAAAATTCGCTTTGGCATCCGAATGGCCAAGATAAAAATCTTCAAAGGTGATGCAAACCCCGAGGAAGACGACTCAGAAGAAGTCGACAATGCGGGTCAGTTGCATTTGCCACATTAATGTATTAATGTTGAGGTTTACGCAAATTAACTTCCAACATTCCAAGTACGCAACCAAAAACCTAAATATCTTTCTCAGCGAGGGGGATACCAGCATCAGTATCGTCCAAGAACCCTGGATAGAAACGAAAAAAAAAAAATATTGGACTTAACATCAGAACACACAACCTCTACTGTAGTAAAGGGGAAGGTAAGCCAAGGGCGTGCATTCTTATCAAGAAGAGTTTAAATGCATTCCTCTGCTTTAATTACAGCACATCAGAAATGACAATAGTTACGTTGAAGAAGGCCGGACTTCAGAGTTTAATTGTAGTATCTAATAATATGCCTCACGTTAAAGAGGCACCACCAGAGGAATGAAAAATTTGCTATGTTATAGAAAAACAACAAACGAGAGAGGTGAGTCATTTAATGTAGTAAAAGTAACAAGCACACCTTTATTTTCCTTGGTTTAGATACTTTTCGGGGATGGGAAGGAGTCTTGGAATTGCGCTTAACATTTGTTTAAATATAAGACCGCAAACTTGGCAGATTATTTTTATACCAGGGAAAGTGTTTTTTAGAGAGTACAAGGATTGTGTTTAGTGCAGAACATGTTAAGGTTCGGAAAAATTCCAGTGGAAGTAATTTTGTAAAGCATATTTGTTTTTATATTTTTATTATTTAGTGCCAATAGAACAGATTTAACTCAAAAGTTCTATAGTACACGCAATCCCAAGTGTTTTTTGAGAGAGTTTTGCTTTTAAGTGCTAATATAACCGATTTGCATAAAAAAGTTTTAAGGGACACAATTAGGTTCTGATGAAATTCCAATGAAAGAGATTCCTTCAAAAACTTATAAATCTGGTAAAACTTTAGTTCCAGTGAATGACCAATTACCCAAATGCAATAAATCGGATCAATTTTTTTTTGTTATTTGAAGAGAACAATATTCATTTTGCCAGTTTTCCAGGAGGTTAAACTTGTCACAATCTTAGTGTTTTGCCTAATAACGGTAAGCTATCAAGTTTCATCAAACTCGTTACAGCCATTTTCAAGATTTTAATATAAAATCAACAAAATCTTGTTCTTTTACAAAAATGTTTGATCATGTCCACTTACGCCCACAAAAATATATACACGAAATTATTTTCTCATCAAATACCACCAATCGTTAGAGCCAATCTTGAAATACTGGAGATAAATAAATACACAGGGACTCTCAGAAAGAGCTTAATGTTTTGAAATACTTTATAACTTTTTTTATTTTTTTTTGTTATTTTTTTTCATTATTTTGTAAAGCGGACTTAGGAAATTGTTAATGGGCACAATCGAATAACAAACCCAAGTCATTGAACATTATTTTGAAAATCAAAGTTCTGTTATTTTGAATCATTCGTGGAAGAGATTTTGAATGGCTTCCACGTTCTCCGGACATAACCGCGGTTTGCTTCGGCGATATATGAAAGAGGGTGTACGTTAATAAGCCAGGAACCATCTCCAAATTGAAAAAAAAATGTTCGCAATGAAATCGCGGTAATATCACCTGAAGTTTTGCTAAAGGTTATGGAAAATGTGTTGAAAAGAGCTCAATTGTGCGAAGCTGAAAATAGAAGTGGTGTCTATTTACTTACATTTATTTACAGGATTTAATTAAGCCAATATATTGCTATAAATATACTCTAATTAAAAAAAAAATAATTATTGCCTTACAAAAATGTTGAAAATTCAAACCATGAAGCTCTTTCTGCGCCACCCTGTGTATGTATATAAAACTTATCTCGATTAATATAATTTGATTTATTCCAATAGTCAACTAAAACCTTACTTTGGAATAATTAGGTATATAATAAAATCTAATAAAATCTAATTAAAATAAACGGCTCTGTAGCAGCTATCCATGAGTCGATCAGACAGGGCATGCATCGATCGAAGAGATTATAATTGGAAAGAACAATATCTAGACTATACGGCGGGAGGGGTAGAACTTTCAGTTTGATAGTTTGAAATACTTTTTAACGGGCGCTGCAACATGTAATCGAGAATTTTAATGTTGCAAAATAACTTTGTCGTGTCTATCGGCGCATTGCGGCCGTTTTTCTCGGAATGATCGGTTCAAACACATCAATTGCCGTCGGTAGATCTCCCCAGTGATCGTTTCGTTCGGTTTTTATAGCTCATAATAAGTATCACCAACCTGTTCTCACCAAATACACAGAATTATTTTCTGGTCATGAATATTCGGCTTGGCCGTCGATGAAGCGAGGCTGGGGTAACCATACGATGCCTGACTTTTTGGATTATCTGGCGATGGCCAGTCAGAGAGAACGGTTTCAGTTCATACGGCACCCAATTTTCTATCTTTATATTCATTCCCATTTCTTTTAAACAATGTGAAATGGCTTGTTAAGTGACTACTACTTGTGATGAGTCTTCATCGAGACCTGCTCCCAGTTCCTCATCCTCAAACTTTGGTGGTGCTCCGGGTCGTTCTTCGTCTTCCAAAACAAAATTGTCACTTTTAAACCGTGAAAACAACTTGTGATATGTTCGATCCATTAAAATCTTTATTATTTGTTTATTTTTTAGGTAGACGATGCACCAGTTGTCCGTGTAGTCTACGTATGCAGTTTGTGCCTGCGCCAGTATGAGCTTCCGGAAGATTTACGAGGACACATGATTGAGTTTCACAAATGCAGACCAATTGAGAGAGTAGATAACCCAGAGTCCGAAAAAGTCAAGCAGCAAACAATTTTAATTCCCGCCGCCAAAAATTGCGCCAAAAATGAAAAGCTGGACGTTGAGTTGCATGTTGCCGGTACAACAAATGACGCCAGTGTAATGCAAATGCCAGAGTTGCGTCCAGTTCCGTTTAAAGATTTCCGCATAATCTTACGTGAAAAATTGACACTGCGGCAAGTATTATTATAATAAATTTTTATTAAAAAATTTAAATAATATAGTCAAGTTTTTTAATATAGTTGTTCTGTTACCTTTTCCTGCACCTACAAATTCGAAAATGCCACAAAGTGTGCACTGCATGCAAGGTGTCACTTGGACGGCGACGCAATGTCCACCAGCCAATTTAAATTTAAATGTTTTGAATGCGGTGGATTAGAATTCGTCAGTTGGCGTCGCTGCTCGACACATCTTTGGGAGACGCATCAATTGGACGTCGATCTGCTGCACTGTCCGCTGTGTGACTTCAAGGCGAACACATCGGGTGCGTATTTTGAGCGGGTTTGATACGAAACCCATAAATCTAAATAAAAAAAACCCAAATCAAAAGCTTTAGAAATGTAATCCCCAAAATCAATATCCCCAAATACAAACAGTTTTCTACGGGCGGAAAATTATTCCTTAGCCCGAGTTCGAATCAACCGTAGTCACCTTACAATTTTTTTCATGTAGCATCTACCATGAGGATCAGATTAGGAGTTTTGTGTTAGGGTATTTTTTGATGGAGGATGTTTCTTGGGGTTTTACTCTGAGGATTATGTGTTTGGGGATAATGTTTTTAGAAATTTTTGTTATGGCTTGAGTTTTTGTGTTTGAGAATTTATCGATCCACCCATTTTTAACAGTTGGCTTCATTTAAACATATTTTTGAATTTATTTAACTTTGTGTTGTACTTATTTAATTTTTGCTTCTGCTTTAAAAGTGCTCGTTTGGCGTCACATGCGTATCCATAAAAAGTGGCGCCCACGCATTTTGCGGTCGCTACGCGCTGTGCAACAACGACGATTGTACCAGCAACAAAAACAAAAGCAACTCAACGACGAAATAGTGCCGCCACTACCGCAACCGCAGCCAAAGAATACAAACAAATACTACTCAGAAAAGACGTGCGATATCTGTAATCGCAAATTTGTCAATGGAAAAACGCTGTCAAAGCACGTCAAAACGGTGCACAACAAAATTAAACCTTTCATTTGCAACGTATGCGGTCGGAAGACGACACGCAAAGCCAGTTTAATTGTGGGTTGCATTAATTGCAATTTGTTAAATTGTCTTTATGAGATTGATTACATTTTCTTTTTCAGATCCACATGCGTCAGCATACGGGAGAAAAGCCGCTACACTGCAAGAGCTGCAAATTTTCGACGCGCGACCCTAGCGTGCTGCACAAACATCAGCTGCGACACGAAAAGGTTTGTGCTGTATTTATACTTTATTTTACTTTACTCTACTTTAGTTTACTAAACTTACATTCTTATATTGCAGGCCGGGCAACTAAAATGTCCGCTATGTGACTACACCTGCATTCAGACTATTTCATACAAGCGTCATCAACGTCTGAATCATCCAGATGAGTACAAACAAATCGCCTGTGATATCTGCAGTTATGTTACAGTTAATGCAGAAAAGTTGCAGGCGCACAAGATCGATCATAGCAAGGGTCTTATTGTCAACAATGAAGGTACATAAGTTAAACATAAAGCCATTGAATTTGCACTGCGAGCAGAATGTAGTAAAATAAACTATAAATCTGACTACTTCGGAATAGAAATCCCTTACCAATAGGAACGATAGTGTAAACTATAAAATACAGTAAACAAAAACTTATTTCAGATATATTGGAATACAACCTAAATTTTTTTAAAATATATTCTCATTTATATTATAGTTAGTCGTACAGTTCTTTTACTTTTAATTGGCGGCAAACTAATGCAAATAAATAATATTTTTTTTTGTGAGAACTTCTTTTTATCATCTAAGTTTACCTTAGATCTAACAATAATTTTGAACGAATTGATAATATATCTTAAACTAAGTATATTATTTGATTATTTGGTTTTATTGCCTGAATCCAGTGAGTTGGGCATATAAATAAACACGCATATCAATCAATATATTTGGGAATATTATTGATAACGTTTATGACTTGAGGAATTCAGAGGTCTAAGTAAATTTATGAGCTTCATCTTGTACCACTGAGCATGATTCAAGATTTCATTGGTTACAGTTACAATTTCTTAGCCTCTGTGGATGTTTGTATTTCTTATATATCAAGGGGCTTTGGCAATTTGACACAGAACTTTAGATTGAGCTCTTTGGAGTTTTTCAATATTCGATGAAGAACTCCATATGGGTTTTTTATATACTTTTGTATAATTGGACTTTATTTGTGAGATTAAGTTTAAATAATCTTGCTAAAAGCCAGCGTAACTCAAGTGTCTTTAGTTTAAAAAAACTTTTTCTTTTTTAGATTCAATGGATGCCATGCGCGCAGGAAGCTTTAAAAATCCGCGAAAACTGCTTGACAAAAATAGCGAAGTGATACCTAAATGGAATGTTTTGAATTTTCAACTTTTCAACTAATTACTTTTTTCAGATATCGGCAGATTGCTTTTTGCCGTTGGAAAGCATCGATTCGTTGCCGCACGAACCTGCTGTAGACACTGGTGGTGTCACTATACCCGCCCCCTCCGAAGATACTCAATTTCCAACCTACTTAAACAATTGAAAACAATTATAAACGTGCTTACTTTTTTTTTTGTTTTTTTGTTTAATTATTTTTTTAATTTAATTTGTTTATTTTTAGTTTTATTCAAATTTAGTTTTGTGATATGATTCGCAACAGTTTAATTTCATGTTTTTATTTATGGTTTTAGGATTTTGGTTTTAACATCTAATCAATTTGATTCTGTTCACTAAGATTTAATTTAACATTTCATGTTGGTTTTAATTAGATATTTAATTTAATTTTATGTATGTATGTGTTTGTAAGCAATTAAACCGGTCACTGCAGTAAACGTGTGTTCAGTCGAAAGTAAATTCCATTAACGTTGACTTCTTGCAACAACCGATTGAATTGTTTGTTTTAATTTACGTTTGTTTATTCAAATGATTTATTTTCCAAACACTGAAGTTTACATTGTATTCACTTTTATTTGTTTATTTATTTATTCATATTTATGCAATGTTTGCTTAAAAATCTTTGTTCGTTATCGTTACAATTAAAACGTTCTTCTACCTTATTAAATCCGATATTCAATTGTTTGAAATAGTTATTGGAGAAATACATATTTCAAATGTTTAAATTTATTTGATTAATTAACAATGTTTAGTCAAGTCTTATTTTTGAAATTTAAGTATGCGACTTGAAGCACATTTTGCTTTTACATTTACATATGTAAGGCAATTTATTTGCTAAAATCGAATATAAATACTAGATTGCAAAAATTACATTTTTATAAGAATAAAATCATTAAAACATTTACGACTTTTTTCGAGCGAAATTTAGACAGTAAAACAAATCTCAACAGAAGTTTTTTAGTCACACATTTTCCAACATATCTTTTAAATAAAATGGACTATTTTTAATACTACAATAAATTAACCTCTTTTGTAAAATTGTCAATTTATTTTATACAAATATCACGGTGCACTGAATTGAGAACTAAATGAAAGGTCTAAGAGGGAAATGATTCTTCAGGAAATCATTAAATGGCCGCTCTCCGGGAAAATGAACTTATCATTATTAATAAAGTTAAATACATATACATAATAAATGTATACATTATGTTGCAAGTATTATTAATACTTTTGTTTATGATAGGTTACATAAGACAATTCTGGATAAAATTATATTTACGGAAAACAAAAATAATTTCAATATCTTCTGTGGTATTTTAAGAGACCTAGAAAAATAGTTATTTTGAAAAAAAAAATCATTGAATCATTAATTTATGAATAAAGATCACACAATTTGTGATTTTAAATAGGAATCACTGATTTTTCTGATTCTGATCAGCGAACTAAATTGATTTTTATTTAAAAAATCACAAACAAATATAAGTGACTTAAAAAAAAGAAATAAATACCATATGATTTTTAGAATAAAAAAATTATTTTTTATAAGCAGAGCTGGGCAGGAACTAGTTAAAAAGTTAAAAGTTAAGTAACAAAGTGAAATTTTTTGCAAATATTCATTTCGAAAACCAATAAAAAGTTAATTAACTCGCGTTAAATTTCTTCCGTTAATTCAAGTTTAGAGTTCATGTGTGCTGGTATAAGACCATAGCTTTCAGTCAGTCCTCATTGACCATTGAGCTGAAATTCAAGTTAGTTAAATATAAAACGAAAAACTGTAAAATAAAAAAAAATAAAAATTAGTGCAAACTTTTATATGCAAAGTAAATTAATTTATTTTTTTCTAGTTTTTGATAAAATTTTGTTTTCTTTTTTCTATAGAAATTTAAACTTGTACGTTAAATTTTTAACGACGTTAACTTTTCAACGAGATTATCGAAATTAATTAAATGAGGAAACCCTCAAGGAGAATGCTTATTATTTAGTTTTGTCAATACATTTTTCTATATAATTTTGTTTATATCTATTGATGAACTAAAGGTGAATTTACGAATAGTTAACAAAATTCTGAGGAGGAATCTATTAATTTGATTTTCGTTTTAGAACGGAGGCTTCTTATTTTTTTACTTCATGTATTTCGATTTCTCCTTCAAGTGCAGTCAGTCGAACAAGAATATTTGCAAAAAATCAAAATGTAAGTTCGAAAACAAAAACAGGTCAAAACTAAGAAACGCCTTTCAGTTAGCACTGGCTCCATCCACCACACCGTGACACTCACATAACATACTCGTATGTACTCGTATCTTGTATTCTTTTAGTTTCGTTTTTAGCTATTCAAGTGAAGTTTCATTTAAGACTGCATGACTTGAGTCGCTCTCCAGTTCGGTATTTGTTATTTTGCTCATTCTATTCAAAAATAATTAGTTCTTTTTAAATACTTTTTAATTATTACTCTACGCTTAGGTTTAGTTTTTTTCTTTTAGTTAGTGTGAATGAAATTTTTTTTACTTCTTAGCCTTTTAATGATGTCTAGAGAAAACACAAATAATCTTATTGTCTGCGTATGTTTTTTGTTTTTGTTTGATTAAAACTTAAAATTATAATTGAAAAGGTAATTTATTTGATTAATTACTCATTCCATGTTTTAGTTGACTAAAAACTGTACATTCAATTAACGAATAACTTAACGAAATACTCGTACATTAGGATTGAAGTAGAAGTAATATTACAGTTAAATGGTTTTAACGATTAAGGAACAGATGTAAACAAATGATATAACCTTGCTATTTATATACTTATATGTATGTAAGTTGTGCAGTGACCTTATGTTTTCAAAACTAAAAAAAATAATAAATAAACTACCAGGCCGACTCATAAAACCTTTCAAAGTTTTGTTCTTACATTCTAAAGAATCTTGGTGATTGTTGGTACTTAATTTAAATGATTAAACATTTTCCAAGGCATATAAAAAGCAAGTTGAAAATAGTCCTATAAGGGTCACGCCTTTTTGTGTATAGTCTTTGCCATAACAAAATAGTCTAAGTCTATGTTATGTTATGTTAAATCGACATGGTTTTGAAAATAACGCCAACTTTGATAAAACTTAATTTGTATAAAATTTAGAAAATATAACATATACAAACATTAAAATAATCACAATTTGGTTTCTTCTACACATTGATACATTTTTCTTAAAATCAAATTTCACAAACTTTAGTTTAAATTTTATTTTTGCAATTTGTCGACCGTTTAATTATGAATTTTGCTTAGAAAGAATTACCAAAGTCTCAAGAAATACATTTTTATAGAAATTAAATTAAAAACAAAAAATTTTGAAATTTTGAATCGAAAAGATTTATTAAGAATAAGTTTCAGAAAAATTAAAAATATCTTTAATTAAAGCACATATGACTTCTACTTTAATAGAAGGCCTCTTCAACTCTAGTTTAGATTAGATACAAGATTGCTTGACAATACTTTTGCATTCATTTCAAGGAGTAGATTTCTATTTGGAAGTTCAGAGTTTTAAATTAACATCCTTCAATATATGCGGGATTTACGCATTATTTCTTAAGTGTTTATTACAAATGAATATATGAGAAAAATATGTATCGTACACATAGTGTAATAATAAAGTGTGCCGGGTAGCAATGCCATTAAATTTCATTATGCCAACTTGGCAAATTTGTTGTAAAATTTCTTTTTCATTTGTTTGTGTTTCTTTAATCCTCTCTGCAAAAGCACTCATTACAGCACGGTGCCAATGTTCAACGTGCCTAAGGATGAGGAATCAAGACGCAAATGGAAGAGCGCATGCCTGGTTAAAAAACCGAGTAATGAATTTTTAGAAAATATGAAAACATAATGGAAGAATGTTTATAGATAAAAATGAAGACAAACTTTGTAGTATTCCAAATTCATGTATTATCATTAATATCTCTTTCGACTCATGTTTCGATGCCAAATAATGTAAATATTTGAACAAAATATTTTTTTAAGCATGTAAAAATGTACAATTCAAAAATTTTGGTACCTATTTCGAATGTTGAGTTTTTTTGGGTTAAGATCAAAAATGAAATAGAGGAAATATAAATCAAAAATATTTTGCTCTCAAATTGGGATACACTCATATTATTACACTATGTGTCTTACATATTGGTTAGTGGAATTTTATTTAAATCACCGAGTGGCTGAAGGGTTGACCTATTCGTTTTAATTAAATTCAGGTCAATGTAGACCAAACTTCGCATAAGCTCTGCATGAAATTAATGAGATATTTTTATTTTTGAAAGGAAATGGCCTTGCCCCAAATTGTTTACAGATGATAAAAAATATCCATTATTTCAATGGATGTTTTTGTTTTTAAAGATTTGTCAACAAAGGCAAACTATAAAATAAAATTGTGCAAAAAATTAACGAAAATATGGAAATTTTTATATTTTATGAAGTTTTTACAGAGTTTGAACATAATATTTGTATTTTGAAATACTGCAAGTGAATCATTTCATCAATTTCGCAATCTTTCCAGTATCTAAGTCTTTTATAGTTAAGTATACACTCACACACACACACACATTCACACATCTGCTTTCATCGATTAACTAAATTTAAGATTCAAAAATTCAGAACTGAATCTGTCTCAAACATGGAGTATAAAATATTTCGTAGACGCATTCGCAAATAGTTTATATGTAATATGATATTTATCTAACTGTTAGTGACCTACTGCAGTTTTTTAAGTTATGGATATTTTGTTAAGATAAATTATACTTAAATGTAAATTTTTTTTATTTCATATTTTTGCTTTCACTTTCACTTTTTGTTTTTATTTGTTAAATCTCTTGAATATTGTGCGTCGCATAATAAATGCTGGGATTTGTATCGGCTAAATGTCTAGTAGACACACTAAGGTCCAATCTAAGATTAACCTTATTAAGAGTAGAAGGAAGTTCCCTCATGCATCTGCTCGTATCTCAACTACTATTAAAACTGACAAACGTTACAAATGACCATTTAAGTGATGATCCTTATTCTTATTCTATTCGGTGAAATTAAAAACGAATTACTTAAAAAATCCTCCAACTTTCACTTTCAATTTCAATTTCAGTTTCAGTTACTGTAACATTTTCGTTAGCTCCTTTGAGTTAAGTTCACAATTCCCAAAGACGTGTTCAGCATTTAAACAACCGTGGTCAAAAGTCTCTTGCTTAAAAGGGTCCTTCAACTTTAACTAGAGTTTAAATCCTTGTTTAAATAAAATCAATAAAATCTTATTTAATCGTAAAAGTCAGAAACTCAGTTTCACTGTCATTTGTAAAAACAAAAACAAAAACGCACCCACACAATTCTCTAATAATCAAGATAGAATTTATCTTTTGCGTATAGTCCAGTTCGATAAAATTTATAAAAAAATAAAAATAAGAGTAAAAACTTACAAATATTTTGATCTTACTGATAAGTTCAATTAATAATAAGAGACAAATTTAAATGCATAAAAAACAGGTGACATTTTTCATCATCAGATCTAGCTTCTCTTCTCGTTCCGGGGCACAATTCTGTGTGATGCCTGCAGCGAGCGTTTTTATGAAACGCGGCGGTCAGACTGTGGTGACGCGGTCGATCTCCACATATCGCACAGAATTGTCGCTTTGTCAGCAAATCACCTCCTTCTCATCTAGCACGGCCGTATCCATTGAACTGAGCGATTTAAGACGCGTCTGCAACACCGAAGAGCCGCGCAATTTTCGTTTGATTTTTCTTTTATAGGAAAGAAAGATATATCAAAATTGAAAACAATTTAAATAACATTAAATTCAAGATATATTAGCCAAATAAAATAGAATAAATTAAATAAAACTATGATAAATTTAATTCTCATCGAATTGACACATAATTCTTACTTGTAGGCAAATGCAGCAAAGGCGCATCCGAACAGTACCATAACGAGGCATAGTGTAGCCAGAATCTCAGTGGGCAGCTTCATGATAGCCGAGCACTGTAGGAAGGCTTCGTCGTCGCCGGAGGGACAGTGCACAATGCCATCACACCAGACGCTCATATTGACACACGCACCTAATTCCGAGCACTTGTATTGGCAGTCGTCTGTGTTTGTGTGAAGTGGGTGGGGTGGGGTGGGGTGATGTCGATATGGTTGCGAAAAACGAAAGGGTTAACTCCTCCACATTGAATTACATGGAAATTAAACATACCTGCTACGCTCAGTACAGGTCTAGGAACCAATTCCATCCAATTGAATGTAAATTCACCGTTTTCGGGTCGTAGGAACTCAACACTGATAGCCTTAGAGCGATTCGATAGCGCAAAGTTGGGACGCTCATTCCAGCCGCTGCTGAAAATCTCGACAAACTCATAAGCTTTCGAGTCGGGATCCAAGGGACAGGCAGTAATTGTTAATCCTTTTTGTTGGGTGTAAAAGGAAGAGAGGGCGCAAAGGTAATCATTGTTAAAAAGTATTTCATAGAGAGAATTTCAAATGTTTTTGGTAAATGCGAACAAAAGCGTTTTATCGGTTTGATATCGTTCGCCACTTGTATCCGGTAGTATGTAAATATGCTTCTCTACAGTTGTTGCAAAATGGGGCGTACCCTATAAATTTTTCATGAGGGTTATGAAAAATCCAAAAATATGTTAGATAAAATGTGGCGTTATTTGGTGACACCAACCGATCATCTTCTTCGGATATACGAGAAAAAATGACATAAATATCACATCAAGTCATGAAAATATGACGACTGACAACAATTTATTACTTGTAATATCATGTTTTTTTAACTTTTTAACTAGTTCGTGCCAAGTACTGATGGCACGAACTAGTTAAAAAGTTAAAAGTTAATTAGCTAAGTTTAAATATTTCCTAATTTTTAACTTTCCCGTTCATTTCTAAAACCACTAAAAAGTTAATTAACTACCGATAAATTTCTAACTAACAAAAAGGAAAAATTCAATACTTTTAGTAAAATCAATAACAAAAAAGGAAAAATTAAGAATGGAATTAGGCCAAATCGAATGATTTACTGACAGATTCTGCCTCCTTGGATATAAATAACAAAATTAAATTAGATAACCACTATCCGAATTATGAATTTACTTACGTTTTAAATTTTTATTTACCCTGAATTGAATACATTTGCATAATTTCAATAAATATTTAAAAAATAATAAAAAGTAAGTACAAACTTAATTTAAAAAAAAAAAAAAAAAAAAATACATATGTTTGATAGGAGTTTTAACTTTTATGTTAAATTTTTAACGACGTTAAGATTAACGAAGTTAAGTTTTTGGTTAACCTTTCTCGGATTAACGAAGTTAAATTCTTAATTAACCATGCCTTGTTTTTATCCTTTTTTAAACATTTTAAAAATCATTAATCTTTAATATTAGAAATCTTAAGGATGGGCTCCCAATAAAGTCACTATAAATTTAAAAAGTTTCGATTTTGTAGGCGATGGGGCTGTTATCTTCTTTTAACTTCTTTTTTAGGGAAATTCTATTTTTATTTTTCATATTTTATGGCAATTTCAAATGTAAGACGAATAAACCTTATATTGGAGTATGTAGAGAAGCTTCACGTATCAACGCACACGGATAAGTACGGTCCTGGTTTTTGTTATCGATACTTTACCTTCGGACGTTGTTAGCACAGCTCTTGATTTGGTTTCACAACGATACGAACTGGTCCCAACTACCGTTGTATTCAGCGCCTTTTTCGGATTGTATTTGCGTAGGAAGATTGCTTTTAGGCGTACATAAAGGAATTTGTTGCCATTCGACGGTTCGATGAGCCACGGTCGTGTGCGGCACTCCAGCTGTATCAATGAAAAACGCACAAGTCCAAAATGTAATTAGTGTATGAGGGGAGTGGGGATCGAATAAAATTGGCAACTTAAATGAGACTCTAAATTATGCAAAGCGTATTTACGGTACGATATTGTACAGTAGTGAGGCAGTGAATATCCTGGATTGAAATCAAATAAGCCCAACAGTTTTAATTGTTTCGTTAATCTTTATAAAGACTAAAGATACAATTAATGAGTTAAGTACTTGAACAGGTTTTTACATTTTGTAAATTTTAATTTGTGGGATAGCTTCTTGAAAAATTAATTTACGTTAAGGCACTTACATCGCCAAAAGTCATGTCAATCGTTCCACTTGGTCCGAATTTGCGTCGTCCATCCTTGCAGCTGGTCGGTCCTTTAATAAACTCAAAAAGGCCTTCGAAATTCACTGCATCCGGATCGTCGAGTGTCGTCATGTTGAATGCGCTGAAGTGCACCTCCAGATCACGACTCGTTGAAGTGTATTCGACCGGCAAATGCGACATATTTGACGAGTTGCAGAGACAGCCGCGTGGCAGTAAAATAGAGTCGTGATAAGGACGTTCAAAAATCTGCAGACAAAAAGAAGAAGACAAAAAAAAAAAACAAATGCATCCATTGAATATGAACAATTGGGCACACTTATAAGCCACCACCACCGCTTACCTCAATGCGGGCGCTTGTATCGCCAAAGCAAAAGCTTCGGTTGATGTCCTCGTCGACGCGCGACATGCAATTCCGATTTAACGTTGTGACCTTGCGTAACTTTATTCGGACCCGTTCGCCTCGTTGTCCCTCAAACTTGTAAATGCATTTTAGGCTGCGTGTACCTCCACGGCCAAATAGAAATATGTTGCGTACGCTGCGGAATATGGCCGGATCCTTGCGGTCCATCATGTTGCTAACGAATTTACGATTGCAGTCGTGCTCTCCACCGCCCAACGGAAGTCCGTCCTGGTGGAGGTCGATAAATTCGTATTTGAGCTTAAAGTCGAGTGGCCTGTGAATATGTTCACGCGTCCGAAAATGGAAAAGAAGAAATTCATATGCTTGAATTGAATTGTGCACGTAACGATGCAATTGTCGCACAAACTTACCTTAATGCTGTGGACTCGGTATTTTTGAGCTCGAGTGTAATTGCGTCACTGCTGGACACGTAACTTTCGGATACAGTGCAGGGGCGTGCATATGTCTCGTTAATGTTGGAGCGATCACAAGTGCGCGGTATTGTGCCACGACAATAACGCGCAATGACGTTTGTATTGTTCTGACCGTAGTGCGCTAGAGCTGGGTGTATGGGAGCATCGTTGGCGCTAAAACGATTATCATTAAAAATTATATATTGTAGGATACACTTGTATATATAAGTATATATACTTAGATATATCATCTAATTCTGAAAAGCATTTCTCACAGACTCACCAATTGAGGTCCTTGCATACAGGTGGTTCACGTAATGCCCCGTCCCAAATCCGTAGCATACCACTGCAATCCTCATGCGTTTGCAATACACCAATTGCGCCGACAGATGTTTCATCGATTTGCCCAAATTCGGGATCCAAGTTGAACTTCATCATTGAAATCCAGACTTTGAAACGTGACAGCGGCTGATGCATGCCCTGTGAGCTTGTGCGTCGAGATAAGCTCAAATGGTCAAAAGTCTTGAAAACACCAATTCCCTGGAGATGGTACAGACAAGTGGTATTGGGTGCAAGCGAGTGTTTTGGATTCTCAAGTATGCCTCGTCCGGTTCCCCGTATCCAAAACTCACACGGTTTCTTATTTTTGGAATAGGTAGGACTTTGTATATCCACAAACTGAACTTCGACCTGACAGAGACGAAGAAGAAGTTATAGTAAAACCGAAATTCATACTCGTACAACGAGAGGCAATAAAAATCATAAAATGATTTGAAGCGTGCAGAGCATGTCTTGATCATTGTCGTATTTCTACTTGTAAGTACGTACCTCCAATTGGAAGCCGTAAAGCGGCAACACTTGCGACGACGTGCCCGTAAATGTGCCATACGGTGATGTCGTGAATTCGACCAACAATTCGGGACCGCTGGACACGGCTGCTGGCACTGATTGTCCGCCACCACAAAATTTTAATACGATGGGATCACGCGTGGTGTAGCCATCATATACGGTCACGTAATCCTGCAAGCGGAGAAGAGCACGGTAAATTATACATACGAGCATAAGCCAGAAACGAAGTCAAAAGGATGCAAAATGAGTTCTGAACACTAAAGTGGCACAGTTTGGTTTTGTGGTGGACGAACATTTTCGGAAGTTTAAAGAGGCGAGGTGATTCTGAAGAAATTACATTCACATAAAGTGGACAATTTAAATAGGCGGGGCGGGAGTTGTCTACGAAGTGCTGCGTATGATTTCAAATTAAAAACTACATACATATGTAAGATGGGAGTGAATTCGGTTGGGCTTCTAAACCATGTGCTAATCAATGAGGCGGACCATGGCCAATGTGCTTGAAATGTTACATTTAAATAAATTACGGTTTGGGGCATAATTTCAAAAGTTTTAAATTTGTGTTCTGCATAATCAGTTTAGTTTAGTTTATTTATGTAAATTAGGCTGATTTATTCAGTCATTTAATTATTTGTAGAATGGTGTATATGAGCCCGTACTGGCAAAATGTGGGCATTGCAGTTTGTGGTTCATTATTATGTTTAAATAGTAAATGTATCGTGTGACAGTTTGGTTTGTGGTCAATTGCCGCTGGCGTATGATATTTTATGAAACTACATTTGGTTCAGTTCGCCAACAACAAAATGCAATTCATGGGCTGAAATTAAAATAGTATATCAGAAAGGTGTATTTTATTAGTTTAACAACAACAATAAGATTAATTTTTTATTGATTTATGTTTAGAAATTAGAAAATATTTAATATACAATATATAAATACCGGTGCGTATGAGTAATAGTAATATACAAGTTGAATGACACAATCGTATTTACACTTTGTTGTTATAAAATTTACTGAAAAATAATTTATAACAATAAAATTATTTATTAAATTGTACTATTTTTATATATTTTAATATTTTTTATGATGCAAAAAAAACAATGTTAAATTAAGTGAATGAATATGATTGTGCGACGCAACTTGTATAATAATGTTACTCATACGTACCGTTTTGAATCAATTAAAATTAATCTTGTTATAAATTTTTGGTTTTTAATTATGTGTGTATATAAATGTGTCGAAGGATTAGTCGATTAAACGGTATCCGTGCTTTAGACTCTCCCAGCAATTGCTGCCGTAGATTATATTTATTAAGCTAAGGTTAAGTTGTAAGATAGCTAAGATTGTATAAAAACTACTTCGACCTCCCATACAAACTTCTCCATTTTCTGCGGCAAATTGAAAATTAATACAAATAGTTGCAGTCCATAAAACGGTGTAGGGTATTTGAGCTTAGGCATAGTCGAAGATAATTCTTTTGCAAGTTTTTACGAAAATGAAAATAATTGGAGCTGGTCCTGCTTGTTCTGCAACACATTTGGACGATTTTCGCCTCTGATGCAGCAGGTCTCTGATTTTGAGATTCTGTTTCAACACCACTACAGAGAACAAAAATGCAGTAGTAAAAGCTTTACCGACAGAGAAGGTTTTGCTTTAAATACCTTGTAGCCGGTGGTACTTGTTTTTCTTTTTAATCAAAAAAGAAGTAAATTGTTCAATTAATAGTTTTGAATTGATCTTTCAAGGCTTATTATTACAATATAAGACTTCTCGTTAATTTTTGTTTCATTTTAAGTTAGTATGGCACGTGTCTAATCCAGATATAAAATTGTATGGTATGGCTACCATATACATTTGTACTAGATTTATTCATAGAAGGATAACAAGTTCTAGAGCTATGGCGATGGGCTTTTAAAAGAATCAACTACAACCACTTTTTATAAGATGACACATTCAGTTACAATTATTTATTCGAATCCAAGCTACGTCCCTGAATATCAGACCACACTTGGCTGATTTCAGATTAAGTCGCCATACACCTCCATAGCAAGTTTTCTTGACCATTCCAACTCAGACAGGAGTTAAATAATCAAGTTGTTTATCTTTACATACATTCACTAATTGCGGGTGTTATATTGTATATGTGTGTGTGGAAGATTTTCTATAACTATAAAATTAATTTATTCTGAATTTTTAGGTTGTGTGTAACTATTTTTAAGTTATGGCCATGGGAAAAAAAATTACAGTTTGCTAAAATATTATATTTAAACTATTTTTAGTGCATATTCAAGTTAAGAGCACTGATAATGCGACGGACATGGCTGGCCATAAAAGTACTGCTTGCAAAGAGAAAACCAGATTTCTGCAAACACATTGCGGCTTTAAATTATAAAAAGAAATAAAGCGTCCAAATTGGTCTTTAGTGGTTCTACTTCCTGACAGACTGCAGCAAAAGGAAATATGTACGAGTATGGCTGAAAAAACGACGAGTAGATGTGAGAAATGCATGTTGAAATCTCTTTGCTGGCGCTAATTCGAGTGTGCAACGAATGCAAAGGCGACTTATCCTGCGAACTTAACTGGATTGGACTCGGTCCTTTCCACTTGGGCTATTCATCAAGTTTCATTGCCAACTGAGCAAAAGAAAATATTCCAACTGCGATTATTCACACGTGCGGCGTGAAAAATAGCCAACGAAGGAGTTTTCGACATTTCCTCTCGTTGCTTCTCTTTTTGCCGCATTCGTCCGTTCCGTTCGTCGCTGGCGTCGTGCCTTTGAACGTCGCGAGTCGGCGAGTCGTTAGTGCGTCGTTTGGCCATGTCGTTCTAAACGGTTTCTGCATTAAAAAAAACCCCGAATTCCATTCCAGTTCAACAAGCATTTAAGGTTCGTTGTGTCCACTAAGTTTTTCTAGAGAATTTA
The DNA here is from genome assembly GCA_949127995.1 of Suillia variegata. NCBI lineage: Eukaryota > Metazoa > Arthropoda > Insecta > Diptera > Heleomyzidae > Suillia > Suillia variegata. The sequence continues at coordinate 15,476,506 of OX421845.1, read as the reverse complement.
ATGGCGGCACAAAATGACCAACGAAAGGAGATACCTAATGCTGTTTATGTTGTGCGGAAACGGAAACATTTAGTCAAGTATTTTGTATTACAAAAAAAAAAAATAAAAATAAAATAAACAAAGAAGAAAACCACGACAGAGTAAAATCCTTTTAAGTAAAAATTGCTTGAATGTCTATTCTCCTTTTTCTCTCCTTCCGCATGCAATAAGTTGAATAGGTGGCAACTTGTGGGTAGGCACATCGTACATCCTCCTAACAAAAGCGGCGTCAGATACTAAATTCATCACAGTAAAGCCGTTTATTCTTTCTTACGCTCCCCGGAGCAAATGGTGCTCATGAATGTGATGAATTAGCGTGTTCAAGATATTCGCGACCGCTTGTACAGATTTCCGTAATGGCAACTTCCTAAGCATTAATAGCTCATGGTCGACCAGCGGGTGTGCTTGAGTGTGTGTGTGCGGATGAGTGGGGGGGGGAGGAGGTGGTGGTTGGTGTTTTATTTAAACCATTTATACGGGTCTAAATAATGTCGCGTCGCATGGAGAAAATAACCTTCACTGTCACAGCTGTTGTGTGTGTCTGTGTGCCATTTTCCGTAATAAATCGAATGTTTTGCTTAGTTTTTTAATTCGATAAAAGATAGCAGAAAATTTAATTTACCGGCAATTCCGACTTAAATCGTCAATCATTATGAGCGATAATTCATTGTATAAAAGGAATCATTTTGTTTTCATGTGCTTTACTCTCTTTAATCAGAGTTAATTTAAATTTTAAGTGCCTATTTAATTCCGTTCGATTCTTTTGTAATTGTTTTGTTTGCCTTAAATCAATTACTAATAATATAAGTGACGCATTCATTCTCGTTGAAGTAATATGACAGAATGGAGGATTAAAAGTAGAACTAAAAAAGCATTACAAAACCAGATTCATTTCTACTTTTTGGTATAATATAACAATGACATTTAAAAAATAACTTCGAGGTTTAACATGTCATGCCCAATAACCGTAAAATAAATAAATGTTATTAAGAGTGCAAATTAATCAAATTAACAGCAGCAATCTCAGATAAATCATTAATAAATAAATAGTAATAATAATCGTCTATCTATAAAAAATAATGTTTGATTCTATGTTTTTTTCTATCTATCTTTCTGTGTACCCTATGCTCGTCTAAATCGTTCATTCGGAGTTGCTGCGGTCATGCCAAGCATGATTTTTGATTAAAATAATTTCTCCACGCCCACAATTTGTGAAACTTAGTATAAATATTCGATTATTTTGCCACTATTGCTGAAAATCTGAAATCTGGTATTTGAGTTTGTATGGTCACTGTCGATAACTTCATTAAAAATGGGAGTGGTTAGTTAATTTAACGTCCACCGCCTTAACTCAGAAACACTTAAACGGGAGTAACGGGAAGTTCCGCTAACTAATTATTCTACACATATTTATCTTCAAAGAAAACCCGCCAAACGCCGGTAACTATAAGCTAGTTTGTTGTAATTGAAATTATTGTAAAGTTGAATGCACTAGCTTCCAGGGCTATCGACTTGATGATGATCATATATAATAAAATGTAAGTGCATCCAATTTTGATCAAAACAGATAACAACTTTTGTACCTGGAATTAAAAAAAAAAGTCTAGAAGGTTTCTTAAGATTTTAAACGAATATTTATCTGTATAAATTTGTTAGTCTACGTGTACTTTTGAATTGAAGATTCAAAATATAAAAATTAAAGAAGATGACATTGTTTAAAGCTGATGAAGATCAATAAATAATCCTAAAGTTTAATTTTTTTGTTGGTGCATTTCTAATATTGTTAGTAAGTTACTTACTGATGATAAACTCTAGAGAAATAGTGCCATGTGCATTGTTAAGTATTATTTTAGAAATTTTTTAAATGAACAATTTAAGAAATTCTGAAGAAGTAAAAGGAAATAGTTTAAATAAATAAGTCATATACGAGTAATTCTTAGTTGCTACTTAAAAGTGAGGTGAGGCATTATTGTGGATATTTTTGTGGAAAAAAGAAAAGGAAAATAACTCAAGATATGACTGACAAGTAGTTTTTCAACGACCTTGTATTATTATTTGTGTTAAAGCTTTTAATTGAAAAGAACTCGTTGCTGAAAATTTTTTTTTTAGAATATATCTTGAATTATATCATATTTTCTTATTGCTTTACATTTACACTTGTATGGGGTACTAACAGGTATTAACGGAGGTGATAGTACTGTTTGAACTGTATAATTACCGTTGATCTCCATTTGGTTTTCATATTATCCTTTTTTTGCATAATACAAATTAAATTATTAATTTGGGAATTTAATTATTTTAATAGAACAATTTAGTCGCAACTCAATTATTACGTTGAATATTATCACTGACAATAATCAACATGATAATTCGTTTGAATATCGCAACATATAAAATATTTTCACATACACTAATAAAACCTTGAAATCGTATACAAAAATTAACCCATTTCGTTGGCCAAGATTTCAACAAGTTAGGTACGAGTATTGATCATTGATTTTGATAAGATGTTTGTGAGGGGTATAATATGATCTCCTGAAAAAGTTGTACTAGTTGTGCCAACTTTTCACATACAACAACAAAAAAGTCAGAAATTGTTAAACATTGTTATATATAACAAACAAATCAGAGTGGTTCATGCTTTTCACTACTATATTTATTTATTATCGTTTGTGTACCAAAGTACCTAATTATAGTTATGAGGGCTTAATTTAAAATATAATATAAAAATACAATTTATTCGTTTCCTATTAAAAGAAAAAATTAAAAAATTTCAACCCGATGTCTCCACTAGTTCTCAAGATATTGTGTTAACAAGGAGTCTGTATTATCTGTAATAGTAGCCGTGATCATGGGCAGATTGACTACAAATCAGTTTATCTAGTGCCTAAGAGCAACCAGTGCACAAATACTGACAGTGCTCAATACTGACAGGGAGACAGAATGGCAGACGGGGAGTCATGGCTATATCAATTCAGTATTTGATTTTGATGAAGAAAATATATATTTATATGACCCTATCTGAGTAATTATCTACGTTGGAAACATTGGCCGAAACCAATATACGAGTACACCACTATGTGGTGCATAAATATAAAGTGATCGATAAACAATTAGGACATTATGATTAGTTATAGCGATAGGTATATATATTTATATATTCATAATCCCAGTGATCAAAATGTATATTTTACTTTATAAAGATGTATTTACTTAAAAAAATGAAGATACAATTTTATATTTAGTATTTGGTGCGTCTGAATCTGTAAATAATTATAATACATAAGTTCAGATACTTGCTTACTTAACTGGAGCATAAACTGATGTTTTAATAAATTAAATACAACTGGAAAAGTATAGAGATTCTTATTTTAATAGCCTAATACACGAGATATAATATCTGTTTAAATCGAGGAGTTAGTCACTAGTGCTATATATATATATATATATATGGTAAATAATGTAACATTTAAAATTTTAAGTAATTTGTTTCACGTTTCACGATTATGTAAAAATTACAACCGCGACCATATCAGTTGCGCATCATTTAATGGAAATAAATGTAAACAATCCTTATTTACATTTACATTTACATTTACATATTAATAAAACCAAATTTCGTTTTTAAACAAAAATACGAAGTAAATATTTATGCAACATAATTTCCACTTAGTCACATGTGCATTTCGAAGAGCGCGACTGGATGGAGTAAAATTAAATGACGCCCCTTTATTATTTATTGTGTTAAATAACAACAAAAATATATTGTTCACAAGGATTTCGCCTTCGTACCCGCATTTGAAAGAATTAAGTACAGCAAATAAACGAGCTACCATGGAACAATTACATTCTCTGTCAAAATTTTAATCACACAAAGCTAAGAAAACTTTAAACGAATTTGCTGGAACATTTTTATGTTTTTTATGCCTTAGGGACTTCGAGTGAAAATGATTACAGAGCATCATGTACGAACATAAGCAAAGAAAAAGAAAAGAAAACGAAAAAGCAAAAGCTAAAGCAAAAAGAGAACAATAATAAAACTCTGAAAAATATTAAAGAGAGAAGAATGAGCGACTGAATGCACAAAGCATTTGTGGTTGATCCTTTTAACTTGTCGCGGTAGAATACGTTCTTTACTTTGAAATAAAAGAAAGAAAGAAAACATTCCGCCATAATATCTTATTTAATTTCATGTTTTTTATTTCCTTTTTTGTTTTGTTGTTGTAAAATTTTCATCTGCGCAAGATAAGGATATGTCGCGGTTATGCGAAGTTGATGCTTCTTTTTGAAGCAGCGCAATAGTTTTTAATGTTCATTTGCTGTAAGCCAATTAGCTTTGCAAAATCACAAAATGCAAGCGTTTTCATTTAAAAACATCAAGTTTTATGTTGTTACAGACATTTTACTATATAACGTACAGTACCATTATTAAAAGTCATACATATGCCAGTTCAATTCGACTTTATTAAACTTCAAAGTTTCTCATTAAGAATTATTTTAATAGCAGATACTTAAACTCAATAAATTAAACAATATTATTATATGTAAATAAGATTTGATACTAAATTCCTTCGGCTGAATAATAACTTTATAATAGAACAATTATAGCTTTATTGGAATTGGATGAGATTTTTATGTGATATATCGAAAAATAATGAATTCAATATGTAATTGAAATTAACTCACTAATCGATCAACCAAATGTCCAGTTAACTTTTTTTGTATAATATAGAAAAAGTTCGAATTCTTTAAAGAAAAATTTTAAACCATAATTTGAAGAGTGGACAAATAGTAACGAAATTTGGCTGACAGTCCTTTTCAAAATTGTGATAGTGTAACTATTTCATAAGAACTCATTACTAAGCAAGTTCTTTCCGAACCAATTAGGCTTTCTATATAAAAAGATCAGAGTACTCCGAAACTCCTTGATTCTATCACACATTGAAATTCTTAATCACGTTTAATCGCTCAACAAAACTCAGCGTTGAATAAAAAGGTTAAGTGAGAATCGGCTGATCGAACATGTTCCATTCAAATTTAATCACGCAACAAAAATCAGATTTAATAGATCAAGTGACTGAGAGTCGGCTGGCAAACAAAATTGTTTATTGTGTATTTTATATTTGGTCTCTCTCTCCCCCTTTCGGCAGCACAGCAAAAACTCATACGCGTTAATTTTGTAATCATTGTTGAGCCGAACGAATAAAATCAACTCAGTAGGGACCTTTATACAGTTTGCAGGAAATGCATCTTTTTTCATTTAAAAATTATTGAGCAGTTTAATTCGAAAAGTACACACACTCGTATATTTTTTTCTGAATTAAAACTAGTTTTTAAATTTTATATTAGCACAACTTGAAAAAAAAACACCGAAATAAATTAAAAGATTCGAACATAAAATCAGGTTCGTGTAGCAGCCAACTTTAATGAAGGGGATACACAATTTTTCTTAGCACAACTTTACTTGCACGGACAAAGTTAAGTGGAAATATATATGTATATATATATATGCATTTTCACACCAGTCGCATCCATTAGCGAGTGGCAAACAAAGAAAAAAAAAAGAAAAAAAAACAACTTATAAGGCAAAAGAAAATTTAATTACCTGAATGTTATCACAGTCACTCCAAGTCTTAAGCCTGGGTTCGAATTTTTTGTCCTTTTCACTGCTGGGTGTGAGCTTAGTCGCGGTCGTATCCTGTGTGGAAATCCAGACCAGGTTTCCTTTCGGCTGCCGCACTAAAATCAGCGCATGTTTGCCATGAGGGACGTCGTGCTGCGTGGTGGACAGAGAAAATATTTGTAAAAAAAAGAAAATGTAGATATAAAAAAAAAACATACAAGAGGATTAAGTGAAAAATTCATTAGAAAATTTAATGCAGGACAGACAACATGCAAAAAGAAAACAACTGCTTTTGTTTAAAAAAGTTTTGTGTTTTCAGTTGCAGTCGTAAAATGCGAAGGGGGCTGCTGGGAAGCAGAAGTCAAGCAGGATGCTAGTCAAGCAACAAATTCCTTTCTTTCTTTCTTTCTTTCTTTCTTTCTTTCTTTCTTTCTTTCTTTCTTTCTTTCTTTCTTTCTTTTTAAGTAATTAGCAAAAGAAACTAATTTGGTTAGTTTATATCTATAACAGGACCGCAACCCTTAACTTTTTCTTGCAAAAACCGAAAAAGCTGATACAGACGTATTTAAACTTTTGTTTTTTTAGCTTTGTGCTTATTTCAGTTTTTTTTTGTGCAATTTCTTCCAGTTAATTTTATGTTTCAAAAGCTTTGTTTTTTTTTAATAAAGCGTTTAAAATAGTTTATAATGTAATTATCGATTCTATATTCAAATCTCCTTAAATATAAATTTCAATTAATAAACTAAAGTTTTATTTATGTCACTCCAGTTCCCAGCCGAAAATAAATTCATTTTATAATAAATCGCGGCAACAATACAATCAAAAAGTTTAAAATTAATTTAGAAATACTTATTATATACGAGAATGGTCCGATAAGATCTTAGCCTCACCACCCGATGGCCTACTTTGCAGACCTCGAGAAAACGTTTTTTTCCGACGGGTTAAAGAAGTTGGAAAATCGCTGGTCAAGTGTATGGTCGATACACTTAAGGAGACTATGATGAGAAATAAATAGCCACTTTCCAGAATTTTCGATTTTTTTGTAGGCTTAGTACTTATCGGACCACCCTATGTTCGTTAAGAAGTTAAATGCGAAAACTGGAAAACTCGAAAAACTATAAAAGTTGCAAGCCACTCTCGAACACAATTGTGAAAATGTAACAATTTTGCAAATGTAAACATTGTATCAGTTGATATAAAAAAATTAAAAATTTTTTTTTTTTAACTATTGTTACTTTTAAATTAGTGTTGCCAACTGTATTTTTTTTATTTGCAACATTTTATCCTTGTCAAAATTTACGAATTGATTTTAATAGAACAATTTTCTGCTGATTTATGATTTATCCAGTCCATTCAGTACAATCAGTCTATGTAACTCATTTGGCCCATTCAGTTCTTCCAGTCCTTCAAGTCTATCCAGAGTAATCCAATCCCAACTACTTTTGTAAGACAATTTTTATCGACGTTCTAAAGTAACTATAATCTCTTAGTCGTATTTAGCATAAACCATTGTCGAGTTATAGTGTTTTTATATTTTGTGGGCGTGCTACATTCAAATTACGCCCACTTTTTGGTTAGTTTTGTCTGCAGTGACCGACTATACGAGTACGAAATCTCTTACTAAGTATACGTGCATGTCAAGTAGTTTAGAATCTATGAGGCCACAAACTAACAAACAAACATACACTGAATTTTATTTAAAATTAAATTCACAGTTAGCTTTAGTTAGGACTAAATAAGGTTGACAGAGCTATTAAAGTCAGTAAATCTTGAAATTTTACAATGTTACTTTAAGTAAAAGTTTTCATTTTATAGTCTGCCAACTGGGATGCCAACAAAACAACTCAAACAAAAAAAAGAAAATTTCATTGGGAAATCGCAAATGGCAAACTGTCGAAAGCAAAGCAAACCAAACCCAACGAACGAACGAACGAACGACAAAACAATTTCGGATTGAATTGCTTTTCAATTTTTCGTTCTCTCGCACAATCAGAGACCGAATAAATCACAATTTGATTTATCTCAACGCAGACAAGATGAAGATGAAGTATTCAATCATTTAATTTGTATATGCGTGTGTGTCTTTTGTTTTCGTCGAAAAAAAACGAAGTCCTTATATAAACAACCAATATTTGGATTTATATCGTTGTGTTCAAAGTTCCGCTTCTTTTTTTAGAAAACGATTCAGAACTGTCAAAGTTTAACCTTCAATTAACGCTTGAAATAAAGATTAAGATTGGATTAATTGTGTGGCTATAGACATAAATAATGATAACTACGTTGAACTACACCGATATATAATGGAAACCATAAAACTATGTATGAAGGAACCTGTAAGCTATGTACTATGTAAAAATGTTGTTAAGTCTAGGTGACTCTGATTACAAGTAAATGTAGATGAAACCAAGTTAAATGTTTGGTTCGGTCAGATATTTAAAGAGTTTAGTATGTTCCCTACTAAAGAAATTACAAAAAAAAAATTAAAACATAAATCAGACAGATCTCGTTAAATTGACTAAAGACTCAACGCTGATCTCGCATCCTCATGGACGCTACAAATCAACTTAAGTTATGTGCAATATTTTAAAAGTCATTTATAGTTAGATTCTAGCATTTTTATATATAAATTTCAAACTGAAAATTTTGAAAAGAGTTCAATAGAAAAAGGTGGGCTGAAATCATGAGTTTCTTAAAATTTAGTTTTTGATTAGATATTCAAAAATATAAAAAAGCTATAGTCCCCAGCATAGGTGGGCAACGTTAATTGCGAATAATTTCGTTACTCTTGTTGAAAAGTTAAAGTCGTTAAAAATTTAACGTCCAAGTTAAATTTTGTATAGCAAAAACAAAAAGTTGGCACTCACTTTTGATGTTTCAGTATGTAAGTTAAGTTTGTGATTCAGTTAGTTTTTATCTAATTAAATTTATTTATTTACATTATTTAAATCATTTAGTTCATAATTTTTCATTTTTTGTTATTGATTTTATTTTTAAATTTTTTGTTTTATATTTAACGAAAACAATTTAACGCGAGGTAATTTTTAGTGGTTTTCAAAATCATCTGGAAAGTTAAAAATTAACTAAAATTGTAATTTCATTACTTTTAACTTTTAAACTAGTTTGTGCCCAGCTCTGGTCCCCAGTATGAAAGTGTACTCTAATGCCATTGTTTCAAACAAAACAGCGCTAGATATGCCATCGTGATTGTGGGATGGATATTATAGGACCCCAGTGCTTTCGTTAATGAAGCCACCACAACTTTGTAACAGGAGTAAGTATTTAACACCGTTACGAAGGTGGCTTCACATTTTACTGTTTTCGCAATCTGCTCTGACCCCAGAATGAAACTCTGCGAAAATGGTTGCCGGGCATTTGTAGCCAAAGGATGAATGAATGAAATTCATATGTACTCGTAAGCATTAGCTTAAGGGTTTTTCTACGCTTTGCTGTAAGACGGTCGTAGCGTTCGGTGACAATCTTAGCTTACTTTAGTTTTAAAAGGATTCGCAGTGCGAACGAAGCAAAAGGATTGCAATGCTCTTGGTTTCATTAGGGTCGCAGGAGTTGTACTCGCAGTAGCTTTTGTAATTTAATAAGCTTTAGTTGCAACGTCAGAAACGAATTCATTTTCTTGCAGAAAATTAAGAACATTAGAACCTAACCTAAGGCAATTTGTTTACTCTACTCGTAATAATAATTTACAAATATTTCCTGATTTCCAATTTATCTTTTTGTATTTTTATGCTTGATTTATTTGACTAAATAAGAAATCAATCGATTTTGTTTTTGGCTGTTTGTGCCTGATTGATTGATTGATTGATTGATTGATTGATTGATTACATAATTGCAAGACTGATGTGTATGTGTATGTGTTTGGGTATGGCTGAAAAGCATTCATATTGATTTTCCATGTAAAGTTGTAGTTGCACTCACCTGCCGAACCGCATAGTAGCAGGTGAGATTCCGCGGATATATGCCGGGATAATTTGGCGATTGTAAGCGACACGCTTTCTTGTCGCAGTTGCTGAATATGCGAGAACAATAAGTGCCCGGTATGAGATCGCCTGAAATGGTAAATAATAATATATATACATATAATAATTTTTTTTTTCTATATTTAAGTTTGATTTTTGAATAAATAAAACCCCAATCCTGTGTAACCATCGCAACTTACCCAAATAGTAGCGCGGTTCGGTGTAGTTTTGTTCATCCTTTGCCACAAGCTTCTCCAAAGAACTCACAAATGTTTTGTTGTTTGCATAAGCGCTAAATAAACTGAAGTCCTGTCCGTAACGATCCGAATGTGCTCCGCTGGAGTTTGTAAAATCCTCAATTGCATTTTGATTGAGGAAATTGCTGCGATTATACCATTGGCTTAGCTCTGCAAGGGATGGCAAATTAGAAAAAGTGTTGATGTGTGTTAGTGCACTTCTTCGGAGGAAATCTGTTTTGAAAAGCCACTTAAGTATTGCGATTTTTTTTAAATTTAACTTCTTTAATACTTTTGTTATTTGAAATCAGCGATTTTCAACAATTGAGTTATTTTAATTTAGTTTTCGAAATATTTTACGCTAAAGGAAAGTGCTTAAAAAATTCAAAATTGTTTGTAGGGAACTGAAGGAAAATTATAAAATTTGTTTTTTTTTGCATTCACCTTCGACCTTAATGCCGCCATATCGAGTCACCGAACTATCGCGCGATAAAACCTTGTATCTAATGCGAAAATCGAAATTGTAACCACTTTGATCCCGAGCTAACCTGTGAGTAAAAATAGAGAACGTGAGTAAAATAATTTATCTAAATTGTACACAAAGATTAAAGAATAATTAAACTGAAAATAAGTTACTGAATATTTGAATGCTTTACGAGATATGTACAATATTAAATAAATAGATAATTAAATAAATGGAGCTCAAGGAAATTTGAAGAAATCCATATTGTTTAAAGTGATGAGAAAAACCCTTTTTAACTTTTCTTGTTTTATTTCAGGATAAAAGGCTAGAGACGCACTGCGAACTGAAAGATCTATTATGCAGCCTCGTTGCCCGACAAACACAATTTAAGACTATTTATAAATCTAGTAATCGTTCTGGGCTAATTTTTACTATGTGATTCGCAACTATAATCCCATTGCTTAGGTTCGTAATTTTGCTTTCTGCCACCACTGGACAATGGCTAAAAATATGCTCAGATAATAAGAAGACATGGTAGGTAAATTAAATTAATCAGTACTGGATTCTTAATCAACGTATGTAACGTCTTTCTGACCGAGCGGTTGCAATAGTTAAGGAGATATCGATTGGAAATATGGTAGACCTGTCAGCTTATATTTTTTTTGCGAAGTTTAAGTTCCATTGAATAAATTCGGGCAACATTTGGAAAAGTTAATTTTACTATTTGATTTTAAATTTTAAACTTTTTTATTTTAAGCTGAAATTATTTTCGAGGCATTTCTGATTGAAATAACTTTTAACTTAAAATTTTAACTTAAAATTCAATGAAACAATTTTGAACTTACTTATTTAGTTTAATTGTAAAAATCAGCGATCGCGTTTCGCTGTAGAACAATACTGGTCCCCATGATGTACCGCACCACATACCACCGATGGGCGTGCGAGCCGACTCAGCTATTTGCATATAGCCATCTGGACAGCCATCATGCAGATACGACGTAAAGCGGCCAATTGTAAAACTGTCCAAAGTAACCTGCAAAATAAGCATTTAATATAATTCCATATTAACTTTTGAGGAATAAGAAGGGATTCCAGTCAAAAGATCTACCTCCTCTTATCTGAAATTGAGTTTTTAAAAAAAATTCCTTCATGTTTTTATAAAATGAATTACAATAAAAACAGTTTTTTATTCTAATGCTTTATCTTTGTTTGAACCATTGAGATATACTCAAGATATGTAAATATTAACTTACATATATATTTTTGGTTTGAGTTAACAACTGAGTTGATCTGGCAAGTCTGTCTTACCATCATATATTTAACAAGTTGTATGTTGTTACCACGATAACTTGTGAACCATTGGAAATATTTTGTTCAAATTAAGTATAGTCTAAGGATTGCGAAACGAAGTATTTTCCTGGACAGTGACGCTTTGGTAATACCAGTTTCGCTTAAATTGTTTTATAGACTTTAATATTATTCCCATATTTCCATTATTGGGAGAGGGCCTCTACATAAAAGCGGATAACCAAACGAGAAGTATTAACAGTAGCAGAAAAGTCAAGCTTTTTAGGCCATCCTGTTACAGAAGAGATTACAAATACTTGCTATCGCTTTATAGGAATATATACTATATTGTATGTATAGATATAGGTAAATGCAACCAGGGAACATTTTAACTTTTACTGGCTCGCTTATGTTATGTTATGTATAAGTATTTATATTAAAATTCTTATTTGTTTTAAATATCACCAAAGAATTTTTTTATGCTAAAGCCATAAAAAAGAAGAAAAAGAAAACACTTTACCACACACTTATGTATATCCTGCAGATATGAGCCACACCACACCACATCACATCAGGTGAAAGAAAACACATTTGTGAGAATTTTGTCCTTTGACAATGAGAGAAAAAGTTTCAACATACATACATAAGCATGTGAAACATGTTCCAAGCACCTGAAGCCAGGAACGCTTTGAATTGTTCGCAACAATTCGTTTTGTTAGTGTTGCTGGCAGGTGATTAAGTGCCTGAGGTGGGAACTGATGCCACAACGAAAACGAAATGAAAAATGCTGCAAATACATCAGATACCAACTAACTAGATACTTACTTGGAGTCTGTCAAAAAAATACATACTCGCATAAGTCATTTCATAAGGTCGGTTGATTTTGAGTTGGTATTTATTAAAAGTTCTCTGTCATACACCTCACATTCTTAAATGACTTGAACTTGTCTTGACATGACTTGACTTGTTTGTTTTTTAATATTTGTACCTGAATGTGCTTACCTGTACTACATCGCCGTGTTGTCCACCCGCTGCCGTAAAGGTTAAAACGCAAACGTACGGCACCCGATCCTGTTTTGGGCGGTGTAGCTCTAGAGAGTATGTCAGTCCAATGTCGCCGTAATACGTTCGATTGCATCCTGAAATTATTTCATCAAATGGGAAGAAGAAGGACGTTATTGATAATATATTTGAATCAGATTTAAGTGGAAGCAACTGAAAAGTTTGTAAGATATAAAAGTGGGCGATAAATTTAAGTTGTTTGGCAAATACCCATATATGCAATGTTGCAATATTAGCAAAATAATCGAATATTTTTACTTAGTTGTACAAATTGTTAGTGGAATGTTTAAGCAGTTAATATTTCAATATTTAACTAGCTTATATAGTAGTGCCAGAACGTTAGATGAGTTTATTTTATTATAATAATATAAAATTTATAGTGCTGTAAATATTAAACCTATTATGCCGAAAGTGGGTGTGGCACTTTAATTTTGTTCACTTTTAAGAGATGATACACATCAAATTTTTTTTTAAAAATAACTATATAGATCAGGTTCCTTAGCAATATAGATAGCGTTGGTCCATGGCCACTTTTGGTTGCCAATAGTGACCAAATCTACAATCCGCAATATTTTGTGGTCGGAAAAGTCTTGTCGTAATTTGACAATAGATGTCGTTGGAGTCGTCTATCTCCAGTGCTATCAATCTCATTTTGTCATACCAAATGATGTTGGAAAGGTGACATTTTAAGCTTCATTTAAGCAAAAAAATTAAATTCGGAGAAGTTGAAAAAAAGTTACAGCTGTTCAAAAAAGTCGATGAAATTATGGAAAAGATTGACCAGGACCGTCACATAAGCAGCCATGACTTGGTCAAGGAACTAAATATTCATCATCAAACGGTTTTGAACAATTTAAAAAAGGCTGGCTACAAAAAGAAGCTCGATGTTTGGGTACCACATGAATTAACATCTGCGATTCTTTGCTGAAACGAAATGACATCGAACCATTTCTGAAGTAAATGGTAACAGGAGACGAAAAGTGGATCAAATACGACAATAATGTGCGAAAAAGATCATGGTGCAAGCGTGGTGAAGCTCAACAAATGGTCGCAAAGCCAGGATTGACGCCTCGAAAGGTTATGCTGAGTGTTTGGTGGGATTGGAAAGGAATCATCCAGTATGAGCTGCTCCAGCCTGGTCGAACGATTGATTCTACACTTTACTGTCAACAACTGATGAGATTGAAGCAAGCAATCGAACAAAAACGTCCAGAACTGATCAACAGAAAGGGCGTCGTCTTCCATCACGACCACGCTAGACCACACCCTTATTTGATGACTCTGCAAAAATTGGGAGAGCTTGGTTGGGAAGTTTTGATGCATCCACCTTATAGCCCTGACCTTGCACCATCTGACTACCATTTGTTTCGGTCAATGCAGAACTCCCTTAATGGAGTAAAGTTGGCTTCAAGAGAAGCCTGTGAAAATTACTTGTCGCAGTTTTTCGCCGAGAAACCACAAAAGTTTTTCACTGATGGAATAATGTCTCTAGCGGAAAAATGGCAAAAGGTGTTCGACCAAAATGGTACATACAATATTTGGTTCAATAAAGTTCATTATAAATACAATATAAAAAAAATGAGTTGAAGTTTGATTAGAAATACGAAAAGACTTTTCCGACCATCCAATATTAATCAATCCACTAAATAACGGACGTTATATGAGGCCCGTCGATCTATATGAAGTTCTGATCTGTATAATAAATTTTGAAACATTTGGTTCAGCGGTTTCTAAGTTTATTCGAAATAAGAGTTGGAAAGACAGAAAAGTAGTGGAGTCAAGATATTAGAACGAGATACATACGGAAGAACATTTGGAAAAGTATATTCATAAACTATTTAAACAACTTTTTTAGGAAATTATAAATTGATTCTATATTGGAATGGACATCGACTATAAAAAATGATTTCAAGAAATCCACATAATATTGTTTCCTTTGAATTATTCATACCCAAACGGCTTTATTTGCTAGAGAAAAAGTCCCGTTTTGTAATAAAAACCCTTAAGTTGCTTCTAAATATTTTTGTTCTACAGTTTTTATGGGCACCCCAACCAATTGTCGGTTAGGGACTTCTCCGGAATACTTCGTCAGAAATACCTTTGTTCTACTATACATATATATAAGCATAACTATTTTTGTGTTTTTTTTTATTTATTCCCGTTGGAACAGGAACTTTGCTAAACAATTGCCCATATGAAGCTAATTTAATTTTCAAAATGTTTAAAATGTGCTGCAAAAGTTGGCCCGGCTGAAATTTGCATCGTCTGAAATAGTTTTTGTAAATTTACTCACGTGTACAGAAGCGCGGCTCGTCACTGCCGTCGCCGCAGTCGTTGTTGTTGTTGCAGTACTTGCTCAGCGGCACACAGCGGCCGTTGGAGCAACTATACTCCGACATGGAGCATTGCTGCGTGGTGCTGGCCTGAAGATTTGGCTTGGCAGTGGCGGGTGAAGAAGACGATGACGAAGCGGAGGAGATGGAGGCGGAGGCGGACGAAGAAGAAGTGGCAGCTGCCGCCGACGCTGAGGTCGTCGCTGTGAGGCAACAAAAGCACAGAGCCAGAAGGGGGAGCAACGCCATTGCGGTGGCGCTGCTGGTGGCGGTGGCAAGTGTTGTTGCTGTTGTTGTTGACGCTGGCGACGACAAAAAGCCGCAGCCGTCGATTGCTGTTGTCGTTGGGCGCAATTTTGAGCGATGTCTTTTTGGTAGTGTTGTTGGTTTTGTTGTTGATGTTTTCTTTTTTTTGGCTTTTGTTGTTGGTGCATTTGAAATATTGCCGCTGAAGTAGTTCGCTGGCAACATTTGTTCTTGTTGCTGTTGCATGGAAGCGTATGTGGAGTGTTGTCGACTTGACTGCTGTTGTTGTTGTTGCTTTCGTAAATTTTGATTGTTGATCAGTCGATGTAAGTGGTTGGTGTTGTTGCAGTTGTAGTTGTGTTGGTTTACGTTGTTGTTGTTGTTGTTGCTGTACTGCAATACTGTCGCCATTGTTCGCTGCATTTGCATTTTTTGTAGTTTTTGTGTTTGTATTCGTTTTTTGCTTTTGAATTTCTGCCGCCATTTTATCGTCATTTTCAAATCTGAAAGCGACAATTTTAAATTTAGTGAGTGAAGTGTGTTTCAAGTTAAAAAGGACCTATCTGACTTTAAAAAAAAAAAGTAGTTGCTGTCACTAGTACCGAAAATACGATTTCTAGCAAAAGTTGTTTAAATATAATTTGTCCTGGAACACTCTGTAACATGTATGGTCGAAAAAAAAGCTTTCTAGCGGCTACCAGAACAATTTTGTTTTAATAAAATCTCTTGGATCATTTGACACAATTCTTTTGATTTAGTTTTGTTCGATGTTCTTTGACTTCGTTTTTGCTATTAGTTTTGTGATCTGAATAATCAAAAATTCTCTGACTAATTCAACAAAATAATCTGTAAAAGTTAATGTTTTTATCTTATAGCCAAATATAATTCAGAATTTTATATATACAGAATTGTGATTGCAGAACTTCGAAAAATAAATTTATGACAATTGAAGTTAACTTCGAATTGAAGAGATTAAATAATATATAAACAATTTATATTAAAAGAGCTAAGTTTTTTTATTTGTATACTTGTATATATATTTGTCTCCAGTATCTCAAGATCGATTTTGATGAAATTTTGCAGTAAAGTGATATTCGACGAGCAAATAATAATTTCAACATGTTTGATTTTAGATTTTAAATAGCAATATTAGTGAAATAATCGAATATTTTTGAGAATTTCAAAAATTGTGGGCTTGACAGATTTTATATTTCCTCGGTGTATCGCTATATGTTCCTGAGCTATGTATGTTGGTGGGCGCCCATTTTTTGGTAAAAACGTTTTAAGAAGCGTGAGCACAGCAACTCTCCAAAACTTCAGCGTAATCGGGTGGTTTAGAAGCGCATAGGGGACAAGAAAGTTATAATGGAATCATTTACATAATGATCCATACTTTTGGTCTAATAAAGCATATGTTACCATACAATATTATATCTAATCAGATATTTATTCAGATATATTTAGACCCACATCTATCAGATCTAAAAAGATCTGAATAAACCTAATTGCGTTTATTATATTAATTCATGTTTAAGCTGATATCTGGAACCATTATCAAATTTAACCGGAAGGCAGATCTGATCATTTTTGCATTCAGATCTGTTCATATCATATATCAGATCTTATTTCATATAATTAGATATAAGCTTTTCTATGGGATATTTAAGTGTCATAGTATTAGTTAATGTCTCCGCGCACAATTATTTAATAAGTTGTTGTTCTTTTATTAAAATCGATTTTAACTAAATGAATTTTATACTCTTTTCCGTTTACACATTTTAGCGTTTATTAATATTCCTGGCTTTTGAAAATAGTGCATAAATAAATGCTTGCAAAATGTTTTTAAAAAAGGTTTCGTTACTTCGTTGTTTTATGTCGATTTTATTGCATTTTTTATATGTCGTTATCGCATTATCGCCGAGCAATATCGGAAAACGTTTTGTTGTTTTTCGTCGTTTTTTGCGGCATACGCGACTGTTCTGCCTCAATAGGCTTTTACGGATTGTTGTTGTGGTTTAATGTCATCGCTTTATTTATGTATGTACGAATTTTTCATTTGCATATTTCTGTGCAAACAAATGCGAATCATATTTACTGAAACAGATATTGAATTGAAAAACAATTAAACCTTTGTCAATCGCAATACAATCGGACAACATTAAATTATTGAAAATAATGCTTCGTATATTAAACGTTGTTTCTGTGTATAAAAGGAAAACATAAGCAATTTACTCGTGCTCGAATGTGATATTAAATACTTTCGACATAAAATTGAGACATTAATGGTTCTCATCGAATGCTGTAAACTTGTAAACATGGAAAAAACGTCAACTTTAGAAGAGCGGTAAAATGTAAATAAAGTGTAAATACCGACAAAATGGCTGCCAGGGTAACAGTTATTTTAAATTAACTTCGCTTGCAGGGTTGATTTTTTCGTGCTTCTAAAACTTTTAACGAATTCGTGTTGAAATGTAACAATTTAGCAGTTAAATTAAATTTATTTGTCTGTATATTCAACCGATTACAGCCGTAGTTTAAGAGCTATCGAGCTAAAATTTGGTATGTGAGCTCCTATTCTCCATGCTAAGTTCATACAAACCATCCTTTTCTATGCGAAACAAATTTAATTATAATAGTTCCAGTGCAGATGTCCAATTCAAATACAATATTAAGCACTTTAATAGTAACACAAAAATTTGGGGTGATCGAATAAGAACCATGCCCACCACACATACAAACCACTTCTTTCTATGCGGATAAAAATTATTAAAATTAGTTACAGTTGATATTCGGTATGTAACACTTTGGTAGTAACACAAATCTAGTAACTATAAATAGACGTGATCCGATAAGTAAAATCTCCACTTATAAGAGAGACATATAGAACTTATATGACAAAAGAAACACATTTTTTGGTATCACTGAAATGGCGGAGGGTATAGAAGCTTCTGCTTAGCCGAAGATAATTCTCTTACTATACTCACCCATGGTAAAATTTGGTGGGGATTATTTTTATAAATTTTAAATATTTTAACGTTTTTATGGGTCTTTAAAAAAAAATGGTCTTAATAGACCCACAAAAAACGTAGTTAGAGGGTAAAAATAAATTTTAAAAGGCCTTTAAAATATAATACGAGCTTTCTTTGCAAAAGCTTTATGGGCTTTTATTCCTCTGAGGTTCTACTTTCATTTCGCATTGGAATCATTGAGGCTCATTTCTCGTGTTGGACAGTTTTATTGATAGAAAACCGAAACGTTTAACCCTAAATCACAATGTAACGCTGGTTCGTTCGAAAACGAACCGATATAATTTTCAAATAGTTTTCTTCGATTTTTCTTACATTTTTTTTAAGATATATTTTGTTTGAGTATTTAATGGATTCGTTGGAATGGACAGTGCAAAAGATTGTATTGTAAAAACCGCATTCGAATTTATCGATTACCAAAACTTTGGTAATACTTTTCTAAATACCGAAATAAGTTAGTATAAATTAAGCATTATTAAATGTTATGATTTACGATAGATTTTTTCGGAAATCCACAAAATCCGAAAACTGTTCGCCGTGTTTTACGCGCGTCAAAGACTCACCGAACTGTTTGAAAAAGTTGTTGCAACTACCGGGTTTGTATTGTTGTTGTTACCGGTCAAAATTGATAAATGTGCATTTTGTGCTTTGGACAATAGCGGCGTCAGCTCCAATAGAAAAACAAGAAAACAAATAGCAGTAACAACAACTACAACAACAACATAGACCCGTCCGTTTAAATTAGCAGACAACAGCAGTTGCTGCCGCTGCTCTCGACGGTGCTGCTGGTGCCTTTGCGATAAAATTGGACTAAAGTTAGCAGCACTGATGATGCCTGCAGTCGCCATTTCAACTTAAATCGACAGTAAAATATATACAAAAAAATCAAACAGAACAGCAACGGACACAGACACAGCAACACAACAACGTTGCTCGCATTGATAATGATTTATTGCATTCCGCAAGTGACCCTAAAAAATTTACATCAACAGAGAAAAAAGTGGAAAAAGTTAAACTGAAATTAGACAAACAGGCACGATTGACATTTTGCATTTACACGATCGCAGCGCCCACAACAAAAACAAAAACAACAAACAAAAGTTTAATTTTTGCCGCAAAACACTGTGATTCATCCTCTCCGCCCTGCCCACTCGTTGCCAAAATCAGCAATTGTTGTCGACATTGTGCGGTAGGGAAATGGAAGCACAATATTGTCGCTGTCACAATTCGCACGGGCTAAGTACGCCCATGTCTGTCCAAGTGTCTAGTGTGTGTCTATCTGCATGCCTGGCAGGCCAATGGATTAATTTATTGAAGTCTGGTTGCAAAATTATCGCCACTATTGCAGCAGCAAATGATTAAAATAGTAGTGATGGGGATGAGGGACGGGTGCGGAATAGTTGGTTTTTCTTAAATTATAAACCATTTAAATTTTCAAATAAATTATTTATTATTAGTTATGCATTTTCTTTTGGTAAAAACATTAAGAAAACAATGTTCAATGGTTGAAATCAAATCGTTTTTTATATCTGCATACCATACTAGAATAATTAGGTGGAAAAAGTAGAAATGAGAACCAAAATTGAGCGAACTCACCTCGATTTCTGCCTTATTTTAAAGTTTTTTTAATTTTTTCTAACAAACTAAGTTGTTGTTTTTATTTAGTTAATAATTTTGAAGCAACTACACAAAAATTTGATTTTTAAAGAGAGAAACAATATCGAGGTGGAGAGGGACATTTTTCTGGAACACTATTCGTTAATATGTCAAAACTTTATTTTAAGAATTGGACTATACGATTACTTTTTAATAGCGGACGTGCTTACTTAAAATTTGATCCCCATATAACTGTTCCTCAGGTTAAGCCAAATTAACTGTATATGGTATATGTAGGTCATTATATGTACCTGCGATTGCTTAGTGAGAACGAAAAAAACATTCAAAGTTCAAAAATCTTTGTTTTAAGTAGATATAATTCGTCTATCACGGGAATTCAGCTATCAACATAAAGTAACCTATGAAAAATTATGATCAGTATTAGTCGGATGTTCGTCTACGGGTGCATAAAACTGTTTAAGGAGACTGGAGATATCAGAAACCGCTAAAACAACCCAGACCTGGCTCTAAAACAATTTTCAATTAAACAAAATATATCATTAAATATACATTAAATGAAACATTCAATATCTCTAATTTTATAGCATAAAATAAGTGCAACAGAATTTATGTCGCTACGAAGTATACCGCTAATTGACTTGACCTTTGGTAAAGTTGTGTTAAAGTCAGAGTTCAAATGTGCACGCCCGCTATTTCGAAGTTCTCACAGAGAATCTTTAAGGAGCACTGCCATAGTTCAGTTTTTATTTTTTCTTATTATTTTGAAATATCCTTGAAAGTTCTGAAAGGATGTTTTTTTTAATTAATGACAATTTTGCATTTAGAATGCCTTTCGATTAAAATTAATTTTAATGTCATTAAAATATTTAATGTAAGTTTTCTTTTGGGTAGAAAAGAAAGTTTTCGGCGGGAAAAAAAGAAATAAAAATCTTAAAAATATATTTAAAATTGATATTAAATTTAATGCCCCACACTTGTGTATACAAGATTAACTTTTTTTATCATGGGCATAAGGTTCATTCGTGGAACATGCAAAATGTTTGTTATAGTCACACAGAGTTAGCCGCAACACTGATAACTTCACACAAATTTCTGAACAAAAATAGCAGAGCTTATCAAAAGAAGAAGAAGAAGAAGCAATGATGACAAAATTGAAAAAAATAAAATAAATTCTATCAAAGAACATTCTAGGAAACAGCTCTAGAACAAAGGATTAAAGGATGCCACTTTACAACGCAAGCATTTTATTATATACACACACACACATACACATGTACGCGTATACACGAAAAATACTTAAACTTATATAACCACATACATACACATTCATGTACGTCTACTATTATGCAAAGTTTAGGGTTGCCACAGTTGTAGACCGGAAACGCTGTTTGGCAGCGGAACTTCGAAGCAGGCGTCATTGAAGCACTTCAAAATTTGTTTCTTTAACACGAACTCATGTGAATTTGTGCGTTGTTGTTATTTTAATAATTCTCCGCTAAGCGTCTTATGTGCTGATGACATTTTGAAGTTGATTTTTGTAAAGCGGCTTTCGTCACTTTCGTCTTAGAAAAATAAGCAAAAAAAAGATAGAAGTGTGTCTAAGTGTGGCAATCCTGGTGCTGTGCCGTGCCGTGTAAAGAAGAAGCTTTTTAATTTATAAGCGAATTATGTGCTTGGCTTTTAACGTGTAAAACTTCCGAATAAGTTGAGATATTTTTAAACTTAAAAGTATTTGGAATATTAGATTTTAGCTTATTTACTAGTTCGGAAAAATGTTCTTAAGTTGCAAATAAAGCAATTGCCACACGAAATACAATTGATATCATATGTGTATTAGCAGCAAGACAAGAAACATATCTTTGACACTGTCCAGTATTAGCCCGGATTAGATTGTCTATAATTACACAAGCTACTTTCAGATCTCTTATTATATATTGTGACCAGATAAAAATTTAAATAAAACAACAACGGTGTGAGATGTCATATTCTGGACGTATTTTGAAGTTTCATAGATGCCATTATATATATGTGGAATAACATATCATTTAAAGTTTAACATTGACTTCGCTGGCAATGCTTTAAGCAGTCGGTCCAATTTTTGATGACTCATTCCAATATGTCCGGCGATATTACGCCAATAGCCTCTTGAATGTTCGAAGTTAAATTTTGTCATGGTTATTCCTACTTTCTAAGTAAGTAGTTAATTCCCAGAACGATAAGAGCAAGAAAAAGGGATTGAGTTTGCATAGGTTGAAAAATATTTCGCTTCTCTCAGTTTTTCTTAATAATAATATGTCATGAATCACCCTTCTTCTCTACCCTTCTATCATTCATTTATATATATACTAGACTGGTACTTATAAAACAATTGTATATGGTTTTCAACAGAGTTATTTTAATCACTGTTACTGTCCGCGAATGTAAAAATTGCTTTACATAACACGTCATAAAAAAAGCAAAAAAATCATACAAATATTTATTATCTTATTACCCATACATTCCTTGAATCCGGCCAACCTTGTCTATGCCCACCAAAAACGTTTGTCTGCAAACGAGTTTATTTCAGTTTAGTGCGACTCGTTTACACGATTTGACATTTTAATTAATTTATCTGCTAATAAAAGTACCATTTTCCCCAGATTGCTTCTTCTCCCTTACGACCTTACGACGCTATGTACTCGTCTATGGCAGCAGGCAGCAGCAGCGTGGGTAATTCTTTTCCCACTTCTCCCGCACATCAAACACAAGGAGCGATTAGAGTTGACATCGTCCTGTGTAACAGGTTAGTGCGACCTCTAAGCATTTCCCTACCTCCGCATTTTGTAACCTCTGCAATTGCAGTTTTGTCGTTGTCGTTCCTTGACATTGCGGGCGCCGCATTGGATTGGAGGTGGAAACCAGAGTCAGGCGACATTTTGGAAATTAGAGTTGATGGACGTGTAATTATTTTGTAGAAAGGGTGAGTGATCCGATGTGATGTACATGTTGGTTTCTATGTGTCTGAATGTGAGTTTGTATGTTTGTTTGTGTGTGGAGGAATGAAGACAAACAGACAAGCAGACTGACAGACCGACAGACAGACAGACAGACAGAAAGGCAGACCTGCTGGTGCTGGTGTTGGTGCTGGGGCTTTTATTTAATTTATCATCTGATGTCCATAATTTGGTGTAATTTCGTATTTGGGAGCTCAGCTGCCAACATGACAGCTGTCGGTCGTTTCTGCCTAATCGGCAGGACTCACAAATTCCAATGGCAGCTTTTTGTTTTGTAAAGTAATTAGTGGACTTCAACAGGAATTCAACAAAATATAAATAAATCTGTGCATGTAAATGAATTAGAAATGAAAGTTCGTTGCTACTTGAAATATTTACATGCACATATATTTCATTAAACATGAAAAGATATTATGGGAAATTATCAATTTTCAATTAATTACATAATTTTCCGTTCTCTATATTTTAATAAATAATTTAATCAGCTATTTAAATTTAATTTGACAATTTTAATGAAAATTTTGAATATCTTAAAAATTTCCATTATCTTTTTAGGCCTGAAATTAGCGCTCGACGCTTAACGGAACGTCCGTTGTGTATAAATAGGCAAACATTCGTATGAAAAGTTGAAGAACGTTTTCAGCGATTATTCCTGACAGCGTAAGATTTGCGCCCATTGGCGATTAGCTTATCTGCTTCGATAAGTCTAAATGTGAACTAAGGCATCCAATCCCAGGATTTTTTTCGGGATTTAGGTCAAAAAAGACACATATTAATTTATGTACTATTTCCATGTACTAATACAAATTTGATACAAGGGCAAATTTGACCTTTAACTTTGAAAATTTTTTAAAAAATTTAAAAAGTTTTTTTTTCAAAACTGGAATGTTGGTTTGTATGGGAGGGGATAGTACTTCTTAGAACATAATCTCTGCTTGGAGAATAGGAGCTCACATACTAAATCGATAGCTCTTAAACTACGGCTGTAATCGCTGGGATAGACGGACGAACGGACTTCGCTAAATCGACCTTGTCATATCTACCATGCGCCCTTTTGGGCGTTACAAATGGATGAACAATCTCAATATAACGTTCGCCAAGTGCAAGTGCACTCATAATGATATCATAGCGTGTTTTGTTTGAACGATATCTGGAGATATTGGAGATATTGGCTACAATTTGTTTACTTAACGTATTCCGTATTGCTTAAGACAAATTGATTTGATTTTTTAATTTATCGGTCCATGTCGTGTTTATGTCTAAAATGGTAAAGTTTAATACTTTACACTCAACACCACGAGTTTTTTTCTAGAACCTGAGCGTGTTATCCTCAATATTCATTCAAAGCAAATTAAAAGCATTTCATTTAGAAAGCAATTTGAACAGAAATACAATAAATAAAATGATTTTAACAATGTGGTACGTATATCATTGCAGGTCAGACCGATTATAATTTATTACATTCTGTGTTATAAGTTTTTTTAAATTTCAGTTTCAAATACGGACATCGGCAGTAGGGCATGAGATAGGTACATACATACAAATACATGCATACTTATATATAAGCGATGGTTTGCTTAAGTTGATAATTTATTTTGCACATAAATCTGGATTTTGTGATTTATATTAAAATAATTGTAATTACATTCTCTGCTGGTCGGGAACGCATTCACAAACTTTTAATACTAAATGCCGAAAGAATCAACAGAAGGTGGCGCAGCGATGCCAGGGCAGGGCAGGACAAAGAAGAAATTGCGTAAAATTTAAATATAAATGAATTCCAATTAGATATAAAATAATTGCAATTTTCCAAGTTAGTTTTGGTTTGCATTTGCAAATTCGTGTCGATTGTGCAAATAATTATTCAACTTTGTTTTCTTTTTGCCCCAAACATGTTATATGGAAATGTGCGTGTATGTGTGACTTTTGTGTTTTCATGCACAATTCCGTATGATTAGTTTTTGAGTATTGAATTTAATTTGTCGTTATTGTTTTAACCAAAATTTATGCGAGCAATTAATTTGTATATTTAAACCATTTATTTTATTGAACACGATTTTTGGGACTGTTTTGTTTGTCAGTGTGTTCAGTGTGCCTTCATGTGTATGTGTACTCGTATGTGTGTTTTGTCAAAACAAAGCCATTTTATTTGGATATTAAATCGGTATTTATGCATTTTTTACACACAATTCCCATCCTCAATTCGCTTTGTATGGAATTGCGTAACTTTACTTAAATTTCTACATGAATAAAACTCGTGAAAAAAATTCCTATACACGAGTACTTATATAAATTCAACAAATAAATACCATCACAAAGATGATTGCTACGTGCGGCCGTTGAAAGATGAATTTTGTGCTTGTGTGAGTGAGTGTGTCTTTGTGACGTGTGTTATACCTTCGTGTCGTAATATTGGCGCAATGCCTTGGCTTCTCACAATCGGTTGGGGGGTTTGATACGCAATGGCACGCTACAGTGACAATCAAAATTATAGTATTTGTTTATGATCGACGTCTAAAACAGGAAGCAAAAACGTTTGTAATTTTATGTAATATATTTTCGAATTTTATCTTCCATTTGAAACGTACAAAAGAAGGCATGACAGCTATGACAATATTCACGTACATACATTCTGACTTGATTAGAAGATGTCTGTCTGTCCATTTAAAAAGCTGATCTTCTCCAAACGGAGATTTCGTTCTAGATTGCACTCAATCAAACGAGAGTTACTATCACCTTTTGTACAAACTTCTAATTTTTTCTGTAAAAATTTATATAGTGACGTATATCTTGGATCAGCGTTGAGTGGATTTAAGAGCGTTCGAGAGTAAAATTCTCCTTAAGATATGTTGTCCGCTTTGCGTTGATGGAGAGTACCGGATTATATGGGACAATAAGTTGTATGATCTTTACGCTGAATTTGACATGGCTAAGTCGAAAGAATGAAAGACGAAGCATCGGCGAAGAAGAGATTTAATACAAATACCGGACATATTGGTTGAGAATGCGGAAAATGACGATAACCTTTTATTTGGAAGTACCAGATGATGGACAACCTTCAGCACTTGGGCTTAAGGTTTTCTATGTTGTTAATCGTATAAAATTCTGTAATCTTAGTCCAAAGATTTGCAAGCATTTTTTTAAGATTGATTTTAAATACTATAAGAAAGAAACTTATTTAGCGCTATAAGACTTTGGAAGGACCTGCGCCGGTTCTTAAACAGTAATAATAATTATAATAAGTAAATCTTTTGAACAAATTCTGGACCTGACATATTGTGTTTGTGCAAATGTTTATAATATAAAGATATACTCATGTATTTATATATTTGATTAGAATCAAAAACTGAGTCGATCTAGTCATGTCTATCTGTCCGTCTGTCTGTTATCACTTATCTTTAACAAGATATATTGAGAACTGATAAGTTATTAAGCTGACAAAACATTATTTGTTTGTAATTTGAATAATGTGGTGCATTTATAATAACCGGTAGAACCCGCTGTATATTTTAACTTGTTATAAATTGCTGGTTTTTCAAAAACGTTCCAGTATCCGGGATGTAGTTTACCAACTACAAAAGAAACGACTTTGCTCATCACTGTAAGTGTTGTGTGGTATGTATTGCAAGTGTGTGAGTGCATGTGACCATGCATGTGTGGGCGTGAGTTTACGTTTTCCATTAGCAATATTGCACTGCACGTACTTTTGAGGTTTCTCACTCAGTTTTCTTCGCTAAAAGTCGAAGACGTTTTCAAAAAATATTAACAACGAGTAAAAATTATTGTCGGTCGTGCCAGCTATTATAAATGCCTCACATTGTTGGAAAAATCCTATTTAAAAAAACTTTTCAAACTATTTCTGTTTAAATCATTTGTCAAACTTGATTGCGATACTTTTTAGAAAGTTTGTTTGCAATGTTTATAACATTTATTTAGTTTGCTTAATTGTAACAGAAAATTATCCTCATAATTTCAACCTAATATCTGCAATAGTTCTCAAGATATTAGTATTTTTGCAAAAGTGGGTGTGGTCATTTGCCAATTTATTTAGTTTTGAGTTTGTTTTGGTTATTTAAATGCATAAGAACAAACAAAATTTTTGATCAATATCTCTAATTAACAAGTAAAATTAACAGACAGGCGGACAGACAGACAGTCAGTTTTTGATCCTTATTAAGAGTATAAGAGTATACTTAAATATGTCGCGAGTATTCTTTTTTGTTATATTCTTCTACCACAACCGAATTTGCTCCACATAAAAAAGCGAAATGTGTAAATAAGTGCGAGTATAAGTTACTTTCGGTATTTTAAGTGATCGCGCTCAGAATTCCCATCACGTGCTTGTATGTATTATTGAGTGTGGGTGTATGTATTATTGTGTGGAGTTTTCTGTTTCCAAAAATATTAACTTTTTAAAATATGTAGTTAGAAGCAAATGCAACATTTCTTGGAACTTTGCGATGTTTTCCAAGAAAGTTACGCAACAAATTTATAAAGCAATAATAAAAATATATATGTATGTATGAATGTATGTATGTATGTATGTATGTATGTATGTATGTATGTATGTATGTATGTATGTATGTATGTATGTATGTATGTATGTATGTATGTATGTATGTATGTATGTATGTATGTATGTATGTATGTATGTATGTATGTATGTATGTATGTATGTATACTTATACACACTTGCGAGATATTTGACATGGAAGATGAATAACAGAAAATTAAAAAAAGCATATAATTTCGAATATTTTAAAATAAACTCACAGTCATTAGTAATTTTTTTTAAACCAAACAAACAAAGTGAAATTGTTTTTCATCCATTCAAGGTATTAGTTAATTATAATTAATATTGACTCTTTTTAGTTGAAAGGAAGAAATAATACCATGTAAGGTTTACGTGTTTACCAACAACAAACTTATTTATATAACCATAGGTGGGCATCGTTAATTAAGAATTTAACTTCTTTAATCTTGTTGAAAAGTTAACGTCATTCAAAATTTTACTTGCGAGTTAAAATTTCTTTAACAAAAAATATTTTTGTTTCAAAACCTCAAAAAATAATTTATTTAATTAACTTTGCTTACAAAAGTTTACATTCACTCACTTTTATGTATATGTATGTAAGCAAGAGAAAATTTGTTTATTTGAGAAGGCAGAATCTGTCAGTTAATCATTCGATTTGCGCTAATTTAATTCTAACTTCGTTGATTAACTATTAACTTTATAAATGGTTCGTGTCCAGCTCTGAATATAACTTAATAATCCAATTTGAAGTATTAAATTTTTCATACAAGGAAGTCTTTAATTGTATTTTAGCTGAGAAACGATCCTTATTCTACATCCAGACACTCGTCACACCTTTTGTATAGCAATATTGCATCCGTCAGATGCAATTGAATATGGAAATGCCATTTCATAATGTTGACGACCGCGGCAAAACTTGTAAGGATTAGGCTTTATGATATACACCTAGGTTTTTAGTCTACGAGAAGTTAAAGAAAACACGATGTCTGAAATCTCAGTAAGGAAGGTGTCTCTAACCTAATTGGGAGATGTGATCGTTAAATGTAAAACTGACGTCTTTTAGGAAATGCCATGGAAAGAATCAGGATATGCATACATACGAGTATGTAGGTTTGTCAGCAATTTTCGATATGAACTAATTCGAGTGCAGATTTGTACATTCGCCGCCACGTCTTGCGAATTAACATACCAAGGTAAACGAGACACTAACTGAAGTCGTTCAACATATTCTATTTTTATTTGAAGTTTATTGATCTGGCTTTAATTTAAGTATATTATGAATAATACAATAAATATATTATATAAACAAATGAAATAAAAATTTGTCAAGTGTTTGCTGAGAGGACGATAATTGATTCTATTCCTGCGTCATATAAGATCGAAACTGGGATGTTCCACATCTATATCATTCATACGTCAACGAAGGTTTTGGACTAATTTGGCATGCCCACCAATTATTTTACTTATTTGTGAAACTAAGTTAAAATATTCGGTTTTTTTTCGCTAGTATTGCTCCTAAATATCTGAAATTTGGTATCTGAGTTTGTATGTCGACAACTTCACCAAAAAATGGGCGTGGTTTGATTAGTTGATCGTTCACTTTTTAAAATAGGACAGATCAATTTTACGTCCACCATCATAGCTCAGGTATCAAATGCGCTAAATAGGAAATGCACCGGGAAGACAAAAAAAAAACCCGGATAATGCCTGGTACTAAACAAATTTAATGTTACCAACTCAAAATTGATGAAATAAAAACAATTTTTTGAATAGATTTTAAGTTAATATTTTGTCTATTTATTTTGTATCACTTTTACAACGAACACAATTAAATATCCGAAACACATACAAATGGACTTGATAGTTTTCGGGAATTGGTTGTTTTTCTAGCAGTTCTAACAATTTGTGTGTTGTGTAAGTTGGCACTTAGTTGGTCCTTTTATGCAAATTAAGCTCCTCGTGAATTGGCCATTTTTGTGTTAAGGTAGCCAAACACAATTTTGTTGATACAGCAGAAGCCCCCACCCACTGCACTACCGTAAGCAGTATATACACAAGTATATGCACACATACGAGTATGTAGGTTTGTATACAAGTTCGCACACATTTTTAGTGTTAGGTACACATGAAAGGTTTTACAATGTGTGCATTTTTTTTGTTCTTGTTGTTTTGGTTGCGGGTTAAAATTTCTAATTTTAAAACGGGTTGTTTACTTAGGATTAAATGCCTCGCTTTTAAGTTGATTATACAAATTTGCATTTAGACACATTTAAACTCTCAACATTAAACTTAATATAAAATAAAATTCATGTTCTAAATGTCTCAAATGTATTAAAATTTAGCTAACAAAAAACTGTTTTTGCTCTAGGTTTATGAATACAAATTTATAACAATCTCATTTTAGGTACTATGCGAATAATTAACATATTAACGATTCAAATAAAATATTGTCAATGTATTCCTAAAGTATGTTTTTTTTTGTTTTATCCTCATACTTTATTTTGACAACATTCAACAATGTTTGATAACTTTTGCAAATTCCCATCAGATATAAGCTGATTAATAAAAAGTGGTAAACAAATTTAATGCTCGAATTTGTACTCTTGAAAGGATCTTCATTTTTTCCACTTCCAATTATTTCTTTCTTTTCTTTGTATATGAAATTGCTTTCTTTCTTTTTTTCTTTATTTCCTTCTTTCTTTCTATTTTTTTCTTAATACGCGTTAAAACTGTTTACTTGAATGGGATTACATTTTAGGAAGTTGTTATACTCACGCCCAGGAAGGTTTTGGAGTAAAAAATCCAAGCCCACAAATTTTCTCCTTAATTTGAATTTTGGTATCTGAGTTTAAATGGGCACTACCGACAACTTTACTAAAATTTAACAATTTATCGACCACCGTCGTAACTCAGAAAGGTTATAATGCAAAGTGCCAAGAAATTCCACTTACTAAATTTCTTACAAGTATTTGTATTTAAACCCGCGAAACGCTGGGTACAATAAGCTAGTAACAAATAATGGTTAAAAATAATATAACAGCTCGAATAATAATTGGTATTAATATAACATAAAACATTAAATATACTTAAAAGTTAAAAAAGGTTCACTTCTATAACTAAATTCAAATCTTACAAATTTTGATAACGTTAACATATCTTTATTATTTTTTGTGTTCAACTTTTTGTAGGGCGTTTTTAGAGAGAACTGAACCTGATTTGCTGTATATATGATACAAAATAGTATATATTAAAATATTTCTTAAAAATTGTATTTATTAGTGTGGGAAATATAGTCAATCGGCGACTTTTACTTTATAAATAGTGTTTTTATTAAAGTTTAAATAAGTTAAAGTACAAAAAGGTTAAAGAAATAAAATTAATTAAATAGAGTTGCACGTCTTGTAGCGTCGTTTCGTCGTGTTCAACCGTCGTGTTGCAATCGTCGTATTCAACTAACTCGAAGACAAGAAGAGTGTTGCCAGTAGATCGGTTCAATTGTAGAGTTGCCACAAAATTCATTCTTACATTAGTAACAAATAGTTGTTGACAAACCGTCTAACTCTTGTGGTTTAGTTTTTTAAAGGATTTTTTTAATTAGAAGTTTTAGTTTCAATAGTACGTATAAGTCGCACTACTTAAGATCAGCGTCACGGGTAATATTGAGATCGGTTTTGTTTTCAGATAAAAATCCATTTTATCCTTGCGTAATGCCCCAATAAGCTACTACCAATATATCGACAGTTGCCTACAATTGAGGAAAAGTAATTTCGATTTTAATATCGGATAAACACTTTAAAATTAAAAAATAAAAACACATTTGTTAAAAAATAAGTTAAGAGTTTGAATTACTGTGGGCGAGCTTTTATGCTTAACTGCGAAACTTACAAATTTACTTTGGCGACAGTTTCTTGCGTTAAGCTGTCTGCGGAGCATTTGCATATACTCTCTATACAACTATTTTTTGCATTTTTTAATTTCAAGGCATAGAAAGAAAAACTTCTTCTTGCGTGTGCATCGCAGAGTAACGTGGAAAAGAAAAACGTTTTACACACGCGAACACAATTTAGCTTTTAAGTATTAAGTAAAAATGTCATTTGCATGTTGAAGGTTTTTTTTTTGGAAAAATAGAAAAGGTTTTTCACAAAAGAAACACGAAAATTCCAATTTTTTTGTAATTTCATTCTTTAACTTTGTAAAATAATTCAGCTAAAACGTATAAAACGGAAATGCAAATAAATACGAAAATTGCTCAAGGTAAAACAGGAAAAAATTTGATTTAAGCAAGAAAATAAAATTGCCAGTATTTACATACATACATCCAATTCTATAATTGTCAGTGTATATAGTGTACACTATAAGCACACATTCATTCTATATACACGTCTGTAAGTGTTAATAAGTGTGAGTGTTTTGCACTTGTTTGTATTTCTGTCCGAAATCACACACGAAACCCAAAAGTAAACAGAAATACTCATTCGCAAAATTGTTTCGTTTGTTTGTTGAACTTTGAGAGTGGCGCCTCGTCGGTTGTCGACACAACCCGAGCCCAGGAGGAGTTATTAACTAAAAGATGGCAAGGTGTATGAGATAAGGCCATGAATAAATAATGAGGCTAACAGCGTTAAACATTAAACCACAATTAAGTTACCAACCGCATATGAGTCAAGGGGATGTGAGGTGCACTCAACCGGAAGACAAGAACGGCCAATTCTGTTGTAATGTGGTCTCTTATGTGTATCAATATTTTAGTAACGGAGATAGATGTCGTAATGAAATTTGTCATAAGTACTTCTTAAGTTTCGGTTATTATTTTGAAAAATAAAGAGAAACTTCCATGACCTATACGGTTAATTGATATAATATATATGAACATGTAAGGCGATGTAAAGGAATATATACTTCAACACATATATGTTTAAACATACATATAAAATAGATATTATAGATAACTAGTTAATAAAATATTAACTTTTTTACATATACATAAATTATATATGGTTTCATATATAATAATATGTTTTAATTCATACTATTTTATTATCCAACGTCTGTCTGTCTATTAATTGTTCTTGAAACCCACTGAATTGATTTCATATAACGTTAGTAGGCATATTTTTCAGAGTCTTAGTTTATGCTATATAAAAATTTCCTTGATTACATATTACGCCTACAATTTGTGAAATTAAGTGAAAATATTCGATTATTGAACTAACGAAATGTAAGAAATGATTTTTGAGTCTGTCGATAACTTCGTCTAAAAATGGGCGTGGTTGGATTAATTTAAAACCCGTGAGGTATTATAAGCTAGTATTTTTTTAATTTTATTTTTTTATAGAGTAGATCCATCTCTGTTTGGGTCCGCACATAACAGAGATCACATGTATCTCAGTTCACGTAAACACGAGATAATGCTTAGGTGGAGAGTAGACCAAGTTCTACGCCCGTATTGATGGGACAACTACTACTATCTACATAAAAGCACAATATAATTTAAACATAAACAAACATGCAACATGTAATACCAAACATAAAGTTGTTAGACTTAATTTAGGCGAAAACTTTTTTGTAGGAGAACAATTTAAAGATATTATTAGGTTCAGTTTAATATGTGTAACTGACTCAGAACGTGTAATTAAATTGTAATGGTTATTGAAGTCGACCTATCGTTGAAAAAGTCGATGAAATTATGGAAAAGATTGACCAGGACCGTCACATAAGCAGCCATGACATGGCCAAGGAACTAAACATTCATCATCAAACGGTTTTGAACAATTTAAAAAAGGCTGGCTACAAAAAGAAGCTCGATGTTTGGGTACCACATGAATTGTCTGTGAAAAATTCAATGGACCGAATTAACATCTGCGATTCTTTGCTGAAACGAACTGAAATCGAACCATTTATGAAGTGAATGGTAACAGGAGACGAAAAGTGTTTCAAATACG
This sequence comes from Suillia variegata, assembly GCA_949127995.1. Lineage (NCBI taxonomy): Eukaryota > Metazoa > Arthropoda > Insecta > Diptera > Heleomyzidae > Suillia > Suillia variegata. The sequence continues at coordinate 15,443,131 of OX421845.1, read as the reverse complement.
ACAATAATGTGCGAAAAAGATCATGGTGCAAGCGTGGTGAAGCTCAACAAATGGTCGCAAAGCCAGGATTGACGCCTCGAAAGGTTATGCTGAGTGTTTGGTGGGATTGGAAAGGAATCATCCACTATGAGCTGCTCCAACCTGGTCGAGTGATTGATTCTACACTTTACTGTCAACAACTGATGAGATTGAAGCAAGTAATCGAACAAAAACGTCCAGAGCTGATCAACAGAAAGGGCGTCGTCTTCCATCACGACCACGCTAGACCACACCCTTATTTGATGACTCTGCAAAAATTGGGAGAGCTTGGTTGGGAAGTTTTGATGCATCCACCTTATAGCCCTGACCTTGCACCATCTGACTACCATTTGTTTCGGTCAATGCAGAATTCCCTTAATCTAGTAAAGTTGGCTTCAAGAAAAGCCTGTGAAAATTACTTGTCGCAGTTTTTAGCCGAAAAACCACAAAAGTTTTATACTGATGGAATAATGTCTCTAGCGGAAAAATGGCAAAAGGTGTTCGACAAAAATGGTACATACAATATTTGGTTCAATAAAGTTCATTAAAAATACAATATAAAATAAAATGAGTTGAAGTTTGATTAGAAATACGAAAAGACTTTTTCGACAACCCAATAATAACTTAAAATTTCCTCGAATGGAAACTTATATTGTAAAATATATGGAAATAGGTAAATATTTGGCATACATTATTTATTAACGTATCTTTTATTAAGTCACTAAAAAGAGGTTAGTTATTCTTTCAAATTGTCTAACGAAAAAATGGTTAAAATAAATAATATGCCATGAACGAGAACTTGACCAGACCCAAAAAATAATTACACTTTTATTATTAAAATATTTTCGTAGGCATTAGAGAAACCGCTTCTAACATTGCATAACTATGTTACTTATGTGTATGTTCAGGCAAACTGTTTTTAATCGCCTAAATATTTATATTGCTTTTGTGAGCACATGCAAAATAATTTAGATCTCATAATTTACAACAACTTTAAGATTTCATTAGTTTAAGAATTAAAGCTTCAAATGTTTTAAGAAGCATTCATATCTCTTAATTTTAAACAAACTTTGCACTTAAATTTTGCATAGAGCGTATGCAGAAAGTTCTTTGTACCTGTAAAATTAAGCACAGACACATACACACAAACACATTTTTGTAACACGAACATTTACCCAAAACACACACACAAACGGCGCATTCATTGCACACTCATTGTGTGAGTAGAATAAAGAGCATTCAAGTGTGAACAACTTCAGCGTCTCATAGTCAGTTTAGGACCCGACAACCCATCCCCAACACCCTCTCACAGTGGCCCATTTTTGTTGTTGTTATTGTTTTTTTTAAGAACAAAGCGCCAAAGGCAGAACTCAGTTTCACATCACATGACGACGCAACTACATACAAACCAAAACTCAAACACAAATACAACTGCAAATACAACTGCAAATGCATGTCGATAAGTGCTTTTTGCATCGCAAGGAACTTTTAGTTTTACAATTTTAATTTGGAGCTTCGCATCGAGATGAAATCGAATTGTGAAGCATTCTGCAAAAACTCATTTCGCGGCTGCAAACGTGAATCGAAATTGGAATTCCATAATTTCCTCGGCAAGCGCACGTTTTTAATATATCATATGCCCAGCAGAAAAATAGTTCAGCGCTGAAATTGGTGTTGACAAATTAGAACAGCTCTAACCATTAAATTCAATGCTGAACGATTCACTGACTGAATGTTTCAGAGCTTAAATTTAGGCCCAGAAATTCAAGTTTCAAAGTTCATCGATTACTTTAGGTAAGAATGTACTAAAATTCATTATTTATTATTTAATCTTTAAATTTCTAATCTGTTACTCAGCTCCCTTTAAAAAAAAAATTGTATATTTCAAATATTATTCTTAAATTGTTCATCATATGTTTTATGCGTATTTACACTTCAGTGACACCAAAAAATGTGCTCTTATATTGTAAATGGGCGTTGTTCTCATCCGATCACAAACAATTTTTGTAAGTAGTCGTAGCTTCATGTATCCCAAAAAATCTAAAATTCTAAATTTGAACTGGTTATCTACAGGGTCACAATTAAGTTTTATATTTGCTTAAGAGGAGAGTAGTTTTCGTCCAATAATTTCAAGATTTTCAAGTTAACTCGAGCAGGCCTCAACCTACACTATGTGACTTTCAAATTATTATTATTATTTTTAGTAGAAGGGTGCAATTTTATTTAATATTTCCCTAATATTCCATAACATGAGTTTCTAAAGAAACAATAATGTCGAACGTTATTGTCAATATACGAATATATATCGACTAGATGTTTTTTTATCTGATGAATATGAGCTTTGAATGAATAACTTATTACAACCGTGTGTCTCAATAATGGTTTCGAAACGGTACTACTTTTGCTCTTAAAATGGACGCAGTGCCACGCCTCCTAAACATTAAATGTACTTAAACTTGAGGTGAAAGTTTAAGCTACCACATAGCATGAGAATGAGAGTATTTTAGCAAATATGACGTTTGTTGAGCTATCGAACAACGTTCATATTAGAATGTCGAGCGATAAGCACAAAATATTGTATTGTATATCAAAATAATCATTACTTTTTATATATTGATTAAAATCATTTCGATTACACTCCCTGCATTTGAATGTGCTCGTAAATTTATTTGTAGCTTACAAGAACTTTACATTAAAAAAACTTAAACACATACACACGTATCTTGTGGATTTCTGTTAAATTAGCATTAATGTGATTCCATGTCGTGTAACACAGAATGTTGCCAATGATTTATGCGGAGCATATCCATAGGATACGTCCTCGTACATTTACGGTACAAACGTAGGCAGTAGCCGATTTATAGTGAATCGTTAAATTCTACCACATGCCTCCATGTTGGTTTTTATTACGGAAAACATGTCGTAGTGTATGTGCAAACATAATATTATAATATTACATTAGCACAAAAATATATTTATTTTTGCTTTGTTTTCTTTCTTTTCTGTATTTTCTAGATTTCCTAAAATTAATTGAAAATTTTAAGGTTTGCCTACATTTAGATTTATTTAAATACATTAGATTATTTAAATACATTTTGTATTATTTAAATAAACGAGTAAGAACATTATCGTCGATTATGGAACATTTTAAATATTTTTTGAGTAAACAAGTGATTACCTATAAAAATTGTTTTTATTGTTTTCTACACGTTTGTATTATCAGTGGGCGTTGTTCTTATGTTCACTAAAGGCGTACTCGTACTCAAATGTTAAATAATAATTTCATATTGTACTTTTTATTTCATTATTTTTGTTTTAACTTTTTATTTTTATTAGGAAAATAATAAGAGCAGATATTAGTACTAACAATAACAAAGTATAAGAGACTTACAATGTTGATATGATCGATTTTTTGATTCATGTAATATTTTTGAGAGGAGATGCAAGTTAGAGAAGAAATGTGAGACAAGTTTTATGCCTTTAAGCCTCATCATGTTCAACGTCTTTTTCTTGCTTTGCTTCAACCACCAACAACCACATAAGTATATAAGGTACACTTAAATTTTAGTTTCTTAAACCAAAGGATGGCCTTACAAAAGAAAAATTTCGAAAGATTTGCCAAGTCTCATATGTGGGCGACGGTGAGCAGAAATTAATTCTAAATAGTGTGGCAACTGGAGTGGAACACACAAATCTGGCATTCCATGGGCAAGTGCAAAGCAAAAAAATGTGGGATCACAAGTTTTAAGCAATGTACTCGTATGTCCAATTTCCCTCAACTTTAAACATATTCTTTGCTTGGATAATTATCTATATATATAAAAATGAATTCTTCTTTCTTTCTTTGTACCAAATAGGCGCCTAAACCATTCATCCGATTGTGATAACAATTTGGGGAGTTGCTATGCTCACGCCAACTTAGGCTTTGGGCAAAATTTACTACGCCCACCTATTACGCCCACAATTTGTAAAACTAAGTTAAAATATTCGATTAATTCGCTAACATTGCTCCGTTACTAACAGAAGTACCGGGAAGTTCTGCAACCATTTTTTTAATTGGCATTGCAACGCATGCCGGGCATTCGCTAGTAGTTCATAAAAGAAATTTTAATATATCTTAAATTACTTCTGTACAGTCGTACAGACAGACGGAAAACATTTCCTTGACTCGGCGTTGTCATACCTATCTAAATAGGCGTTGAAATAGCAGAAAATTTCATTATACCCTATCATCCGTGCGCGTTGTGTAGGGTAAAAATCACAAAACCGAAGTATGTGATTTTTAAAGGCTATGCGTCAACGTCGAGCAAAGTCGTTTAACGAAGGCTGCCAAAGTAGCATCCTGCCAATGATGCATTTTCTCAACTTAACGACACTTTAGTAGCGCTCGTTGGTATTTTAGAAAAAAAGCAAACAAAAAGGAAAAACAAAAGGAAAAAAATGTTTCCTCCATTAAAATGAAGAAAATGCTTAATACAAGAAAAACACAGACTGTGTGCAGCGGAAGTCGTAAGCAACGGAAGTGTGCTTCATTTTACAAAAAGTTAATTTAGCTTCGATGTTGGTACTCGTGTTGTTGTTTCATGTTTCAACTTCAACGCCTTGCGCTGATGCAGTGTTTTGGCCAATTTGAAAACGTTCGCATCTAAATTATGTCCAATATTCTTATAATTGGAGTAGTCGAGATGAAATTGTCAAATGTGAAGAGTGAAAAAAAAAATATGATTCTATGAAGTTTCTAAAATACTTTGGGGAAAATCAGAGACGGTGGATTTAGTCCCAAGATCATCCAGCAAATATTCGTGCGATAAATCTTAGTTTTTAAACCAGAACTGAATTGATACAATTAAATAAGCATGATAACCCGAGGCGGTAGCTGTTGGGTGTCATCTTTAAAAGGGCTCTCTATCAACAAGAATCAGAAATCAGGTGGGTAAAAACTTGTAACGGTAAAATATCAAAGAAAATTTGGGCATGATATAATAAGTTAAGAACCGACAAATTAATAAGAAAGCCAAGACCAGATATATTTAGGATTACCTCGACTATAATCGATCCTGCCGAGAAAATAGGATGGTCTAACAATGATAGATGCCGAGCTGCAGCCAAGAAGGATCCAAAGAAACAGTTTTACATTTTCTATGTGAGTGTCGTGTCTGGGTACTTTACGACAAGGTACATTAGGAAAATTCGCACTGGATAACCTTAACGAGCTCCCAGAATTTAAAATAGATGACATCATTGGGTTTAGAAATAAATCCAGCACATTTTAAAAAAAACCATCAACTATGCAAAAGTATAATAAAACATTAAAAAAACACAAATATGGCATTGAATGGCAAAAACAACAACTCCAAAATGTTAAACTTAAAAACCGAACCAATTTCATATCTCGTAATTTTTGAGCTCATTGGAAAAAATTGTTTTGAACTTTTCTGGCCATGAATTTATTTTGAACAAACGCAATTTAAAAGTTATCTTCAACGTTTTGTTTCTTTTGTGTATAAATAAATTTTTCTTGTAGGTTTATCAGTTCTCGAATTAAAGCTCCTCCTGTACAACGATTTTCTTTAATTTAATATTGACTAATTAGTTTCATATTTCAAAAGTTCTTTTTGTTTATATTTACTATTAAAAAAAAACAACTTTTCGCCATTACAGAAACGCTTATTCAGAATATTTTTGTCAATTATTTTCCGACGATTTAAAGGATATTAAATTGCCAAGGGCTTTGATGTAAATATGTGAGTACGAGTATTTATAAAATGTGAAATATACAATATTAAAAATATGCGCATCCATTGTGTTTCATCACTCGTTATTTATAATTAAATATTGCAACTCCTTTTGTGGGCCACGGATTGTTTTTCATTTTCCTCCATTCCGCGTGGTTTTAATGAACTTTTCACTGTAATTTTTGCCATTTCAATTTTCGTTATGAAAAATACTTGTTAAAGGTTAATAAAAAGGCACAATAAGAAAATTTTTGAGTAGCCTCTGTTTACTTTGTTCCTGTTATTTTTTGTTGTTGTTGTTGTTGAATTTTTATAAAGGCGCACCTGACGACTAACGAAAACTTTTGCGTCATCCTGAACGTGCTTGAAGTCGTTTTCTGATTTTGTGAATGAAAAAATTATTTAAAGAAAAAAAAAAAAAACAAACTCGGATGAAAATTCCCCCCGAAAAATGAAGACATTCTTGTTAAACAGTTTCAATTTAAGTACAAAGCCGGGATCGAGGAGAACAATATGCGTTGATATTTATTATCATACCGTCAGATATAAAAGGAAATGATGGAAATATTAAAGTTATTTAAGTGTCGACATGTTATTAATCAAGGGGGAGTGAGAACAATGCTATTAAATTCTGTACTTGTACAAATTATGCAGCAGGAAGCAGGTTTACCCATTGAGTAGGACAACATTTTTCGTATGTAGTGGGTGGAGCACCTTTATATAATTAAAAATCAAGTATCCATAGTTGGCAGGGCGTCTACATGAAATCAATACATATTGGCATGTATCGTTGGTTTTGACCAACCTTTAATTAACCTACCGTCAAGTTCTTTATAATTAAATTTCATTTATAAATTTTATTAAAAGAAAACTTGAAAAAAAAGGGATAGAAACTTTTTTTAAATTACATACATACAAGTTTAACTTTAAGATGCCTTTAAACATTATAAAATCTGGAAAAGTGTGTTTTTCAAATAATGACGTACATACGTAAACGTGTTTTTCTAAAAACTTGTAAACTTTATTTTTGTCCTACTAATGCTGGGGTAAGGGTAAAAATTTGAAAATTTGTTATTGTTATACTATGGTTGCCTTTTATATTACGGAATTGGACAACCGCTTGTGCCACGTTTCGATGTGGACTAACTCAACAACAATTCATCGATGAACTTAATTCGATTATTGGCGATGAATCACCATCAAGGTGCAGTGTTTATCGATTGATTACTGAGTTCAATCGTTGAACGATGAGTTTTCGGATGTTGTTCCGAAAAACATTGATTCTGTTCGGGAAATGATACTACAAGATCGTCATGTATCTTATCGTGAGATTGAGGCAAATTTGCCTATAAGTGGGATCAGCAGACATTCAATATTGCATGAAAATTTGCCTGTAAAATTTTTTTTTTCACGTTGGATCCAAACATATTTGAAAAATCTAATGAAAATTGAATGGAAAAAGTTCGACGAAAATTGGTTCACACGCATGCAAATGAGAATTTCTTCATAGAGAATATTATGAAAAGCTATAAAGCCAATTTCGATGATAAATATTTATGTATTTATTTTCTCTAATTTCGAAATATTAAAGGCAGCCCTCAGATAAGACCTAATTTAAGTAAGTGAAACCTGTAACATAAATAAAATATCTTCGGTTATGCAGAGATCAAATACTCTACACCACATTAGAACAAAGATTTTGTTTTACCTGCAAGAATGTGCTAAATATTTATAATAATTGTTATCTTCTAAAATATTCCACTTTTTGTGTGTTGTCAGATTTGCTCATCTTAAAATTTGACCTCCGCATGGATACTATAGGAGTCTACTAGTTCAACTACCAAATTCTCTACTATTCGTACTTGTACAGGTGCTGTGCAGTCAGTAGCTGCTTTAATTGTTTCAGTTAAAATTTTAAGCTGCAAAATGTTGTTACCAAATGGTTCTATAAAATAATTCAAGAAGTTAACAAAATTAATTTAAGCAAAACTTTATTCAAAAAAAAAGAACAATTAAGTTTGTTTGATGACCCCATTACCAACAAGAATAACAACAAGAACAACAACAAGAACAACAATGACAATATATTGTAGTAAAAACAATGTAAACTCAACTGTTAAAACATTATTCCTCCTCAGAGGCTGTGAAAAATCCTGCAAATGCTTCTGGCCGGTATTGTGAATGCATTGCCTGGGCCAGCCCGGAGATTGAGCGGTGTTTGCGAAGCAGGTGAGGTGCAGTGCGGCGGTATACTACAGAGCAGTGCAGTTCAGTGCAGTGCAGTGAGTTGCGACGAGACTCGGGACTTGGCTCCATTCTTGTTTTGCTCGCAGTGCAATTTATGGCAACACTGATTTAGGAGTTTTTTCTTTGTTTTTTTGTTTTTTTTTGTTCTGTGCCATATTTTTAATCCGTGCGTCCTTTGGATTTGCTTGGTTCTGCCGGAGCTGCAGTTGAAGTTAGAGATAAGCTGGGTGGGATTGTGGATTGGTGTGGCTATTTATTTCTACCATTCCTGCTGTTTTTGTGGTTTCGTTGACTGTGTTTGCCGTAATTAATGTAGATTTATGTGTTTGTTGTGGGTTTTGTGACACTGTTTTTTTTTGTCTCTATATTTTTTTATTGTTGTTTCAATCATATTCGCTGGAATGTTTTTTCGTTATTCTTTTTTTTAATATCCAAAGTGCTTCAAGTATTTTCCATTATGTTGATTAGAAACTTTTCGATTATCGTTTTTGTAATACAAGAGAAAGTATTTCAATGAAAAATGATTACGAAATAATATTAAAATGAAAAAAACAACAATAATAATAATGAATAATGCTTTACTGGGTTAATTATTAGGAGGAATAAGGGAAAAGGGGAAACTTGTAGCAAATGCAGTGAGGAGCTTTAAGTCAAAACTCGATAATTAAATTTTCATCGAAATTGCATTCGTTATACGTTTATTAAGTTAATGTGGGATAGTGGAATTGAATTTTATTTAATTTTGAATTTTTCACTTCCAAAGCAAAGACATTACACCAGGCGGAGAGTTGATTCCTTCTTAATGTTGTAGTCGTACAGGCTGCGACCGTCCTCAAGTTGCTTGTCGGCGAAAATCAAACGTTGCTGACCTGGAGGAATACCCTCCATGTCCTGGATTAATAAAAATGTACAAAATTTGCAGTGGCAAATATTGTACATTGTGGCTTAAAGTTTGACTGGTCCTTAATATGAATCGCAAATTATGGATTGCGTACTTTTTAAATCGCCCTAAAATTCAAGTTTTAATAAATATTAAAAACCGATTAATACAAATTATTTATTTAAAACATCAACAACAAATTGCTAAACAAGATTTAGTAATTTGTCAGCTAATTAAAAATATATTTTTATACCTGTTGACTTGAATTTACCTGAACTTTTAAATAACAAGCGAAGTGATTATTCGAGGTTGTAATAAGTTTTTGTTTTTCACGATATCGTTTCCATTGGATTAATCGGTTTTTAATTTAAAGATCCTGAGTAATTGTTGTTGTTGTTTTTCAATAAACTAAATTAATATCAGGAAACATGCTTTGAGAAGACGACAAAACGGCAGACACAAGAAGGAACGTTTGTACTTAAATTTAAGTATTTTCGGGTCATTGCGGTTCACATATGCTAGTCATTAGCTTCAAAACATTAAAACATTAACCATTTCGTCTTAAGGGATCAAAATTTTATTTTTTATAGCATTCCGGACATCCTTTCATTTGTCGAAAGATGTGCTGACAAAATTGTAGATTTCTAATTTTAAAATTAGTGAGTGCTTATCTTCTAATCTGTATTTCAATCTTTTTTATAAAGAATTTTCTTATCATTAATTTGTTTTACTTAATCCAAATATCCAATTAATTTCACCATTTGTTAAGATAAGTAGATAAGTAAATAAGACTAGACGTTCTGTATCTTCTAAAAGGACCACGCCATATATGTACATTATCGACAGCGTGAAACATAAATCACACAATACAAACATTTTTAGAAATCGTTTAAAAAATGACTTTATGGCACATTACACCAATAAATAAATCAAAAGTGTATTTGTGTTGATTTAACAACGACAAGCGGCGACAGTCAACTGGTAATATTAATTTTGTTGTCTTAAAATTTGTTGAACTTTGAAGAATTCACGATATCTTTCGAAACGACAATTTAAGCACGAGAGAAAATTGTTTCAAAGACTTTTCGTAATTTAAACTTCAACATTTCTGATTGACTCAATGAGCAACTTGATTGCAATTATTCTCGCAAGACGTTTACGAAGCACAAAATCAGCAACGACTCATTTCGCAAATTAAGTGTTGTCCTATTTAGGGACAGCACAACACGCTGAAGACAAAGAATGATTCTCAAACAGCCACACACACACACACATACAATGCACATGTATTCATGTACATACACATTGGACAGATTGCACCTAGTAGGAAATATCGTCGCAGCTCAACAAAATTCACAACTGAATACGGTGTTGGGGAAGCAGTCCTGCACAGTTCAACATTTAATTTTGCGCTGAATTTAAGGCTAACGAAAAACTTTTCACTAGTAAATTACCGCTATTTCACTACAAATGCCCACCTGAATAACCGTAGACGGACATTTGTATGGAAAGTTCAGGCATGCTTTACGAGTCAAATCAGCCCTAAACAATTTAAAATATTTCTGCTGGCCTAGTTACATACTAACACATAAAGAAACGCACAAACACAAACTCCAAAAAACAGAAGCAATCAAGGAACGTATAAAAATAAGTCTATATTTATTCATAAGACTGGTTTTGCTTTCGACAAAAACAAAAATAAAATGGTTCTTCTGAGTCTTTTAATGTATTAGTTGGAAGTGCATGAACACTTTTTTTTTGGTTAGTCGTTAATGCACTCAACTTAAGTTTTTTTGTTGAACAAAACAAGAACCTAATAATTTTAGTAATAATAAAAAAAGATATAAATGGGCGCTAGTGAGTTTAGATGGCTGCGTAAGCGTGGTGCGTTTGAAGTTCAGGCAAAATTAATTTTTTTCTATTTGACAGTATCCACTCGGAGAGTTTGACAATATTTCTTGTATATAGAATCCATTCAGAGGTACTTCATGCTCGTGATCATTCAACACAAACAACAATAAACATAAGAATATATTTTTCTCTTTTATTAAAGTCCTTTCAACGTTTTTTTTTCTAGGAACTTGAAAATTTGTGATTAATTTGTATGATGCAGTATGTTAATTTTTATCCAAAACCAGTCTAATATTTTGCAAATATTCACATAATGTGTGCCACGAAAGTTATAGGGCAAATAAGAGGAGCACAAAGCGAATGTCAGCATAAGGCATGTCCTATGAACCGTAAATGATTGTGTCTGTGAAGCTTTACTTCTGTGAATCTGTGTTGTTGTGTGTGTGATAAAAAGAAGTGCTCAAGCGACCATTGTTAACACATACAAACATACATTCGTACATACATACATACATACATACATACATACATACATACATACATACATACATACATACATACATGCATACATGCATACATGTATACATGCACACATACATACATACATACATACATACATACATACATACTCACATAGATACCTACCTACGAGAGTGATTCAAATAAATTCAATAGATTTCCATGTAACTTGGTTTTGTTAAAAAATATTTTTTTATTAAAATGTTTTCATATTAAAAAAATGACAAAACCCTTTTCATACAATCAAATAACAGTTAAAGTTATGACATTTACATTTGGCTATAAATAATCTACTAAAATTATCAATAAACATTTTCGCCTAATACGCAGGGAATTTCATTTCGAATTCAAGTTGAATTGAGGTTTTTCCATCGTTTGTAATATGTATCGATATGCACACTTGTATGGATAAAATCAAAATGTATACAAACAAACTAGCTAGTGATAGTACTGATAGTATGATCGTACACACACAAACTCGTAGGTTGAATGGAAATAGGGTGGGCCAAACTAGGTTAGAATAAAATGTGCGCTACGAATGCAAATGACATGTTTGCGTATAAACATACTCCCACCATGCAAACTGAGTCATTTACATACAAATGTATTTACATATACTCGTATGTATGGATATGCTCACGTTTTATGTCGAACGGAAATAAATTTCACAAATTATGCAAATATGTATGGTACAAATATAATTTCAGTTTTTGCTCTGCTCCACTCAACGAACATTTTAGAATGGAACATTTCTGGTTGACAGTTGTCATAGGACTAAATCGGGCATTGGACAAGAATGAAGATTTTACTATAATATAAAAAAACTACTCATCCGTCAATAAATAATGAAATATTGTGTGACGTGAGGAGTCTTGGCCACTTTTTGCTGTCATTATCTGTTCAATCAATCGCTTCATCTTTCAGTGACATGAACAATTAAAAAAATCAAAAAACCTTGACCATGAGTGCTTGAAAATTTAAAAGGCTCCGCTCGGTTGTGTACTCTTATATTGTGTGGGAAAATATTTGTGGAGAAATACATAAGATAGAGATATAAATATATTAAAATATGTATGTATATGATCTGCGTCGAATTCGGATTCTACTGAGGTCCCTCTGCCTGTTCGTATGTCTCTCATAAGTTGCACATTTTTATGTGTCTACAAAATGGCGGAGGGTATATGAGCTTCGGCATAGCCGGAGATAATTCTCTTACTAGTTCTGTTTATAATTTTCTAAATCTAAAAATAATAATACATTAATTAGATTTTAGACTGTACGAGTATTCATCCCTGCAGAGAGATCAAGCGTTATATTGAATTCAGTTTAGAAATTCAATTTATATTCATTACATAATGGTAATGCAAATCCGCTAAATGAGTTTCAAGCGAATTCAATTCGTATAAATAGTCGATACACACTCGAGCATAGTTTTTGGCGGCAAACAAACTTAAGTCGTTATGCAAATTTCACTAATTTGTTTTATTCCGCGTATAGACTGCATTATAGTCAATTCATTGAGTTCAGTGCAATTGTTTTAAAGCGAATTGACAAGTTCTACTATACCTAACGGGAATATGGGTTTTAAAGTTAAAAGTCGTTGAACTCTTTTGAGATAAAAGGCAAATACCTCAAATAGACCAAACTAAATAGGTCCAAAGCGATTCCAGATGCTGCTTTTAACTTTGATTTGGAGGTCCATCAAGAAAGTTGCATTCCTTAATGCGAAGTCTTTAAGTGTGGAGATAATTATTCCAGATAAATCGTTTAGAGATCAGAAAAAAACTTGACCAAGAATTTTCCTTCAGCATTTGGCTAGAGAAGGCCAATAGTAATGTGGGTGTTCTAGAGTTTCTTCTTCGTCCGGTTCATTTCAATTTCTTCACCAATATGTATGTGAATCATTTTGCATCCCTAAATGTGATCAATTTATTGCAGAAATGACTGCAGTAGCAATATTGAACTGCGATATAAGCGAAGGATTCTTTAAAAATTTCAACAATCTCTCTAAACCTTTCGTTGACCTTTTTTTATTTTCCTTTCTTTTGTGCATTTAATTTGGATTTAAGGCATTTTATACAAAAGCGACAGCTGCATTTGCATATCCACCAAATACGGATAGACACAAGTTGGTGGGTATCTCCTTAACTACAACAAATAATATAAGGAATTTTGATACAAAAAAAAAAAAGATGCTCAAGTTTCGCACTGCCTGTCGAGCATCACAGTGTGCGACACACAGTACATTGACTGAATGGACGAAATCAAGCAAATGTCAAAAGCGAATTCAATGCAGATGATAGCAAAACAAAAACCGTAATATACGATTTTAATATATAATTTTAGTTAGAATAGAATATTAATATGAATGTATGCAGGAACTCAACAGATGCGCCCGTAAAGTAGTTTTATTGTTGTTAATTTGGTACGGAGGAGAAGGATTCGAGTTTTACGGTCTAGAACCACGAACAAGATGGAATGAGTTTCAAGCAAACGAGGATTACAGAGATGTTCCAACTTCTTTAACCGGTCTGAAAAATATGTTTTCTCGAAGTCTGCAAAGTAGGCCTCCATCGAGCGGTGAAGCTAAGTACTTATCGGACTACCCTAAGTCAATGATGTGTGACAAGTATCGTTGTCATAAAAATTGTGACTACTAAAATCGGATATGTTATAGTGTGACGATGTAGTGTGATATTTTATCAAAAAATGTGTATCTGATTCATATATTTTTCCAGAAATTAGTTTCCTTTTAAATTTTACGTAATAACTAAAGGTACTTTAAATAAGTGATTTTGAGTTTGTGCTGCTAAGTACTGTGCAACGCAAGCGCAGAATTATTCAAATGCAGCTTGAATATTTCATAAACAAGCCTTAGCCGTGAAGGCGGGAAGCCCCCAGCAAGAAACACAAATTTTACAAAATTCTCACGCATCAACAAGGATGCGGCGCTGTGTGGTAGTAACGGGGATTCTTTGTGGCTGTAGCTGGTGTGGTGTGGTGCGGAGTGCTCCCTTCGTTTGTTATTTTGTGCATTTCTGCACAAACTGCTTTTGGCAGCGCTTTGACGCTTTGGCGTGTGGGCGGGCGGGCGGTTCGTTGGGCGTCATCATCGTCATCTTCATTGGCGTTGGTGTCTGTTTTTGTTCCTTTTGTGTTTTTCTAATATTTCGTGTTTGTTTTCTCTCTGTGGATATATTTTTATTTATTTTTTTATTTTGAAATTTTATAGGATTAAGTGCTTTGGCGCAAGAAAAGTATTTTTGAGAAAACTTAAGCAATGTTTTGGAAAATTCCACTGGCGGTTGGTTGAGGTTGGCATTATAAACGGAATAATATGTAAATATTTTCGCCTTTTGTTTTCATTTGCAACAATGTTTTTTAGTTGGGAAAGTTTTGCTCCAGGTGAAAACTAGTTAAATGAATTTTAAACAATTCAAAAAGGTTGGAACAAACTACTTCGGAATAATTAAATTCAAATATGGGTATGAAGTTATGGAATCATTTAACAAATGTGAACTAAGTGGAAGTTGAGGAACTGTTTCAAAAATGTTAATTAGGTGGATTAATTCATATGGAAATTGTAAAGATCTTAATTTAATATTTGAAGTAATATGTACATGGCAAATGAATAAAATATGAAATTAATCCGGAGCGCCTTTCTAAAAATGGACCACCCTAACATACATATAAGTCTGACAAATTTAATATTTTGACAGATTTTTTTGCTACAAAACACTTACTAAAAGAGACTGTTTCAGTCAAAGCTAACTCATCTATTTAAAAACTTTACAGCAAAATATTCTATATAAAACATAAAATTACATATACACAAGAAATGTATTTCAAACTGATTTTACTAATTTAATGAGTATTTTTATTTTCGCTTTCTGCGTCGATAAATTGTTCCAGAATTCAAAGTTTTTCTCGTACAAAATTTTGTATACCAAAATTTGTATACCAAAAAATAAATGCCCAAATAAAACTGTTTTCACTGTGGTCTGATTCGGTTAGTCCTTAAAAAATATCCCAACAAACGATACAAAAATATTAAATAAAGGTCTGGGTAACTCCTATTTTGTTCTTAGACTTACTGATCTATTAAATACTCATATCTTACATTAACTCAAATGGTTAATTTTACTATTATTTCTCTCTGATTTTTAATGACACAAAGTCAGATTTATCTGTTCTTATGTCTTTACTTTTATCCTTTATTTATATTTTACTTGCGTAACTACACTTACAAATATGACAGGATTTATGATCAAATGAAAAACTAAAATTTTTACTTTCATCCGAGTGAGAATTGTTAATGAGTTCCCATCGCACCGAGCATACTCAGTAGACTAAACGCATTAACTTACTGAATATTTATCGGCACTTAACAAACTTGATGTATAAATATTTGGAGCAGCCAACGAGCTATTTATTTATCAGCTTTTTAATGGCTAGTTGGTACTCTTAGATTTCTGTTATTATCTTTACTGGATAATCGAACCTGAGACATTCCGCATCGAAGGCCAATGCATAAAACATCATGCTACGACGCCACATCTTTGCTGTGAGGTTGGACTTTTAGATAATTAACTTATAGAGAACAAAATATTTTAATGATCGAACAGACGGGCATCTCTATATCTAATGGTAATATGTATTAATATATATATATATATATATATCAACGAAGACGATTCGTGAGCGTTAAAATCAAAATCAATAAAGGTTCTTTACGGTACAAAAGTAAATAAATTTGAAAGCCCATTTTGATGTTTATAACAATTCGTAACTGAAACTTCATTCGTTCCTTTTGAAAAAGAATTCCTTTAGCAGGAGTTTCATTTTCCTTTGCACATCCTGAGGCATAAGAGAACAGCTGGAAAAAGGTATTTTTCAATTTTCACTTGTTTTCTTTTTCGTTTTGCTCTTTCGCACTTTTTTCATTTCGAAAAATGAATTTGTTTACGTAAGCATTTCTTTTTCTTTTTCGTTTTCATTTATTATTTGTGCATTCGAAATATTAAATGTTTTTCCATTTACAAACACACTCAAGCACACATACATACGTGCATACATAATATTTGCGTTCATATTCTTATTTTTTGTGCGCTTTTTCGTCTTGCTGCTGAAAGCCTTTTAGCCGGAAACGGAAGTGCGCTCGAATTCAATTTACATTTCTTTTAAAGTGAAACCGTTTAAGAGCATATCTTTTAACGACGATGAGCACATGCCAACACACCAACAAACCAACGTGTCCATGGCTTTTTGCTGTTATTTTCGGTAGTTATTGTTTTTGTTCTTAATTATTATTGTACACATGGTAAAGTTTGTAATAATTTGTTCTTCTTTCAGGAAATTTTAAGTTTGCAAAGTCCAAAAGGAATCATTTGAAAGTGAGGCAATGAGTTCCATTTCATTTTTCAGATATCTTCAATATTTGAAATAAAAAAGTGTTTTTGATTAATTAAAATCGGTAAACCTCCCGCCGCATGATAGTTATTACTCTTACTTAAACAAACACACACTCACACAGACACACACACAAACTTTAATCGATTTTCATGCTTCCGGATAAAATACTAAATAAATATGCTTGTTGCCGCGTCGAACGTACCCGACAAATGTTTGCAGCATCGGAAAATGATGGCTCCGCTTTCGATAACGATAGATCCGAACGAATGGGAGTGAGTATGTGGGAACTCATCTCGTTTTTTAATGTTATTTTTTTCGTAACTTTTCATCATAATTTACATTTGCTTTACTAGCAGATGCGAGCATAACTTGCGCTGCCAGCTCCAGGATACGCACGGATGGATGTATGGATGGCTGGCTGGATGGGACGTGTCAACGTTCGCTCAAGTATTTGTGCAAGTGTATGCGTAAATGTTCGGATTCGCCAACACACATTTCAATTTATTTTGCATATTTTTACGGTGCTCACAAAAATGTGAAAAACGAAAATGTTCTTTTACGCTAATTAAAGTCGTCTCTCAGCATGATATTATAATTTATATCAGTTATGTTATACGTATATATGTGTGCATTATTTATTGACCTTTCTTTACATCTACATCCATAATATTTTCTCATATTTTACGAGTATGGTAACAACGTAAGCTCGTTAAATTTAGTTTGTTTCTCTAACTTTTTCCATCTATTTTACAAAAAGGAGAGAACTAGAAAACTTTGGATAGACACAATTTTTTGTATATCCTATACTTACGCATTCAGAAGTAGGTCTCATACAAATTAAAATATATGGATACTGCTGCCAAAATGCACAAGAACCCTAACCAACGGTTTTTTTTTTACCTTTTTTACAGTCTCTAGTAGCCTCTATTTAAATACAATTTATCACAATGAATTGAAGTCTAAAGCCAAAAATTAAGAGTTTATAGATTATACAAAAAAATCTATTTACTCGTATGTTCTTAATAAATTTCAGAACTGGTTGTTAAGGCATTTGTTCATTTTGAAATCGATATGATTTTGTTAAAATAATATAAAATAATATGGTCGATGTTAATATGTTTTGAATTGTTCTCCGTAAACATTTTTACCGTAGAGAAGTAAATAGAAATTATTCAATCTGTATAAAAACTCTATTTGGTGCAAATAAAATATACTCCAAATATTTGTTTATATAGTAATATTATATATATTGAGTTTGTATATTGAGTTTGTTCTTCTATTTATAACGCCCATATGAGGGAGTGGTAGGTATGATAAAGTATATATTTAAAATGTCGGACTCTGAGTCGATTTAACGATGTCCGTCCCTCTGTCTGTTTAGCTATCGAGCTAAGATTTGGCATGTGACATCCCATTCTTCAAGTTTTAAAATGTGCAAAATTGGACCGAAACTACTACCCCATCCCTTAAAAAAATTAATTGAAAAATTCACGATATGCCTATAGTTTGTATTTTTAGTCCTAGTGAATTTTATAAGCTAATATATTAGGTGTACAAATAAGTTTCCGCCGTTTTTTGTTAATAAAATAATATTTAAACGATTTTAAACGATGTGAGACTGCTTGCTGAGTGACTTCTAAACTAAGTGCAAGTTCCTTTTGTGTTTGAGACGAATCTTCACCCAATAATTTCTCCAAATCTGCATCCTCGTAAATTTTCGGCCTTCCACTGGATCTTTGTCTTTTATGTCAAAATCACCTTTTTTAAATTTTTGAAACCACTCACGACATGTTCTCTCACTCAAAGCATCCTCATTATATGCTTCCACGAGCAATCGATGCGACTCAGCAGCAGATTTTTTTAAATTAAAAAAATTAATTAAAAGTTCCCGCATATGACACTTAGTTGGCTCAAATTGAGACATTTTTAGATTAAGAAAAATATATGATGCTAATGCGAACTTAATAACATGATAAGGTTATGTTGTTCTGAAATAAACAAAATAATTTTCAAGTAGGTTACCATCTGCGAATTCCAACGTAAACCTCGTTCCACGCCATCTTTCTCAAAACGGCGGAAACTTATTTGTACACCTAATATAAAATCGAATAGAAATATAATAGAAAAAAAGTTGTAAAAACTTAATTGAATTAATAAATAATTAAGTACTGATTTTACTAAGGTCCTTAAGATTAATAAATTCTTAATAAACCGTATTAAGTGTATTTATTTTTTAATTGATTAATTTTAAGCTTTTCAAGTATTAAATCGATTTTTAAATAAAATTAAATAAATTTTTTTGAATTTTTTTTAAGAGCTGTCTAACAATTAAAAAATATTTGTATTATTGTGTTGTACAACAAAAGAAACTCCTTTTTTTTGGCTCTTTAAAATAATGGAAGTTTACAGAGCAACTTAGGCATGAAACCGAAAAACTTCATTATACTCGTAATTAAACTTTTCCAGTTTCTGCACATACATACATACATACATACATACATACATACATACATACATACATACATACATACGAGTATGTATGACCTGTCAAAATATTCATTTATTTTATAATAACATTTATACAAAATTAAAAAGGTTTTAAAGAAAATAATATTTGCCTCTTGGCAATTGCCGACAACATAACAGACAATGCATCAGTGCGCTTTTTGTTGCGTTTACGTACAGACCAGTGGCGCATCTGTAGAGGGGATTCTTTAGCGTATTATTATTTTATTTTTACCAGCAAACACTTTTCACTTTAGGCCTTATGCTTATTTGTTTACCGAAATTATTGAAGATAATTAAATTCATTTACGATACATTTCATTTATAAAACGGGTATTAATTTACAAAACAGAACATATTCATGACATGAAATTGAAAAGCCTTTAATAAAATAGAATAAAATTATAATTTATAATCCTTGTTGACATCCTGAAATAAATATTTTGACACTGTTCGTTAAGTTTTGACAGACATTGAAAATATCTCGAAAACTTGAGAGAATATTATCAAATTGAAATCCTTCTATATAAAAATGTATATACGACTAGTTCAAATACACATATACGAGTATACACACAATCACACATACATACTTGTGTGTTTAAATGTATATACAAAGTTTGTTCTTATTTAGAGTTTGGTTGGTAGACAACAATAACAAAAATGTGAATAAGCAAATATTTCCGTAAAAAGTCCAACAATGGCGACATACGAGTACAATGTGAGCGAAAACTCGTAAACAAAAGAAAAAGAAATTTATCAAACCATGTGTGAACAACGAGAACGCATAAAATGCCAACAAAAACATTGACTACGGCTGCGGCTACGGCTACGGCTGCGACGCATATGGAACAATGCCGGATTATTTTCACGTTGCATCGTAAGCATTTTTTTGCTGTTGCAGAAAATTGCAAAATGATACTACTGCCGAGTGTTAAGAGGGGGTGGGGCATGGTACACAAACAAATCTGTGTCACTAGCTGAATTTGTTGTTAGTTTTTTTATTTTCGTTATTCAGACAATTCTTAATTCTTAGTTAAACTATCCGAACGATTACAACCGTAGTTTAAAAGTTCTGATTTGAAATTTTTTAACGTTAGACTCTGCTTTACAAAATATTTTGTCATAATATTTTATGGCTTAAACTTTTAAAGTACGGCTACATTTTCCAGCAAATCGACTCAGAATATCTTTTTCATTTAATGAAAATTAGTTGTCACTAATTTGAAAGAAACATTAAACCGCCGGGTGCTCAAGTCTGTGCTGCATAAGTGAGTAAAAAAAGCAGCTTAATGGACAAACGTTATTTTTTGTATCCTTCCGATTCAGTTTTGCACTTGGTTGTGCACTGTTGATGCAATATTTATTATAAAGCAAATGCATCTCGTGGATATTTTCAAAGTGATAAACAACTTTAATCACATCTTACACTGTCATTACTAACGAAAGCGTCAACATAAACGAAATGGAGGGCGGCACAGTGAATGTGGACTTTTGTGTCAGTTGTCATGCAATGATATGGGTTGTGTATTTAGATGTGTGTGTGTGTCACTGTTCCTGTTGGTGTGTATATGTGTGTCTGCGATCTTCATTTCTAGAGCGCGGCAAATCATAGCTGGGTGCTACTTAAGCAGGAAATTAAAAGTAAAATCAGCACAGAAACAACAAATCCCAACAAAGCCACAACCGAACTGAATCGATGCAATTGCAAACTGAAATGTTGCTTATGTGGCAAATAAGAAGAAGAAGAACGAGATGAAAAGAATCAACGAGGCGAAGGAGGATAAGGGTAGAAATGGTGCCAGTGGCACAATTATTGGCATTATCCTCGACTCTGCCAAGTGAAAGTGTCAGAAAGTAGGACAACAGCGCAGAGCAATGGCAATTTCATGTTAGCCGTCCTGTTCGCTGGTAGCCACAATTTTAGTTCGAGTGCTACACAGGGTAACAACGCGAATTTTATATTTGATACAAACTTTTTATAAACATCAATAGTTTTTGAAACTCCCTGTATGCTTTTTTTGTAATCTCTTAATTATACCATATGTAACAATTCCTCAAACATGGTTTTATTCTTCAAAGGATTTATAATCCAATAGAAAGGTCTCTAAATACTACTAATCTGTAAAGAAACACTTCTTTGAATATGAACAAGCAGTCATTACATTTGATTACTTGATTACAGTACGCTTAAAAGGTTCTTGATTAAAAATTGTTAATAAAAACCATATTTTCATATTTTTCTCAGTTTTTATGAATAAATCGGTTATATGATTTAAAGTTCCTCCATTATATATAATTATTGTTGAATAGCGTTTTAAATACAATATTGTGAACAATTTGTAGAAAACACCATTGAAATAATGGCCGTCTGTCTACCTCAGCGTATACAGCAACAGTTTATGATGCAAAATCGGACCAAATCCTCTACTCCCTCCCATAAAAACCAATCCTTTCGAGTGCACATATCCAATTCAAAATTAAGCACTTTAGTAGCAACACAAAACTGTTCACAAGAAATGGGCGTGATCGTATAGTCATACAAACCACCATCTTCCCATGTGGAAATAAATTTATTAAAATATTTCTGTTGCAGATTCAATTCAAACTTAATATTTAACGTTTTAATGATAATTCGAAGCTACTGACAAAAAATAGGTGTGAACGGTTAAAAACCATGCCCAGTAGACAGTTCATTATTAAAAGAAACACGTGTAACGCCTGATACTATAAACTAGTTCATTATAAAAAAATATCAATAACTAATTTTATATTTCAATCGAAATTATCAATTAGTAATTGTGTATAAATTGCTGTAAATATACTCGTATGTATCTTCTATTTTGAAGATAGAATAAAAACATGAATTGCTAAAATTGTTCTACTAAATTTACTGTTATTAACTGAACTCACTTCTGCACTTTTACTCAATTAAAAAATGATTTTTTCAAGAATAAAAAATTGCTTTACAATTGTTTAATTCGACCAAATAATTGAATTGCTATTAGCAAAAGATTTACAAGCATAAGTGGATTACGTCCATACTCGTACATCGGAATTCTGTTGTTGAATAGATGCCAATATCTAAAATATTCTGACTTGGCAATGCAGATTAAATTCTAGCCTATTTCCAACAAATTGTTGAAATGTAGGGCGTCCTACAATTCGTACTTGCCCTGGTTTTGTTTAGGAAATGGCAACTAAAATGCAAGTAGCTGGCTTTTGTTGTCATTTATTATTGTATTCAAAGTTCGTTCACGCGGATAGCCAGGAATAGAAAGCTTTTAGCTCAAGGCCGTCGATTTACGAAATAAATTCGCGAATAAGAGAAATTTTATTATATAAAACTTGAAATATTTTTTTATTTATGCAATTTACAAAACAATTTTTATCTTTAAATTTAAAAAATAACAATTATTTAAAAGTTGTTGTTCTGAAAGATTTTTTCACTACGGCACTGCCTGCTTCAAGTTACTATTGTATTACAAAATATTTATGTACATATGAAATAGCTCAAGGATGCTGTTTCGGTTTTGATTCTGAAAATGAAATGCAATGAGAAGCTTTGATTCTGTGAATGGTTTGGATCGATCCGCATAAGAAATCAATTTGCAGTGCGAAACGAGTTCAACAGCAAAAGTGCACTTGTTATTGTTATTGTTGATGTTTTTCTCTCTCTGTGTGTGTGTATGTGTGGTTATCGTTGTGCATTCCACAGCCGCACTTAAGCGGTTTCCGTTGTTCCTATTCCAAACGGAAGTAATGAAAATGGCAGCAAAACAATTAAAAATAAGTGTATATACAATATGGAAATGCATATTCAGATGCCAATCAGATCTTCGGTAAATCGAAGAGTGTAAAATTGAGCACAAGACCACAAGAAATATTTGCATGTGAATTATTTACTCATATATTTAAAAGAGCATTAAGAAAAGCAAATATGTCAGTGATAAATATTGCTAATTATATTTGCACTACGTCAACCGTTTCTCAAAAATATTTTGGCAGCTTAAAAATTGCAATTTCACCAATTTCCTAGAGGTTTCAATTACAGACTTAAAACTTTGAATCTATGTTATAACAAGTAAGAAATGATAATCGGTTCTACAGATTATTATAAATGCATCACGGTATTGAATAAAGATTTCAAATTACAGTGGTGCATAATTTCAAATCTTAATACACAATTTTGTTTAACTCAGATTTTTTACAAATAAAAGGTTAAATAATTCTATAATTTTTTATATATATCCGCCTGTCTGTCATCATTTCTTGTTAACATAATAGCATGAGAAGCTGAAATTGTACACTGGTTGCTCTTTAGAAGACGATATTGTGCAACTTTATGTAGCTCTGACTTAATCATTTAATTTTAAGTAAGTATAAATGTTGTCTATTTTTAATTAATTTAAAAAGGAGTTTATTTTTAACTATTTCGAAATTAGTAATTTTAATCAAAGTGTATTGTGCCAGAAGTGTACTCAATCTTTTCCACAAAGAGATATCGAACCGGCCTGAAGGAATACGAATATAATATTATATTTATACGAATTATGGTTAATTAATCTTCTTATATACGAATATATGTATGAATGTTTCTAAATGTTCTGTTTATTATTATTTCCGTACCCTATGGGCGCCTAAACTATTGATCCGATTGCGATAAAATTTTGGGTAGCTGTTTTGCCCGGGAAGGTTTTGGCCTGAAAATCTGATACGCCTACATATTAGTACAATCAAGTAAAAATATTCGATTTTTACTCCTAAAATAATTTTCTTACTAAGTTCTTCAGTTCATTAGAGAATTTTCCAATAACATCAAATTTTATTTCAGGTTACTCATACGTCCCGTGTGCACGAAGTCTGAATACTAAATTTAATATTTGTGTAGAGTTTTGTTTGACTAGTTTTTATAATTAAATGAAATTGTATTTTTTTATAAAATATTTAAAGTAACAAGCAAAATATTTTGTTTCATTGTGACTCTGTCTTATCTCACAGCAGGATATCTTTTGATACAGACTCCCAGAACGTCGCTTTCCATTAAGTGACATATGTACATTAGAGTGGCTCACTTTGTACAAAATGTTTAAAAATGTATATTTTTTAATATACTTAGATTAAGTTTGAATAAAAGGACAAATTAAAAGATTCTTTGCTAGGCTTCTAAATTTGTTTCTGTTCGACTTTATTAAAGGGAAGGGAACAAATAACGAATAATTTAATACTTCAAACGAGTAATCATGTGATGTCTTAATTACTTAATGCTTACCAATAATTTTCGTCGGAAACGGAAACAGTCGATAGAAGCGCTGCTTGTTGTTTGCTTTATGAATTAAAGAGAATTCCGCTTTAAGCACAGCATCTACTTTTGGTTGTTTGCTTGTTTGTTTGTTTGCGTGTGTGTTTCAATCCGAACCGGAAGCGAAGCGTACTTTCACAGTTTCCACAAGAAAAACAAGTCGAAAGAAGAAGTTGAACACTAATACATTAACAATTGGATGTACATATGTATGTATGAACAATATCGATATGGCACAAGATAATTCCCTTAATTAAGCGGATTAAGCCGCTCCTTCGATAATTATAGCCCAAACGATTGATTCGAATTTTATTGCTGTTGCCTTTTAAAGCTTACACACTGTTCCATAAATATACATACGAGTACACTCATTCATGCATACATATGCTCGTTTGTTCGTACGTACGTATGAGTAATTTAAATTTCAGCGCACATTTGTGTTTGTATATTTGCAACTGTGCGTTTTTGTGATTGTGTCCGTGTGTGTGTAGAGTGTGTAAATTTGTTATTTATGCTAGTTTTTCATAATTGGTAACTTTAAACCTTGTTTGGTCGATTTGATTGGTAGCGGAATCAATTAATATTTATTCGATATCTATTTTAATTAAATACTTATTTTATTTATAAATACTTTTTATTTGACTTTTTTTTGTTTCGTTTTTTTATCGGTTAGTTCACTCGCGCACTTTCACACACAATTTTTCGTGTAAGTTTAATTTATTGGCAATGTTTAAAATAATTTTCATTTCGAGCGAAATATTTCTCGCATATTGCAATTTTTAATTAATAACCGTTTGGAAGTTTTGTTGTTGCTTGTTGCTTTGAAAGGCGCTTAAGCGATTACGATATTGCCCCATTCGGGTTGCGGGCGTGTGTAGCGATGCGCGAACACGCTCTTGGCTAGAAGCCGCCGTCGCCGTACTGCTGCAACATGACGCGTTGCAGATATGCTCCCATTTCGGTTAACGTTTATTTATGCGAATCGTTTGCGTTTGCGTTTTCGGTTTTGCAATTTAATAAAATTTCAACAATTTCGTAATTCAATTAATTTGTTTTCGTTTATGTTGTGATTCGTTAATTTTGTTTGGGCAGTGTAGAGTAATTTTATTTATTGCATTTTATTTAAACTTTATTAAACTTTTTTGTTTTAATTGTACAACATTTCTGTGGTTATCAAATTTTATTAATATTACTTAAATATTGTTTTAATTTAAACAACTGTGTACTTAACTTTTATTTTATTTGTTAATTCGGTGTGGAAGTATTTTGTGAAATTTAAGTTAATAGTGCCTGAAAGGAAAAAGAATTAAAACATTTGATTTATTATATAAACGATCAACGGTTTAATAATTTCCAACTATTGACAAAGAAAAGAGTGAAAGCATAGTATAAAACAATACGTTTGAAGTCGTAAGTATACAACAATAACTGACAACAAAAATGAATATTCAAGAAGACAAATACAAACATACTTAAGCTATGCTGTGGCTATATAAGCACACAACTTATATGCTTTTATTTATATATTTATTTTTTAGTTAATCAATAAATTATATTATTATTTTAATTTGTATACAAAAATAATAAGACCTAATTGGTCTAAAAAATAATAAAAAAATTAATAAGTTTATGCTTTTAATAAGATTAAAATCGCAAGGATTGAGAGAAGTATGTTATTTTCAGTTTGAAATTCTGCTTTAGAATTTATTAGTTAGAGTTTTTTACCATAATTGAAAGTATGCGATTAATTTATTAAATATTTGCAGCGTCAAAACATTTTTTCGACCATAAAAGTTCACGTGCATTTATCGAATATTGAGTTTGTAATACCCAGAAGGGGGCGTGGTAGGTATCACAAAGTATATATAAAGTGCTACTTGTCTCTGTTATAAGCTTGCATTGTTCTTATCGGATCTCGCCCCTTTTTGATTAGTAGTTTTGTGTTTCTAACAAAGTGATAAATATCGAATTTGAACTGGTTACTTATACTGTAACTATTTTGAATAATTTTTTAACAGCACATAAGAATGGATTGTATGGGAGGGGGTAGTAATTTTGGTCCGATCTTGCCCATCTTAGAACTTAGCGTTGGCGTGGAGAATACCACATACTTACATACCAAATTATAGCTCGATAACTCTAACTACGGCTGCAATCGCTGGGACAGACGGACAGGCAGACAGTTGGATGGACATCGTTATATTGACTCAGAATCCGACCTTTAATATATGTACTTTATCATACCTACCACGCCCCCTCTGCGCGTTACGAATAGAAGAATAAACTCAATATATCCTTAGGTATGAGCACTTGCATTAAAAATAATTTTTCAATCTCTTTTGTTTTTTGGAATTATTTTTCTAAACGAGAAGTTCTAATATAAAAAAAGGCGTTAAAACTTGTAATCGTTTGATTCTCTACTAAGTTTCTAAATGAGGTTACTTATATCTAATCTCTGAAATTTTTTCTCAGTAATGGTAATGTAAAAATGTTGAAAGCAAAAGTTCATGTTTTGGCCTGGTCATGTATTTTGGTCTTATGCAATGTTACCCTATTTGGCTTAATGCACGACAAAAACATTTTTGGCCGCTGTCGTGATGCACTCGTTTTTAATTTAAAATATTCGTTATGGCACCCAACTAAACAAAAACCAGAAGAAGAAGAACATAAAAAACAAAATATAAGCACAGTCATCGGATGGATACGTTTGTATCCAAAGAGTGCCCGCTCGGCGAATTGAACAAAACGAATTTTTGTTGTTGTTTTAGCAGTCAACTTTCACTCGATGTGCATGTATGACATACGAGTGTGTATGTGTAAGTCCTTTGGCTGTCCTTTTACATTCTTTGTTTATGTGTCAGAGTTATTCGTGTTGTGTGTGTGTATGTGTGTTTGTGAGTTCGAGTGTTTTAAAGTCGCTGTTGCGAAATAAACGGATTTGCGTTAGCCCAAATTGAGGTTTAGGTTTTAATCCTTTTTTATAGCACATTCTTCTGTTTCTGCTTTTGTGCCCCAAAAAAGTCTTGCAACAAGCTGCGCCAAGCCGAGTTGAACTGAGTTTTTGTTCGACAAGGCCATATTTCTGGTACATTTCACTTTCAGTTCATGGCAAACGAAATGAAATATTATTGGGGCAAAAAGGGTTCAGCGAACAAATACGAACAAAATCCTTGAAAGCCATTTTAGTGTACATTTCGAATATTTTTAATAATGAAATATTTGTTTTAGCATTTCCTTTTGATGGTTTCAAACTTTGCGTTTAAAACTTGAAAGTAAAATTAAAGCTCAGAATTTAACGCTGATCATTAATATATACAAATACTCGTATAACATGCAACCTTATGGCAGTAAAAAATGAATGGTAAATCTCTCTAAATACCCTATTGTACGTACAAGTGCGTGGTGTAGGGTATAAATGGGTATATTTGGCATTTTGAAAAATTCAGTCAGCTTAATTTGACAGTTTGTTTAAATGAGTTGAGTTTACCTTTTAAATACCTTATGCTGACTTGAACAAATTAGAAAAAAGTGAACGGTTGAAATTTCTAAAAAAAAATGTAGTAATAACCTTTGTAAAGTCAGTTAAAAAAGTAAATTATTGAAAGAGAAATATTTTGTTCCAGTCGGAAACAGAACTTGTTTTGGTTCCTTTTCATCCATTGTTATCACTTTCTATCTACGAGGAGTATCGAGTACTCTTCGATCCCTTTTCTCATAATAGCATTGCGCGTTAAATCAAACATTTATTAGTGTGTATACACTTTGGGACACGCATCTATTACTATGCTTTTGTACCTATTTATACTCCTGTTTGGCTTTTTCTAGATATTATCTGTAGACATCATCCTCCACAAGACACATCTTGATCTAAGATGATATATGAAGTTGGCATGTCTCATTAGTAATGCGTCATCCAACACAAACTCTTCGCATAAGGCTAAGAATTGTTTTCGCTTAACAGCCCAAAGGCTTTTTTAACTCGGTCTACCGCAAGTTACTTAAAAGTTTATTAAGATTTTTCTTAGTAATAATGCATTATTATTAATTTAGATTTGAATTCAGATACCGATTTCATAATATTTGTGTTGATACTCACATTATATATAAACATTGTTTTGAATATGTGCCAGTGAATTTATAAATTGTTCATCATGTTTTTCCTTAGAACATTTTAGGCAGCATTTTATTAGAATAAAAATTATAAACAATAGTTTCCAAAATATTTCATTTTAATTAAAATTTCGGTTTAAATAAAATTAACAAAAAAATATATTCATAACTGGTTATTTGCAATTTTAAATTTAAATATACTCGCAAACTATTTACAAGCTGATATCAAAATTATTTTTTAAAAAGAGATACAATATTGCAATAGTACAAAAATAAACTCACCTCAATAAACATGTCTCTTCGAATATAAACATACATACATACATACACATTTACTATGCCAAAAAGTTCAAGGACTAAACCCGCTCACAATGAACGAGCGAGCGAACTCAACCCAGCCTCAACCTTAAGCGCCAACGGCAACTTCAAAGCTAAAAAACGACGACCCGCAAAAATATTTGTTTTTGCTCTCTCGATTTGTGGCCAAAATGAAAAATTCGAAAATTTAATTGCAGATACGAGCATCCATGGGATGGCAAATTTTTTACCGCTCGACGCCTTGAACTAAAATGGGCAGGAATGGGCGGAAGCACATCCTTTTATAAAGTGCAGCGCGTGCCACAAAAATATCAAAAGGATGTGTTCGAGGGTACAGTTGCAGCACACCCACAAACACACATACTCACACATATGCAGATTTTAAATAAAACCAGTTGTTCCAGCTGAATTTCGGTCGAGTTTATATTAAGAAATTAAGTTTCAAATATAAACTTAAAGTTTATTAACCCAGGTTTTTTTTTGTGTCAGAAATGACCCAACTTATTACCTATTTAATTCTAAACAAAAATTGAGTTTGGTCTTCCCTTTGTAACGTCCATATAATATATATCTTGTTTTTATTTACCCTATGCGCTTCATTTGGGGAGTTGCTGTGCTTCGGAAATGTTTGGGCTGGACACGCCCACCCATTACTCGCAAAATTTGTGAAAATATTCGTTTTTTTAACTTATATTGCACCTAAAAATCTGAAATATGATATCTCAGATTGTAATGATCAGAATCGATAACTTCATTAAAAATGGGTGTGGCTGGATCAATTTAACGCCCATTGTCTTAACTCAGAAACGTGAAGTTGCTCATAATGAATATAATTACCAACACCCAACGGGGAGCAAAGAGAAGTTGCTGACAATTATTTATTTCAAGTAATAATTTGCTCACATATATCACAAATTAATTTATCTCAATTTATATTAAGTTTACTTATGAAAAAAAGTCTCCTTCAAATGGTTAAATTTCATTTGAATAAACAAAAGAAAAGCAATACAAAATATAAAACTAATTTTAATTATTTAATTTGCTTGATTGTCCAACTTTATAACGAATACAAATGATATAAAATTGATTTAAAAATGTCGAGCTTTAAATTTATTTTCATATAATTTCTACATTACGATTTAAGAATATTTAAATGTGTGTGTGTGTCTTTTATTTATGTGTGTGTATGTGTATTCCCTCATAGCCTTTTAATAACTCTTAATGGCACAAAACAAAAGAACAGTTCAAAACAACAACAACAACAACAACAACAACAACAAGAATAACACACAACATACATACATATGCAAGGACAGCCTAGCCTGCAACTATAAAAGTTTTCCATTTTATATCCAAAGGATTCAAGGACGCAAAATACTTTAGTGTGTTAGTGCGAATGTTTATGTATCTAGAAACTGTGTTACGTGTATCTGCGTTTGGACGGCCGTCCGTCCATTCGTCTGTCTGTTTGTCTGTTTGTGTGTTCGAACTGTGTTAGTGACGTACGTGGCAAGTATCCTTTTTTTTGCGCCCTTATCCTGCGTCGTGTGGCCGCATTATGCAACTATTTTCACATTTACTATTTTCATATTTTTGCTCTCGGAGGTGAGGTTACAGGACATACACACGCACATACACATACAAATATACAAAGATGTACTATAAACAGCCACGTACGTACCTATCCGATCCAAAAGGCGATTTTCATGGCGCACTGGTCAAGAAGCAGATTTGTGCCACAAACCGTGTTGACACCCGTGTCCTCACAAACTCACACACTTTTACACCATTGATAACACAAACACAAGTAAACACAATCAAATTAATGACGTCAAAAGTGAAATCTCCGCACTCACTGACGTTTCTCAGAAAATTGCGATGTAGTTGTTGTTGTTCGAATTTAGAGTTGGGAGTCCGATTTCACTTTTGCTTTCATTGATTTTACTTCTTTCTTTTCTCTATCAATTGCTTTGCCCAATCGTTTCATTATTTTTAATCCAAGCATTTGTTGCTCTCCTCAATCAGATTCCACTCATCACTTTTCAATTCAATTAATAGTATTATTATTTTATTTTTTTTATTTTTTGTTATTATGTTGTATTTCACTTTCCTCCGGCGCGGCACGTTTTACAAATTTCTTTTCTCCGTAAGTTCATTCAACGCTCAAATCCACATCTCGACTGATTTTGCACAATAGTGCTAAAAGTCAGTACAGGAATGTGCGCTGTCAAGGATATATTTTATCAGCGCAAGCACGTCCACCATGGGGAAGAAATATTGGGACATTTGTGTGGCTTTATTCGCGCTTGCGCATTTTCACATTTTTCACGCTCTCACACATTGTAAAGCGGATTCTCTTTTTTTGGTTTTTTGGTTTCAACTTGTCGGTGCAAATGCTCTTTCTGTTTACGTTTTGAAACCATGTCAAGCATGTGCTTCTGTGTCAACACATTTAGAATTGTCTCTTCTTGCAATTTCACTTGCTAATGTAACACAGGTCAACACGAAACTTGCACCTGACAATTGGGTATGCAATGGCCAAAGCTGAGTATAATTTTGATTGAAGTTACAGACAGAAATATAACTTAATTAGTTAACTTAAATAAATATCTGTTGCTGTTTTTTTTCGTCTCCAAGAATCGAACCTGGGACATTACACGTTAATGAACAAAACTCTAACCATCGTGACACGCCGCCGGTTACTATGTTACCAAAAAAATACATAATGTTTTGAGCTATAAATGGCGGTGGGTGTTAAATACCACGCCCACTTTTTTTAAATATAGATATCTGCCCGGTATTTTCCGTTATAGCGATTCTAAGTTACGGCGGTGGACGTTAAATTTATCTGGGCGATGAAAATTTTGTATGACCTATTATTATTCCCAGTGCATCCATATTAATGTTTCCTAAATAGCTCATCAAGTTTTTAAAGTGGTAGGTGTAAAATTTATCCAACCTTTTTTAAAAGTGGACGATAAATTAATCCGACCACGCCCATTTTTGTTGAAGTTGTCGACAATGTCTATACAAACTTAGACACTCAATTGCAGATTTTAAGGAGCAAAAAATTTAAATTAGTATAAATTAAGGTCCTGGATACATATACGAGTTTTTCCGATCGTTTGAGGTCTCAATATTTAAATTTGCATTGACTTAGTGAAAAAATTTATAATTTCCAAAATAAACATAACAGTTTGTGATTAAATAGTGTTTTATAATCAAATCTAAAAATAATTTCGATGACTGCTTTAAAATGTTTCTGT
The DNA here is from genome assembly GCA_949127995.1 of Suillia variegata. NCBI lineage: Eukaryota > Metazoa > Arthropoda > Insecta > Diptera > Heleomyzidae > Suillia > Suillia variegata. The sequence continues at coordinate 15,410,968 of OX421845.1, read as the reverse complement.
GATAATATATTGTATTAAGATATTTGTACAAATGTTTAAAAAATGTTGTAAATGGATGTGAGGTTTTTAAATAAAATTATTCTCATACTAGAATAAAACAACATACATACAAATCCTTTACCCTGTCGCAGGCTAAACTACAAGTAATAATTACTAAGATACTACACCCAGTACAACTAGTCCAGACAATGTTTGCTACTGAGCGACAGACGGCCAGAACAAAATACAAAGCTTTTCTTCAGCAACAGACTCTTGGGTTTGAGTTACATCACTACAGGGTTCAAAGAACTTGTAAGTTCAAGGACGAAAACAATTGGCAAGACGCTGTCTGAATTATCGATGAGAAATCAACAACATGTTTGCATTTACAAAGATAATATCACGTTTATATAAAGATTAAAATATATATATTGTATATATGTATGTATAATATTAACATTTATACTCTACATTACACACGCGCACGGATCATAGGGTACAGAGAGCTTAAAACCGAAGTTACATTTCCTAGTTTTATTTTATTGTTAAGTAAAGGTTTATAAAATTTTGCTATTCTTTTCAATTGTTGTTTTTATTTTTTCAACCATTTTTAAAATATATCACTTCAATACTTTCCTTCAGTTCGATATAACATATAGAACACCCATTCAAGACATCTGCCTTTCCGCTTCTCTGCAAGACTGATTTGCTGTGGATAACAAAGGAGACATCCCTTTAAAACCGAAAAGCTTTTTATACTGATTGGGTACGAAAAAACAAAAATAGAAAAAAAAAAGAAATGCTTACTTGAGGCAACAAGCGGTCACAGGACATAAGAGCAACAAACTATCCAATCACCCAGCAACAGCCAGTTGGCACGTCGGAGGAAGGCACATAGATGGGTGTGAGCCAATGTCCTCCGACGAAATTCAAACGCAACAACACATTTTACTAGAAAACAAATTGAATGATTTCTTTCTTTTTTCTTTTTGTTGTTGTATTTTTTTTTTAAGAAAGTTATGAAGAAAAGAGAAGTTGATATAAATTCTTGCTTTGACTTTTGTGTCGCAGTCCTTCCACTAGATTGAACACATTTAATGCGACGGTTTCCTTTTATTCTGTTCTTTTTTTCATCTTCTTCTGGTGTTGACACAAATCAAAAGAAAATTATTTAAAGAGTGATTGTGTGTTGGAAACGCTGCAATTTGTGGAGCTGGAAGAAATATATTTGGCTAAATTTAAAGACTTGAGGATTGTACTTATACGAGTATATATAAATGTGAATCGGTTGCGAGGTGCTTGCATTAGTAATATTTAGTTGATTGGCATAAATTAAAGATGAAAAATAACTGAGAAAAATTTGAAAAAATTAACATGCTCTATTAAATTGTTGCATTTTTAATAGAGCAATTATGACCTAATCGTGTGAATGTTTGTATTTATAATCCGGCTTTCTCTGCTAAATCCAAGCAACCAATTATCATGAATTAAAAATGATTTAAGTCTGGGGAATTTTATACGTACACATTTGCACTTATAAGTGTGTGGGTAGGTTTAATTTCTTAAGCATCAGGTAAAAGTTTAAATGTAATTACAAATAGCTATTTCAGTTCATTTATGTAGTTAACGTGCATGTGTGTGTGTATGTGTATGTGTATGTGTGCGTATTCGAGCGTTTATAAACTTTTTATTGGCAAATGAAAGATAAGAAACTTAATTCGAGTTAAGACCAGCTATGGAAAAGCTATTCTATGCGCCTCTTTATTTCAAAAGTGAAATTTTCGCTAATTTACGACACGACTTCGGTAGATAATTGAATTAAATGTTGGCTTTAATTTATAAACTTTATTTGTTTCGAAAAACAAGCCCAGTTAAAGGCACTTAAAATTGTTTTTACCCAAATTAATAATGAGATAGTAAGATAATTTATCTGGCTGTGCCGAAGTTCAAATACCTTACCAATTTCTGAAAATAGATCAAAGATACACAGCTTTCCGCCATTGCAAATTTTCTCGCATTACCAACTTCTTGAAAGATTTTTCTGTAAACTACTTTTTTTAATATAATACTAGACATTATGCGGTAAGTTTAAATACTTTTAAATTTTTTTTTAAAGACCTTCTTTGAACATTGAAAGCCCTCAAAATCCAAATCCACTAGTTTAAACAAAACCTGGAGTACAGAACCAGTGCACATACAAGATGTATATGCTTCTGAAAACTGTTCAGGACAAATAAAATCTTTGGAGTACTCCAGAGCAATCCAGAATATGCTTTTACTAATAGAGCGCTCCATCGTACATTTTTTTCTTGATGGTTACTTGAGTCAACCTAAATTTATACTGTTAAAATTTTCTGAATGCTGAATACTCCGCACGCCGGATGCCGAATGGATCTGCAAGACAACTGCGAGTTCAATAAAGATTTTATCACAATGATGGCGTAGCCGTTCACACTTCACTACACTCCGCTCTGCTGCACAACAATTCATTGGCTCTTATCGGCAATGTCCATTTATAAAATTATTTTTGCAACGCCTCGTTGCCGAATGCCTTCAGCATTGCAACATCCGTCGAAGCGAAGAAACTTTATCCTTTTCAGAACAAAACTTTCTTCTTTGCATCCTACAAAGCTAAAAATGAGCCACAACGACAACGCGGGAAATATGAGGACTTTTATGTGGATGGGTGGATGGGTGTGTGAGGGAGGGTATGTATGTCACCCTTAAAAATTAATTAAAGCGGAGCACGTCAATAGCGCTCAAGGCAAAAATCGCTACTCTTCCTCGACGCTAACATTTTTTTATTTAATTTTTTTATTTCTGTCTGTCTGTCGGTGTTGATTTGAACAGAAATTGGCAGTTGGCTTTCGTAGATGCGTCATGAACGCGTCCATAAAATGTGATGAAAAGATACGTGTGGGAGTGATTGCGAACGTGGAGAGAAGAAGAGCCTATGGAGGAAAGTCTGAGCCAGATAGGAAAATTGGCTGTCATAATGTCACAGTTTGCCTCCGTAAGTAGCGTACTAAAAAGCTTAAGACTTAACATTTATTACAGTACTTTTAATTTGTAAGATTTTATATAAAATTTCGTACACCTGTAGCTTAAATTTACCTAAAAAAAGACATCCTTTAAATTATGTTCGTGAGTCAACATATCACCGGTTGTCTGGTTCAAACTCGTATCTGTAGTTTACAATTGGTAAGTAGGAATTTCATCTGTCCAATAATTAATTTTTGACTTTTTCTATGCATGAACTGCTGAAATATTAAATTTAAAATGTTAAATTTAATAACTTCTAAAACCTTTTTCTATAAATAATGAATAACTTTTCCGAACAGTATCTCCAATTTCTATTTGTAACATACAATTTTGCAATTTTAAGTATTTAATATTCACATACATGTATTATAAAATTTGTCATTTTAAAAAAATGTTTATGTCCTTTACTAACTATTCCTAAGATAAGAGCGTTTTTTTTACAAGCATGCCCGTTTGGAGTTTAAAAGATATCAAATATTGGAATTTGGTTTGCGGAAGTTAAGTTCTAAGATAATCAAAATCAGATAGAAACATTTATATCCTCCCATAAAAATTATGCTAAATATAAATTAATAGAAATAATTCCAGTGCAAATAACCAGTTGAAATGTTTATCACTTTAGTAGTACAACTAGAACAACGCTTACTTTTTGGTTTCTCTAAAATGGAGAAGGGTATTTGAGCTTTGGTATAACCGAAGATTATTTTCTAACTGGTTTTACATTTTTTTGATTATTATTTATTTACCGATCTAGGCTAAAGTTCGCTAATATTGCTGCTTAAAATCTGAAATTTGATATGGCTACTTTCGACGATTTGTAGATTTTTTGGAGTTGCTCTGATCCGATTACGATTATTTTTCAGTAGTTTTGTGTTACTATTACCAAAATGTTACATACTGAATTTAAATACACTGGAACTATTTCTAAACTCCCCAAAAAAGAGAAGTTTAGGATGAGAACAGTTTTTGTCCGATCTTGCTTATCATAGAATTTTACTTTAGCTTGGAGAATAGAAGAATATCAATAGAATATATTGCATTAGCTACCTCGCCTTCTTATGGGCGTTAAAATAAAATCACATACTGAATATATATCATGGTCCATGCTTGTATGATAAACGAAAAATAAAAATAATGAACTGCTTGGAAAAGACAAATTGTAAAGGTTTGAAAGAGATATGGCAAAATGTGTAGAATAATGACACAATTATAAACATATAAACATTTATCTTTAATTTAGTATATAAAACAAATAATAACAATTCAACATTACACAAATTTTAAATTTTTAAATTAAGTTTAATTAAATGTTACAAACATAACAAATTGATCAATTGTCTGTCAATGTTATTATTTACAATACCCTTTAGTTGGTTAACAAAAATGATAAATTAAGTATTATAGAATTACCCACCTTCAAATCTGTTCAACACTGATTTAAAGTAACACAATTTCAGAAGAACAGTTCGAGAACTGGGTTAAAACGAACGATTCAACCATGATAAAATGACAAAAGAGCGATTTTGCGCAGTTGCGAATTTTTACTTCCCAGTATTTGTGAATGCAACCACTTTGTACGTGTATGTACGAATGTATGTGTAAGCGTTTTTAAATAATCTACTGAATATGTTTAAAATAATTTTATTTATTGTATTTAATTGTTATTTAAAAATAAAGTTATAAAATTAAAATTTATTAACTGGGTTATCCCGACTCCCGCCATGGAAACTCTTCTTTTTTTTCGCTTATTATTGCTTTTTCGAGTTGTATATGTATGTCAGCGACACCTTTTTCGCATACGATGACATTTGAGAGTGATGTGCATGACTGCAAATATTCACTGACAGCTATGACCTTGAAAGCCTGCCTTGAAATTTTATTATTCAATAGGGAAAAAAAGAGCACAAGCGAAGCAAGCTGAGAAAGTGACATTCGAGTGTTGAACACGACGAACTGGGGAAATCTATTAAAAATAAATTATTCAGAAACAAAACAGTTTTTGTTGCTGAGGGCTAAACATTTATCACTGCGACATTGGAAAATTCGAATAGATAAAAACAATTCATACACATTAAAAACATTAAATTTTTCTTGAAGGTGAAACTTTTTTAAGAGCAGTGCAATCTACTAAAAGACGAAATTGTTGCTAATAGCAAATTCTGAACATCATTAGTAAAAATTAAAAACTGTAACTGCACAAATCATGATAATGTTCTCTGGATTACCCAAACCAGGTCATATGGAAATTGCAACTGATGCACTCTTTCAACTGGATTTACATACTCGTAAAATGTTGCCAATTGTAGCATGACGAAAGCAAAATAGGAAGTACATGGTTTACAAACTGGTTAACCATTTAAAGGCAAAGCTTACCAAAAATAATGCAGCAATTAATTATACAAATGCTTTTGAATATTGTGATAAATGCTTACCTAAATGATGTACAATGTGATTATAAATTGCAGAACATATTACAATTAATTTACCCAATTCATTGATTCTGACAAAGGTCGTACCACCATTTTTTTAATTTAACCCTTGCTAATACATTTACGTATTCTTAAAAATGCTTAATGAAAATGCCTTTAATGTGGTTTTGTAGAATTAAAAGGTTACTTTAATATTTAACATGACATTATAACTAAATACATTGAATGATGTTAAAGAACACAGAATAGAGTTTTCTACATATGTACGTGTATATAAAAATGAATGTATCTATCGTTCTATTTCTCTTGGACGAATATTAGGCGACACATAATCTGACATGTCAACTTAATACACACACAACTTGTGAAATTAGGTAAACATTTTCAAACGTTTTTCTAATATAACTCCTAAAATTTGTTTATCTAAATTTGTAGTCACTATCGATAACTTTACCAGAAATAGGTTGGATCAATTTAACGTCCATCGCCGTAACTCAGAAACGACCGGAAAGTAATAGCCATACAAATAACCCTGACAACGCCGGGTACCATCAGCTAGTTAAATAGATTTACATTTAGTGTTTAACATTTAACATTTAGTGTTTTCATTATGATATTTTAAATAGTTAATAATCGTTAAATACATTTTATTGGAGTTGTAAAACTTTTCAATATATTAAAATGTCATACTATATTTTTTAACACTCATTCTGATAAGATTATGGTAAACAAAGTTCTAGTTTCTCCCAAAGCATTAATTGTTGCAAATAAAAGCTAGATTCGAATTAAGCAAGCCCAAGTCCGAATAGAAATTTAAAGTCCATTTGGCTATTTCGGATTTTCAAAAAGATTACGAGCATATCGAACGATATCCAAATTAAATAAAAATTTTCATTGTGGCTACTTAGGCAACGGGATTCTAGTCCCAGGTGACATAGTAAAAATCAAGCCCACAACAATTACGAGATTGATAAATAGTCTAGAATTGTGTTTTTGTAGGGCAACGAGGCTGCACCATAGATCTTTCAGTTCGCAGTGAATCTATAGCCTTTATTAATAATAATAATTGAGACGTATACTCATCTTCTGACTGCCGGAATTTCAAAATCAGAGCATTTAGTAGTCCTAAAAAGATTAATATTAAAACAGCCAAAATCATAATTGAACTTTAAGACCATCAAAGTAAACAATATAAAATTGAAAAAGTTATTTATTTCAGCTGACAATATTTTGTATACTAGATGTAGTATAATGGGCTTAGAGGTCTTAATCAGTAAATGCATCTTCCTCAGGCTTATTTTTTTAATAAATAAATTTGTACGGATTGTTTTTCGTTAAAATTATAAAAATATAAATAATAGTTCAGGTCAAACAAAGCATTCAAATAATACGAGTATTTGGTTACAATTTTCTTTTAACCAAAAAAAGAAGAAGCTGTTATAGGAAGTATTCGAAAATTATTCTATATTTTATGTAATGTAAATTACATTTTAAATCACTAAGCATCTAAACAAAAATTAATACAGGGCATTCTTTTTGTTAAATTTGTTTTTTAATTGATTGTTTAAGTTAGAAACTTTATAAAGTAAACCCTTGTAATACTTCTATTACATATGTATACTTTGCTACTGTTCTTAAGGTACATTGTCGAAACATTACAGTACAGATATAATGTACCATAAATTTAAATTAAAAAATCCAATGGCTTACCTGAAAACATTTCTAAAAAAATTATATTTTGTGATAAAAAAATTTATTTTTCTATGACTTTGTACAAATTGAATTTTTTTTAAACGAATTATTAAATCATCACAGGGTTCATCTTTGCAAAACTTTTATTGACTTTTATTAATCGCTACTAGATTGATTTGACAGTAGCTCAAGTATGTTAGTTTACAAATATACACGATTCAAATGACATAGACTTGATATAGACTTCTTCTTTTGATTTTAGAATTTTTCCACTTTGAGCAAACTGGTTCATATTAGAAGTATTAAATAAATGAGTAAACCTAAATCATTTTCTAAACATTTTTATTTTTTCAAATGTTTTATTTCATTGAGCATGACTGGCCTATGGAACAAAAATAGCAAATTAAGAGAAAGAACTTTTTATTGCACACAAGTTTCACATGTATTTTATGGCATTTACGATCGCCATAAATCAGCGCGAATGTCCATTGGTACATCGACACACGCCCGGGCAAGTGATTAACCCTACTGGCATCGTCTCCATGTACAGATACCTTCTACCAACTACATGTGATTTTTTTATCCACCGAAAGGTGAAGAAAAAAAAGCCGAAATACAGAAAACGAAATATTTAGATGGGCGCCATTTTGAACTGTTAAGTGTTAATGTGTTTTAAAATGGGCGAAATCAATGTTTGGCCGTTGGTGCTCAGTGGGAAACACTTTATTTGCGTGGCTTCCTTTTAGCAAATATTGCAATGTGCGCGATTCGAACATTGGCCGAGTCGGTCGATGTGACCCTTTTTTTTTGTGTTTCACCGAAACACTTTTTTCGAAATGTTCAACCGTTAAATGTGTTTCCCATCCAAAGCGTTTAGTGAAAAATTTGACAAATGACCGAATTGACTTTGTTGTTTTAACCTGCTTTCAATTGCGTGTTTATTTGTTGGTGAATATCGTATTAAATCAGGGAAAAGCACGAAAAGTTTAAACAACATTTTTTAAACAATTGCAACAATAGATTTTGATCGAGGTGTGTATTTTCCATCTTGATCTATGGTTGTAGTCTGGACATTCAAAACAACTATTACTCATCATTCGGTGAGTGGAACTTTACTTAAAGCGTAACAAATGGAAGAAATTACTCAATATACCCTTTGGTAAGTGCTTGCACGTGGCGAGGGGTATAGAAACAAGTCTCCAAACTTCCCATAAATAATAAAAATAAATTTTTATAACGACGTTACCATTGATTTTGAATTTTTTATACATAGAGTTTAATATGTTGTTATTTCTTATTTAAATTTTTTGTCTTTCCTAACCTGCAAGCGTAAAAGTTTCCCGAGCAAATTCACACATGTACTGTTTGCTTGACAGAAACTTTCACGTGTGATTGCAGCGACAGTATAATCCATCAGGAGAAAGTCTGTCACCAAGATATTAGCAATATCATAGCGAACCCTTATCGAATGAATGACAAACAAAAGATACTTACTAAAAATAGAAATGTTGAAATGAAAGAAAGAAGATATCCCTTGAATATAAATAGCGGATTATATTTCGAGTATATGTAAGACAGTTTCCTAATAAATAGATGTAAACCCAAACTGTTGCTCTGAAAATATTGTTTTAATATGAAATGCGTATATCATACATATATCCTATAGGAAATATTTTCCTGAAAAATTAAAATAGTTTGGTATTTCATCTGTAGCGCTAAAGATTAAAATATATATCTTTACAATATAAATCGCGTAACACATCAGATAGAAGAACGAAGATTGATTTTCAAAAATGTTAAACTGTACTTAATTTAATCTATTTCGGTTAATGAGGAGGGGTGTTGATTTTAGGGAGTCAAGACAATTTCATAAACCAGTTCGGTCTTCAGAAGTATGCGCCATTAGCTTTAACCATTTCCAGTATAATTAGCCACTGCCCACATTTTCCTCATAAATTGATATTCTACCGTAATCATCTCGTCAAGTTTGTGTAATTTTCTTTTACACGTTATGTTAGGAAGTTCATCTCATATTTAACACAAGCAAAAATATTTGAAATTCTCTACAGAATTGAACAAATTGAACTTCTAATGCTTCTTTTCAAAAATTATATATCTTGAAACGAAAATATTATATTGAAATTATTGATTTTAAGTTACTTGTAAAAGTTTTGGAAACTTTAAATTTTAGATAAGAATTTTCTTGGTGATAGGAAACATTATATATTTCAAGGAACTTAAACAAAAAACTTATTTTTTTGACGAATTTTCTCTCTTAATACAACGATTTATAAAATTGTTTGATTAAATTTACTGACTTTTGTTTTATTCCTTCCTTTTTGAAATATAAAAGTTTGATTTTGTATTATTTTTTTTTTTTAATTTAATAACCTGTTTTTAAAAAATCTCAAAACCTGTGTGCTAAATGATATTTTCCATTGGCTTAATTCAAATATTGCGCCTATGTTCTCGTATTAATTCGACTTTAATTATGGACGAACCTGACGCTTCGCTAACACGCAGTACCAAAGGCGTTTGTTTTTGGCCTTTGAACGTTTTTGCCGACGTTTACAAACAAAGCCGCAAATCCCACTGGAATTTTATGTCTGCCTGTTGTTGTCGGTTCGAATTCTTTTCAACAGAATTACACATGTATGTGTAAATACATATGTCTGTATATGCATGTACTTTAGGCTGTTCCTTAAATTAATCGTCAACTACGGTTCTTTACTTTGGGAGTTCTCCTTTTTAGTTAGCTTTAGTTTTCAATAAAATAGATATCAGTAGGCATAAACGAGTACTTTCATATACAATACTTTCAGGAGTACTCTTTAGAGTATATTGGAATTATTATTATAAAAGTATTATTGCTGATATATCAATATGAAAAATCATTTTGAAATTATGAAAACTTCAGGAGTATTCCCTGAAGTACTCTTTGGAAAGTTTAGGTGTTTAAAACAGAAAATATATTTTTACTTCCGATATACTCCTGGAGTAATCATGCCCAAAGGTTAATCATTTGTGTTTAAAATTATTATATTAAAAAAATAAGTGTGGGAACATTTTAAAGAATTTAACTTATTGTTTTGTACTAGTGATAGTTTTGGTAATATTTTAACTTCCGCTCCTACTTTATTTCAAATTTAAAAATGAAACAAATTTCAAATTGAAGCGACACCCTAACAATCCCAATACATAGTGACCGAATGTAACATGTGTGAATGCGTGGGATTGAATGATTATTTTTTGTTTTGTTTTGTTTTGCCTTGGCTCGCATTTCCTTACTCAGTGTTTTGAATTTCAAATAAACGCTCACAGAACTCACAGCATTCGCTTCCACTTTTACGCAACGGAAATGATGAATGAAAACAAATGTTCAGAACGTACGTTACTCGGTTTCATTTCACGGATAAAGTTTCAGCACTGGACGGCACGTACCACATGCGGTTGGTCGCGTATCTTCTCCTTTGGGAAACCACGTGGAATAGATGGATGAATGCTCCCAAATTGATTGATTTCGACACATTTGTTAATTTTGATGATTCGTTAAATTCGTTTACGTGCTATCATGGATACATAAATATGAAGGTGATTATTGCAGCGGAAATGATTCGTGTACGAGGTGCTATAAGAACGAGTACAATAGAAACTGTATAACTATGTATTTTGCTTTATAATGTGTTACAGAGACTAGACTAAATGTTTCATAATAGAAATATTACCAAAGAGATTTTCGGAGTCCAGAACTATTTTAATTTTAATATGGGCGCGGAAACCTAACATAGGCAACGATTCAGTTCTAATTAGTTGAACTTTGGTTCATTACTGAACTGATAAGAGTTGAATAAGTCTTATGCTGGGTTATTGAATATCACATTCATTACTCAAGGTAACGTTTGCTCTAATACACGCATACGTACATACATATGTCTTTTGTAACTTTACCTCCGAGTTGCTTTTAAGCTAAAATTAAATATTCACTTCTTTCGAAGCCTCCGTGTGGACAAACATTTTATTCCATTTATTTCGATTGTCGTTCATATTGCACACGTTCCGGTTGAAAAGTTTCCTTTTGTCTAATCCCTTAATCGAAGTCATGTTATTCCTTGATTAATGATTCACATGCTTTTGTTTCACAGTTCAAGACGAGCTCATTTATGTCTCCATGATTCAAATAGAATTAATTCGAACAAAAATTATATACACCGAGAGAATATATTAGGTTTAGTATTATTACATTATTTAGTTCAAAAACTAGAGTCTTCTTCGGTACCTGGTGCCTTCAATTGATGCTTTCAATTCGTAAACAAAATATGGATTTGTTTTAACATTAGTTCAAATTCTGATTTTATAATTTTATAATAGGTTTTGACCATACTCAAAAAGCAATAAAATACACCACCATTTACATAATTCTCATTCGAAAAAGTGTTGGACCATGCTACAGCTATATGAAAAAAATTGGGAAGACTTTTTAACCCGATACATACATACGATTTGCCGTTTTAATTTTCACAGTTTCTTTTTAATATCCTTCTTTAAGGGACTCTAGTACCTGGTAGACCGAATTTGATTGGCGTTATATTTAATCATGATACATTTAAATATTTCTTATTTAATTAAAAACTAGTAAGAAATCGTTATTAGCTCAAATACCCTCTGCAATTTTAGAAACACCAACATAATGTGCTTTTTGTAACACATATGTATGTATGTATGTATGTATGTATGTATGTATGTATGTATGTATGTATGTATGTATGTATGTATGTATGTATGTATGTATGTATGTATGCTCAAGCATTAAACTCCGAATTTGATAGGTTATTTATACTGCAACTATTTAAATTAACTGTTTTCCCTTATATCGGAGGAAGATCCGATCACGCCCATTTATTGTTGGTAGTTTCGTGACACTACTTAAATGTTAAATATCGAATTTTTGCTCTACACTAGAACTATAGGGAGGGGAGTAGTTTTGTTCCGATTTTGATCATCTTTTCTCCGCTTTGAGGAATAGGACCTCACATACTAAAGAAGCTATACAAAAACGAAGTTTTAACTGCCATTGTATAAGCAAAAAAACAAAACCTAATCTTTTAACCCAGACGATCAATCACAACAATTGCACTATTCCAACAATCTTCCATATGGCGGCTGGGCAGAATCAAAAAAAAAAATTACATATTTAGTTTCTTTTCAACAGAATTAAATTGTTCTATGGATTTCTCTATTCTTAATTTAAGACTTCTAGTATATGTTTAAATTTATTAAGCGACTAAATTAATTTGTGACATTTAGGTTAAGTCATTCCTGAGCAGAATCTTTCATCTGTCTGATTGAGTATTTACACAAATATTTGCTCCTTTCCTCTTTTGCTTTTGCTAATACTTTAATGCAATGGAGTTTTAGGCGTTTACTCTTTATTTATTTGATTAAGCGTCAGAGGTTATCTTCAAACTTGCCAAGTTGCTGCAGTTGTCTCACTGCCAAAGGCATCCAAACTTAAGAAAGCAATTTATGGCACGTTGCGTTTTTTTCTTTTTTCTTTTTTGGACAGTTGATGTAAAATAAGTTTTGTATTGCGAGTTGATTTTGTAGAAGAGTTTAATTTATTTTGCACATCCCATAACTATTTAAAATATTTATTTATTATTGCAATTGGTGTTTATTTTTTTACCATTTTTTACTTAGGAAAACTCGACCAATCCTGCCATTGGCCATCCGACGAATTCATGGTCGAGAAAATCAAGTAATTGTAATTTAGTTTAACAGAATTAAAACAGTAAGTAAATTATATTGGATATATTTATATTGTACTAGCTTAAATTACGCGGCGTTGCCCGGTTTCCTTTTTAATATAATCAAGTCTTAGTTTATTTGCTAATTAAGATTAATAAACTTTTTGGAATTATATTTGTATAAACATCTGGTTAAGTTGGTAATTTTATATCAAATTTGTATACAGAACTTCCCGTTACTCCCCGTTGTGTGTTTTTAAATATTGTCACCATATGCCTCTAAACTGCGTTTCGCAACTGTTGCAGTTAACCTCCCCGATATTCGCATTTGTATGTAACTAAAATGGTAGTAGCACTTTCCGGTCAGATTTAGTTACTATGAACCAAATTTCTTCATAGTAGTACATCACGTTCCTGAGCTATGGCGGTGGATGTTAAATAGACCCCAGTTTTGGTGGAATGGTAGATATAGTTCCCAAATACCTTCACACTTCGTAGAGCATCGCGTTCCTGAGATATAGCGGTGGGCGTTAAATTTATCCAACCACGCCCACTTTTTGTGAGATGGTAGATTTTATCATCATACACCACTATATCAAATTTTATAATCATAGATCACAACGTTCATGAGATATCGCGGTGGGCGTTAAATTGATCCAACCACGCCCACTTTTTGTGAGGTGGTCACCATACACCTACATACCAAGTTTTATTATTGTAGACCATCGCGTTCCGAAGTTACGGCAGTGGGCGTTAAATTCATCCAACCACGCCCACTTTTGGTGGAGTTGTCGACAGTGACCATAACCAACTTAAATTCCAAATTTGAGAGTTTTTGGAATATTATGAGCGAAGTAATCGTTTTTGTTGACTTAGTTTTACTACTTGTGGGCGTAATATGTGACAGGGCAGATTTCATATAGCCTATCATTCCTTCCAGACCCATCTCGATATATAATCCAAGTTTGAAGTAAATCGGTTCAGCCGTTTAGGCTAAATAAATAAATAAATAAATAAATAAATAAATAAATAAATAAATAAATAAATAAATAAATAAATAAATAAATAAATAAATAAATAAATAAATAAATAAATAAATAAATAAATAAATAAAAAAATAAATAAATAAATAAATAAATAAATAAATAAATAAATAAATAAATAAATAAATAAATAAATAAATAAATAAATAAATAAATAAATAAATAAATAAATAAATAAATAAATAAATAAATAAATAAATAAATAAATAAATAAATAAATAAATAAATAAATAAATAAATAAATAAATAAATAAATAAATAAATAAATAAATAAATAAATAAATAAATAAATAAATAAATAAATAAATAAATAAATAAATAAATAAATAAATAAATAAATAAATAAATAAATAAATAAATAAATAAATAAATAAATAAATAAATAAATAAATAAATAAATAAATAAATAAATAAATAAATAAATAAATAAATAAATAAATAAATAAATAAATAAATAAATAAATAAATAAATAAATAAATAAATAAATAAATAAATAAATAAATAAATAAATAAATAAATAAATAAATAAATAAATAAATAAATAAATAAATAAATAAATAAATAAATAAATAAATAAATAAATAAATAAATAAATAAATAAATAAATAAATAAATAAATAAATAAATAAATAAATAAATAAATAAATAAATAAATAAATAAATAAATAAATAAATAAATAAATAAATAAATAAATAAATAAATAAATAAATAAATAAATAAATAAATAAATAAATAAATAAATAAATAAATAAATAAATAAATAAATAAATAAATAAATAAATAAATAAATAAATAAATAAATAAATAAATAAATAAATAAATAAATAAATAAATAAATAAATAAATAAATAAATAAATAAATAAATAAATAAATAAATAAATAAATAAATAAATAAATAAATAAATAAATAAATAAATAAATAAATAAATAAATAAATAAATAAATAAATAAATAAATAAATAAATAAATAAATAAATAAATAAATAAATAAATAAATAAATAAATAAATAAATAAATAAATAAATAAATAAATAAATAAATAAATAAATAAATAAATAAATAAATAAATAAATAAATAAATAAATAAATAAATAAATAAATAAATAAATAAATAAATAAATAAATAAATAAATAAATAAATAAATAAATAAATAAATAAATAAATAAATAAATAAATAAATAAATAAATAAATAAATAAATAAATAAATAAATAAATAAATAAATAAATAAATAAATAAATAAATAAATAAATAAATAAATAAATAAATAAATAAATAAATAAATAAATAAATAAATAAATAAATAAATAAATAAATAAATAAATAAATAAATAAATAAATAAATAAATAAATAAATAAATAAATAAATAAATAAATAAATAAATAAATAAATAAATAAATAAATAAATAAATAAATAAATAAATAAATAAATAAATAAATAAATAAATAAATAAATAAATAAATAAATAAATAAATAAATAAATAAATAAATAAATAAATAAATAAATAAATAAATAAATAAATAAATAAATAAATAAATAAATAAATAAATAAATAAATAAATAAATAAATAAATAAATAAATAAATAAATAAATAAATAAATAAATAAATAAATAAATAAATAAATAAATAAATAAATAAATAAATAAATAAATAAATAAATAAATAAATAAATAAATAAATAAATAAATAAATAAATAAATAAATAAATAAATAAATAAATAAATAAATAAATAAATAAATAAATAAATAAATAAATAAATAAATAAATAAATAAATAAATAAATAAATAAATAAATAAATAAATAAATAAATAAATAAATAAATAAATAAATAAATAAATAAATAAATAAATAAATAAATAAATAAATAAATAAATAAATAAATAAATAAATAAATAAATAAATAAATAAATAAATAAATAAATAAATAAATAAATAAATAAATAAATAAATAAATAAATAAATAAATAAATAAATAAATAAATAAATAAATAAATAAATAAATAAATAAATAAATAAATAAATAAATAAATAAATAAATAAATAAATAAATAAATAAATAAATAAATAAATAAATAAATAAATAAATAAATAAATAAATAAATAAATAAATAAATAAATAAATAAATAAATAAATAAATAAATAAATAAATAAATAAATAAATAAATAAATAAATAAATAAATAAATAAATAAATAAATAAATAAATAAATAAATAAATAAATAAATAAATAAATAAATAAATAAATAAATAAATAAATAAATAAATAAATAAATAAATAAATAAATAAATAAATAAATAAATAAATAAATAAATAAATAAATAAATAAATAAATAAATAAATAAATAAATAAATAAATAAATAAATAAATAAATAAATAAATAAATAAATAAATAAATAAATAAATAAATAAATAAATAAATAAATAAATAAATAAATAAATAAATAAATAAATAAATAAATAAATAAATAAATAAATAAATAAATAAATAAATAAATAAATAAATAAATAAATAAATAAATAAATAAATAAATAAATAAATAAATAAATAAATAAATAAATAAATAAATAAATAAATAAATAAATAAATAAATAAATAAATAAATAAATAAATAAATAAATAAATAAATAAATAAATAAATAAATAAATAAATAAATAAATAAATAAATAAATAAATAAATAAATAAATAAATAAATAAATAAATAAATAAATAAATAAATAAATAAATAAATAAATAAATAAATAAATAAATAAATAAATAAATAAATAAATAAATAAATAAATAAATAAATAAATAAATAAATAAATAAATAAATAAATAAATAAATAAATAAATAAATAAATAAATAAATAAATAAATAAATAAATAAATAAATAAATAAATAAATAAATAAATAAATAAATAAATAAATAAATAAATAAATAAATAAATAAATAAATAAATAAATAAATAAATAAATAAATAAATAAATAAATAAATAAATAAATAAATAAATAAATAAATAAATAAATAAATAAATAAATAAATAAATAAATAAATAAATAAATAAATAAATAAATAAATAAATAAATAAATAAATAAATAAATAAATAAATAAATAAATAAATAAATAAATAAATAAATAAATAAATAAATAAATAAATAAATAAATAAATAAATAAATAAATAAATAAATAAATAAATAAATAAATAAATAAATAAATAAATAAATAAATAAATAAATAAATAAATAAATAAATAAATAAATAAATAAATAAATAAATAAATAAATAAATAAATAAATAAATAAATAAATAAATAAATAAATAAATAAATAAATAAATAAATAAATAAATAAATAAATAAATAAATAAATAAATAAATAAATAAATAAATAAATAAATAAATAAATAAATAAATAAATAAATAAATAAATAAATAAATAAATAAATAAATAAATAAATAAATAAATAAATAAATAAATAAATAAATAAATAAATAAATAAATAAATAAATAAATAAATAAATAAATAAATAAATAAATAAATAAATAAATAAATAAATAAATAAATAAATAAATAAATAAATAAATAAATAAATAAATAAATAAATAAATAAATAAATAAATAAATAAATAAATAAATAAATAAATAAATAAATAAATAAATAAATAAATAAATAAATAAATAAATAAATAAATAAATAAATAAATAAATAAATAAATAAATAAATAAATAAATAAATAAATAAATAAATAAATAAATAAATAAATAAATAAATAAATAAATAAATAAATAAATAAATAAATAAATAAATAAATAAATAAATAAATAAATAAATAAATAAATAAATAAATAAATAAATAAATAAATAAATAAATAAATAAATAAATAAATAAATAAATAAATAAATAAATAAATAAATAAATAAATAAATAAATAAATAAATAAATAAATAAATAAATAAATAAATAAATAAATAAATAAATAAATAAATAAATAAATAAATAAATAAATAAATAAATAAATAAATAAATAAATAAATAAATAAATAAATAAATAAATAAATAAATAAATAAATAAATAAATAAATAAATAAATAAATAAATAAATAAATAAATAAATAAATAAATAAATAAATAAATAAATAAATAAATAAATAAATAAATAAATAAATAAATAAATAAATAAATAAATAAATAAATAAATAAATAAATAAATAAATAAATAAATAAATAAATAAATAAATAAATAAATAAATAAATAAATAAATAAATAAATAAATAAATAAATAAATAAATAAATAAATAAATAAATAAATAAATAAATAAATAAATAAATAAATAAATAAATAAATAAATAAATAAATAAATAAATAAATAAATAAATAAATAAATAAATAAATAAATAAATAAATAAATAAATAAATAAATAAATAAATAAATAAATAAATAAATAAATAAATAAATAAATAAATAAATAAATAAATAAATAAATAAATAAATAAATAAATAAATAAATAAATAAATAAATAAATAAATAAATAAATAAATAAATAAATAAATAAATAAATAAATAAATAAATAAATAAATAAATAAATAAATAAATAAATAAATAAATAAATAAATAAATAAATAAATAAATAAATAAATAAATAAATAAATAAATAAATAAATAAATAAATAAATAAATAAATAAATAAATAAATAAATAAATAAATAAATAAATAAATAAATAAATAAATAAATAAATAAATAAATAAATAAATAAATAAATAAATAAATAAATAAATAAATAAATAAATAAATAAATAAATAAATAAATAAATAAATAAATAAATAAATAAATAAATAAATAAATAAATAAATAAATAAATAAATAAATAAATAAATAAATAAATAAATAAATAAATAAATAAATAAATAAATAAATAAATAAATAAATAAATAAATAAATAAATAAATAAATAAATAAATAAATAAATAAATAAATAAATAAATAAATAAATAAATAAATAAATAAATAAATAAATAAATAAATAAATAAATAAATAAATAAATAAATAAATAAATAAATAAATAAATAAATAAATAAATAAATAAATAAATAAATAAATAAATAAATAAATAAATAAATAAATAAATAAATAAATAAATAAATAAATAAATAAATAAATAAATAAATAAATAAATAAATAAATAAATAAATAAATAAATAAATAAATAAATAAATAAATAAATAAATAAATAAATAAATAAATAAATAAATAAATAAATAAATAAATAAATAAATAAATAAATAAATAAATAAATAAATAAATAAATAAATAAATAAATAAATAAATAAATAAATAAATAAATAAATAAATAAATAAATAAATAAATAAATAAATAAATAAATAAATAAATAAATAAATAAATAAATAAATAAATAAATAAATAAATAAATAAATAAATAAATAAATAAATAAATAAATAAATAAATAAATAAATAAATAAATAAATAAATAAATAAATAAATAAATAAATAAATAAATAAATAAATAAATAAATAAATAAATAAATAAATAAATAAATAAATAAATAAATAAATAAATAAATAAATAAATAAATAAATAAATAAATAAATAAATAAATAAATAAATAAATAAATAAATAAATAAATAAATAAATAAATAAATAAATAAATAAATAAATAAATAAATAAATAAATAAATAAATAAATAAATAAATAAATAAATAAATAAATAAATAAATAAATAAATAAATAAATAAATAAATAAATAAATAAAAAATTTCAATACAGTATTCCCCGCCGACATACCTCCCCACTTTAGTGCACAACCCGCTTAAGTACCCAATTGTTAGGGATTTTTTCTTTTCTATGTATTAAATATAAATTTAAGATCTGTCCCGCTTAAGAGTCTCTCCCGCTTACCTATACACTATTGTTGTACTTTAATCACAAATTTACCTTAAGTTTTTCCCTTTTAAGTGCACATTTCAAATTAATTTTACAATATTATGGCAACTCTGTGCTTTTCCATACCTAGGACATTTATAATTGACAGCACTACCGTCGCCAATCGCCAGTTTTACTTAATAAATTATTAAAATAAGCGGGTTGATATAACTGCATGGAGGTACTTAAGCGGGAATAAATAAATAACTGCTTTAAGCTACTTAAGAATGATTTTTTGAGTGCCTAACCCGCCTACCCACAAATCCGTGCATTTTAGATAGAATCAATTAAGCGGGAAATATTATAATATTATACATTTTTCATCTAATTAAATATTTATCTTTTATTATCCTTTTGAAATCATTATTTTTTTTAATATACATTTTCTCTGTTAATAACTTGTTCGGTGACGTTTTGAAACAATTAAATTTTGTTGTTGTTAAAAATATAAACATTGATAAATGTACATTATTTGCTTTCAAGTGCTGCAAATGTAATAACGAGCAACAATGACGCACGGGAATATTGCTTTCAAAATCGTCAACAACACTTGATGTTGCTGACGATGCAGTTTTCCGGTAGCTGGTGGCAGCGCTTTGTTCGCGTAGCCGCATCAAGGAAATAACAACTGAATTGGCAACACAGGCGAGCACGGTCGCAATTTTAGCTTGCGTTGACAGTGACAATGACAAAAGGGCGCTCGCCCCAATCTTAAAATTCTTAAAAAATATTCCAAACAACTTTAAAGCACTTACTCGTATGTATGTACATATGTATGTATGTATGTATGTATGTATGTATGTATGTATGTATGTGCAGGTGTGCGTTGTTCTTATTCAATCACATCCATCTTTTGTAAGTAATTTTATATTTCTTCTAAAACTTAATTATTTAATTTGAATTGGTTGACAACACTGAAACTACTTAGTTTTTTTTATTTTTTTCGCTAAGGAGGAGTTTGTATGGGAGGGGGAGTCGATTTTGTTCGATCTTGATCATTTTAAATTTAACCTCCGCTTAAAAAAAAGAAGCTCACAGACCAGTTAATTTCAACTTAATATCTCTTAAACTACGTCTGTAATCGCTGGGGCAGACAGATGGACATCGTTTACTTAACACAGAATTCGAGTTATTATTATACGGCGTTACCAGATTTTTTCTTAATAGAAACATATTGAAGTTAATTAATTTGTTAGAGTTAATGAACTGTTCATTATTTTGCATCATGCTTTTTCCGGAGTTATATTTATGTGCAACTAGGTTATAATTATCCGAGATTTTTTTTACGGCGGTGGGAGTTGAATTGATTCAACCACGCCCATTTTTCTGAAGATATCGACAGTATCCCTACAAACTCAGATTCCACATTTCAGATTTTTACGCACAATTTTACCAAAGTAATCGTATATTTTTATAAAATTTAACAAATTGTGGGCGTAATATGAACGAAAACTTACCTGGGCGTGAGCACAGTAACTCCCCAAAATTGTATAGCAATCGGATCAATGGCTTAAATGATCATATGGTACAAAAAAAGATAGATAGAGGCAGAAAATTACAAAGAAACCCTAATTTATATACTATATATGTATATATAAGTAGATTGGGAACTTTCAAACCAAACTATAATTTTTTAACATGCGGAATTTCCCGTTACTCCCCATTATGGGTCATCATGTAGAATACATTTATTGGTTGACGTTAAATTGATCTAAACACGCTCACTATTGGTGAAGTTGTCGTGAGTCACCCTACAAACTCAGAAATCAATTTTATTAGTGAAATAATCGCAACAGTAACTTCGCAAAAATTTTTCGCAATCAGATCAATTGTTTAGAAGCGCTCCTTTGAAGACCTTCGTTCTTCTCTTTTTCAGGTCAGCTTAATAATAAATTTTTATTTCATTACTTTTTAATATAAAACTCAAAAGTATTATAAAAGAATTTGTTTCTTGGTGTCGAAATAACCCGAATAGTCTTAAGGAAATAATTAAACAACAAGAGGGTTAAAAGAAAGAAATATTTATAAAGAAAATGATTAAATTAAAAAATATCATAAATAATATTGTCACTTTCAAAGTTTGTTCTGACTGTTTTAAAGGAAGCAAACAACTTTATGTGCTCACATTAAACCAAAACTTTACCTTTATACATACATACATACCCTACGGTGAATTAGACCTATCCCGAGTCAGTCACGAGACTGTCTTTTTGTGATAGGGACCTATTGAGTATCGATACTTTTGTATGAAATGGACCTATCCCTTTTACATGGGCTTGTCATTGGAGGGAACTAATTACCACCCACTAGATACCTTTGTACCTATCCTAGGACCAGTTCAAAAAGATATGTCCTCGAACTATTTCTAAAAAACCTGTCACAGTACCGATCGAAAAAAACTACTCTTTTGCTTATCCAAAAATTAAAAATTTATTTGTTTTATTTATTTTTAAATTGTATTTATTTGTAAAGTATATTTTATAATACAATATATTCTGTTCTCACTTCTCACTTCTGTCTCCACATCTAAGTTCTTGTCATTGGGACTCAAGTTATCTAAAACTACAAGAAATAAACATATGCAGATTAGTCTATATACGAAGTTAAGTTTACATTTTAACTAACATAACTTACCATTAAAAACATCGGAAATCTTTTTAAAATCCTTGAGGCATTTTTTCCATTAGCTCGTCTGTCAGAACACATTGACGGCGATAACCTTTTTGTTTTGGAAGAAAGTTAATAATAATAAAAATTAACTCACATTGAATATATTTACCTATTAATGTCTTCCTTGACCTAGCCCGTGCTA
Source organism: Suillia variegata (assembly GCA_949127995.1). Classification (NCBI taxonomy): domain Eukaryota; kingdom Metazoa; phylum Arthropoda; class Insecta; order Diptera; family Heleomyzidae; genus Suillia; species Suillia variegata. Next base: position 15,388,274 of record OX421845.1, on the reverse strand, counting down.
CTAATATTTAGTTAATCGATTTTATTCGATTTTAAGCACTAAGTAACAAAATTTGTTCGTATTCAATAAAAATTCACTTTGGACTTTATTTTAAAACTCACAGCTGATGTTCAACAAGCCGATCAGTTTCAGGAAAACTACGCCTTTAATAACGTCATTTGACGGCGGTTTAATTGTCGGCTAGAATTTTACATGTAAATTAGCCGCAAAATTAAAAATGGTGTGCCGGTTCCATTATCGGCTAGAAAATTCATGCGAACCAGCCGAAATCTAAAAAATAACGTGGCGGATTCTTAGTCGTTTCTCAAACGTACATCAGCACGAACTATTTAAAAGCAAATCGTGAAAGAGCGCAAACACGACCAGTTATTGCCGAAGACAACGCAGAACAGAAACGAATCGAATCGTCGACGAACTGTCTCCTTCTGCATTCTTTTCGACCAATCCCGTGACTGGTCCAATGGTATCTACCAAGAGACTTGTTCTCTTCTGCATCCCGCTGCAACCCTTTGGTCAAATCCCGTGATAGGTGCTATTGTATCAATGCGAAACCTGTCTATTTTGATGAACTGATACCAAATTCCCCGCAGGGTATAAACTGTAGTCTTCAGTGTGAATAGAAGCTTTTTTGAATGTGCAAAAGTGAGTATAGGACTGAAATTGTCTTGCATATATATATGTGGCAAATTACATACTGACTGTCCAAAAAAGATTTGATGCACGTCGGAATTTTGGTTCGTTTTTGAATTTAATAATTAATAGTAATCGAAATAGAAAGATATATAAAAAAATAATCGTATTCGCTTATTCGTTGGAAGTAACGGAAAGTTCCATTAACTTATTATCTTAAAAATATTTATATTCAAAACAAAACCCGGGCATCGCCGTTTACTAAAAGCTAGTTATATATATATATATATATATATATACAATAAATGTATATATACAATAGATAAATAGGTAGAATTCTTTGGGTAGGTCAGACTTGGTGAGCCACCTAAGTGTATATTTCAAGTCAACAAACATTCTACATAACAGTGCAAACAAATGACATCACAAAATACATTTTACAATCTTCTTCAATGTCTTTGCACTCATACACACACACTAACACACACACACACATCCACAAACGCAGCCATATGCACATAACTTCGTATGTATGTACTTATGTACGCAAACATGTCTACGCTAAATGAGTAAACAAATTCGAGGACTTTTGATGACATTTCTCCGAGGACACTCAACTTTGCTGAAGCAACAACTGCACAGAACCGGGAGGGACATGTTATTGCAGTCCTTGAGCTAAGCTAAGTTGGGTTGCGTCAGTGTTACTTGCTCCCAGTGCTTTACATGCGGCGCAGGGGTCAATGAAAACTCGCGCATTTCTTGAAAAATTTGCTTCCGCCTTGAATGCAAGTTCACCTAAATGGGCGGCTGACAGTTATCACTGGGCAAAGGAGGGACGACATTACAGTTACATGCCTGCCGCTGCTGCTCGGGACGTTTAGCCAAATGGATAATCTTTCATAGCGGCAGCCAAAAGCTAATAAAAAAATGTGGGCAAAAGGATACTTTAGAAACTTTTCAATAACGGTTGTCGCTCCTTGATGGTTTTCGATACGAGCGAACATTTTGTACAAAGTACATTAGATGAAATTTATTAATGCGGCGGAAAAGTTTTCCGAAGACTTTACAAAAAAAAAACAAGCAGTTTATGTGTGTTAACTTTTCAGTTAGTTTTTGAATATCATGAAAACAACCAAACAAAATCCGCATAAATTCTATAAAATTGACCATTACAATTTAGTATTGAATTTGGAATTGTTTTTTTCGAATCTTGATATACATATAAATTATATCTTATTGTATATAACAGGGGTCCGACAAGTACTTAACCTCACCGCCCGATGGAGGCCTACTTTGCAGACCTCGAGGAAACGAATTTTTCAGACGGGTTAAAGAAGTTGGAGCATCGCTGGGCAGACTATGTTGAGAAATAAATATAAGGCAACTTTTCAAGAATTTTCGCTTTTTTTTTGTAGGGTATGTACTTATCGGACTTCCCTCGTATATATAGTAATTAAATTCGTGATACCGTTAGTTTTTATATAGCATAATTTATTTATATCCAGGGAGGCAGATGTGTCAGTAAAACACTCGATTTGCTTTAAATAAATTCTTAAAGTTTACTTTTTTGTTATTAATATTACTTTTAAAATGTTCGTTTAATTTTTAACTAACTTGAATTAACGGTAGAAATTAAACGCGAGTTAATTAATTTTTTAATGGTGTTCGAAATGAACGGGAAAATTAAAAATTAGCAACAAATTAATTAATTTTTAACTTTTCAATTGTTCGTGCTCTGCTCTGCACCAAGAATTTATTAAAAATATTTGTATGTGGCCATAAGTGGGCAAGGTCAAACTTTTTTTTAGATAAACTAGATTAAGTTGATTGTGTACTCTATAAAAAAATTGCTCTAACGATTTTTATGAAACTTGCCATCTTGCCGTTATAATGTAAGATTGCTGAACTTTGACCTACGATAAAACTTGCAATGTTGAATAAAAGTGGGCATGGTGGAAAATTATTTGTAATCATATAAAATAGAAACTGAAAGTCAGATTTTAATGCGGTTCTTTGCATTTGGTTGACTGGTACTAAAGTTTTATTAAATATACAAGTTCTTTGGGAGATCCCATCCATGGGGAATGCTTCAGAACCTAAGCGCGTCCTTTAAAATTTGTTTATGCAAATTGGTTCTTTTGACACTAAATAAATTCCAATTATTCTTTAACCTCCATTATTGACCTTAATTAACCTCCACTATAGTCATCACTGAGAGATATGATACAATTGATTCAGTTTTTGATATTGAACAGGAATATATTATATATTTCCATATCTACCTGGCGTATTATTAAATCTAAGTGGTGCATAAAAAAACACCCACCTATTTTTAAATAAGTTAGAAAACAAAACATTTTCAAGAGCTCTGAAAATTCTGTTACATCAGAAAATATAAATCAGAAGCGAATTTGTTTTATTAAAACAACAAACTGTAACGAAATGTCCACCGAATTAGAGTTAACACTTGAGGAACTGACACGATCGGCTTTGGGAGTACCTGAACTGTCCAATGTGAATATCGCAATTCTGCACAGTCTCTTCGACATAATTCTGAAAAAGCTAAACTGCTGTGATGAAAAAGTAACTATTGGTGGATTTGAGTCAAAGTGCTTCGAGCAATTACTTAAAGAATCAAAAGAGTCATCGCTGGTTTTTGACGATGACAATGTCGAGAGAATTTCGGTAAAACTAAATAGGTTGAAGCAACTGGAACAGAATCTCAGCAACGTTGAATCCAAATTGGAAAAACATTATGAAGATATACGAAAGAGTCATAACTTGTCGGATAATACCTTCCACTGGAAGAACTGGGAGAGATTTACAATTCCGTGTGAAGATCTCTGCTACCCCAACGAAAAAGAAGTACCGATTAATTGCAGTCTTCTGAAGAACCCGGACTTCATCAAGAAACTTCTACGAATTATATCTAAACCAATAGAGCAACGTATTTTAAAATTGGAAAGCAAAATCGATGACATGCAGTCGGAGTTGAACACTCTTTTAAAGCGTCTTGAAAAATATTTTCAGAAGACTGCACTGGTCAGGCACGCTATCTCCGAGATCGAAGGTACTCGCAAGCTTATTGCGAAGAACAACGAACAATTTATCAGCACAATGGATGAGATGCAGGACCAGCTCGATGCCAAACTAGATAAAAACCATATACCGGCCATAAAAAAATACATTAAAGATCGAACGGATGCTATCGAAGACGAACTGAAAGCATTAAAAAACACCAAAAAAAATTGTCCGAAAGATATTCGCGCCATGCGAATTGGCGACAAGTGTTTGTCGTGTGGACGTCCCGGCGGTGGCAGTGGATTCGAAGTGTGCTCGCCTCCAGTCTATAAGCCAACAAAACAGCCAGTTAGTTGTGTATGTGAGAAAGTATTCCAAAATATTTCTGTGCATCCGAAGCTATTTGAGCGAATGCAACGTGTAAAGAAAGAAGAAGTGTCGCGCAACATTCGAAACTCTTTTATAGAAAGGAAGTCCATTAAATTTACTGAAGGTACAGTCGGCTCTATTGACAGTTATTATTTCTAGAGCACAAGACTGTGCCTACAAATATTTCGATGTAAAATGAATCGAACTCTGTTTTAAATATATTTTTTATAATTTTAATAATTTGATTTACATAATTTCGAATGGTACTTTACATAGTGAATAAATAAATAAATAAATAAATAAATAAATAAATAAATAAATAAATAAATAAATAAATAAATAAATAAATAAATAAATAAATAAATAAATAAATAAATAAATAAATAAATAAATAAATAAATAAATAAATAAATAAATAAATAAATAAATAAATAAATAAATAAATAAATAAATAAATAAATAAATAAATAAATAAATAAATAAATAAATAAATAAATAAATAAATAAATAAATAAATAAATAAATAAATAAATAAATAAATAAATAAATAAATAAATAAATAAATAAATAAATAAATAAATAAATAAATAAATAAATAAATAAATAAATAAATAAATAAATAAATAAATAAATAAATAAATAAATAAATAAATAAATAAATAAATAAATAAATAAATAAATAAATAAATAAATAAATAAATAAATAAATAAATAAATAAATAAATAAATAAATAAATAAATAAATAAATAAATAAATAAATAAATAAATAAATAAATAAATAAATAAATAAATAAATAAATAAATAAATAAATAAATAAATAAATAAATAAATAAATAAATAAATAAATAAATAAATAAATAAATAAATAAATAAATAAATAAATAAATAAATAAATAAATAAATAAATAAATAAATAAATAAATAAATAAATAAATAAATAAATAAATAAATAAATAAATAAATAAATAAATAAATAAATAAATAAATAAATAAATAAATAAATAAATAAATAAATAAATAAATAAATAAATAAATAAATAAATAAATAAATAAATAAATAAATAAATAAATAAATAAATAAATAAATAAATAAATAAATAAATAAATAAATAAATAAATAAATAAATAAATAAATAAATAAATAAATAAATAAATAAATAAATAAATAAATAAATAAATAAATAAATAAATAAATAAATAAATAAATAAATAAATAAATAAATAAATAAATAAATAAATAAATAAATAAATAAATAAATAAATAAATAAATAAATAAATAAATAAATAAATAAATAAATAAATAAATAAATAAATAAATAAATAAATAAATAAATAAATAAATAAATAAATAAATAAATAAATAAATAAATAAATAAATAAATAAATAAATAAATAAATAAATAAATAAATAAATAAATAAATAAATAAATAAATAAATAAATAAATAAATAAATAAATAAATAAATAAATAAATAAATAAATAAATAAATAAATAAATAAATAAATAAATAAATAAATAAATAAATAAATAAATAAATAAATAAATAAATAAATAAATAAATAAATAAATAAATAAATAAATAAATAAATAAATAAATAAATAAATAAATAAATAAATAAATAAATAAATAAATAAATAAATAAATAAATAAATAAATAAATAAATAAATAAATAAATAAATAAATAAATAAATAAATAAATAAATAAATAAATAAATAAATAAATAAATAAATAAATAAATAAATAAATAAATAAATAAATAAATAAATAAATAAATAAATAAATAAATAAATAAATAAATAAATAAATAAATAAATAAATAAATAAATAAATAAATAAATAAATAAATAAATAAATAAATAAATAAATAAATAAATAAATAAATAAATAAATAAATAAATAAATAAATAAATAAATAAATAAATAAATAAATAAATAAATAAATAAATAAATAAATAAATAAATAAATAAATAAATAAATAAATAAATAAATAAATAAATAAATAAATAAATAAATAAATAAATAAATAAATAAATAAATAAATAAATAAATAAATAAATAAATAAATAAATAAATAAATAAATAAATAAATAAATAAATAAATAAATAAATAAATAAATAAATAAATAAATAAATAAATAAATAAATAAATAAATAAATAAATAAATAAATAAATAAATAAATAAATAAATAAATAAATAAATAAATAAATAAATAAATAAATAAATAAATAAATAAATAAATAAATAAATAAATAAATAAATAAATAAATAAATAAATAAATAAATAAATAAATAAATAAAAAATTTCAATACAGTATTCCCCGCCGACATACCTCCCCACTTTAGTGCACAACCCGCTTAAGTACCCAATTGTTAGGGATTTTTTCTTTTCTATGTATTAAATATAAATTTAAGATCTGTCCCGCTTAAGAGTCTCTCCCGCTTACCTATACACTATTGTTGTACTTTAATCACAAATTTACCTTAAGTTTTTCCCTTTTAAGTGCACATTTCAAATTAATTTTACAATATTATGGCAACTCTGTGCTTTTCCATACCTAGGACATTTATAATTGACAGCACTACCGTCGCCAATCGCCAGTTTTACTTAATAAATTATTAAAATAAGCGGGTTGATATAACTGCATGGAGGTACTTAAGCGGGAATAAATAAATAACTGCTTTAAGCTACTTAAGAATGATTTTTTGAGTGCCTAACCCGCCTACCCACAAATCCGTGCATTTTAGATAGAATCAATTAAGCGGGAAATATTATAATATTATACATTTTTCATCTAATTAAATATTTATCTTTTATTATCCTTTTGAAATCATTATTTTTTTTAATATACATTTTCTCTGTTAATAACTTGTTCGGTGACGTTTTGAAACAATTAAATTTTGTTGTTGTTAAAAATATAAACATTGATAAATGTACATTATTTGCTTTCAAGTGCTGCAAATGTAATAACGAGCAACAATGACGCACGGGAATATTGCTTTCAAAATCGTCAACAACACTTGATGTTGCTGACGATGCAGTTTTCCGGTAGCTGGTGGCAGCGCTTTGTTCGCGTAGCCGCATCAAGGAAATAACAACTGAATTGGCAACACAGGCGAGCACGGTCGCAATTTTAGCTTGCGTTGACAGTGACAATGACAAAAGGGCGCTCGCCCCAATCTTAAAATTCTTAAAAAATATTCCAAACAACTTTAAAGCACTTACTCGTATGTATGTACATATGTATGTATGTATGTATGTATGTATGTATGTATGTATGTATGTATGTATGTATGTATGTATGTATGTATGTATGTATGTATGTGCAGGTGTGCGTTGTTCTTATTCAATCACATCCATCTTTTGTAAGTAATTTTATATTTCTTCTAAAACTTAATTATTTAATTTGAATTGGTTGACAACACTGAAACTACTTAGTTTTTTTTATTTTTTTCGCTAAGGAGGAGTTTGTATGGGAGGGGGAGTCGATTTTGTTCGATCTTGATCATTTTAAATTTAACCTCCGCTTAAAAAAAAGAAGCTCACAGACCAGTTAATTTCAACTTAATATCTCTTAAACTACGTCTGTAATCGCTGGGGCAGACAGATGGACATCGTTTACTTAACACAGAATTCGAGTTATTATTATACGGCGTTACCAGATTTTTTCTTAATAGAAACATATTGAAGTTAATTAATTTGTTAGAGTTAATGAACTGTTCATTATTTTGCATCATGCTTTTTCCGGAGTTATATTTATGTGCAACTAGGTTATAATTATCCGAGATTTTTTTTACGGCGGTGGGAGTTGAATTGATTCAACCACGCCCATTTTTCTGAAGATATCGACAGTATCCCTACAAACTCAGATTCCACATTTCAGATTTTTACGCACAATTTTACCAAAGTAATCGTATATTTTTATAAAATTTAACAAATTGTGGGCGTAATATGAACGAAAACTTACCTGGGCGTGAGCACAGTAACTCCCCAAAATTGTATAGCAATCGGATCAATGGCTTAAATGATCATATGGTACAAAAAAAGATAGATAGAGGCAGAAAATTACAAAGAAACCCTAATTTATATACTATATATGTATATATAAGTAGATTGGGAACTTTCAAACCAAACTATAATTTTTTAACATGCGGAATTTCCCGTTACTCCCCATTATGGGTCATCATGTAGAATACATTTATTGGTTGACGTTAAATTGATCTAAACACGCTCACTATTGGTGAAGTTGTCGTGAGTCACCCTACAAACTCAGAAATCAATTTTATTAGTGAAATAATCGCAACAGTAACTTCGCAAAAATTTTTCGCAATCAGATCAATTGTTTAGAAGCGCTCCTTTGAAGACCTTCGTTCTTCTCTTTTTCAGGTCAGCTTAATAATAAATTTTTATTTCATTACTTTTTAATATAAAACTCAAAAGTATTATAAAAGAATTTGTTTCTTGGTGTCGAAATAACCCGAATAGTCTTAAGGAAATAATTAAACAACAAGAGGGTTAAAAGAAAGAAATATTTATAAAGAAAATGATTAAATTAAAAAATATCATAAATAATATTGTCACTTTCAAAGTTTGTTCTGACTGTTTTAAAGGAAGCAAACAACTTTATGTGCTCACATTAAACCAAAACTTTACCTTTATACATACATACATACCCTACGGTGAATTAGACCTATCCCGAGTCAGTCACGAGACTGTCTTTTTGTGATAGGGACCTATTGAGTATCGATACTTTTGTATGAAATGGACCTATCCCTTTTACATGGGCTTGTCATTGGAGGGAACTAATTACCACCCACTAGATACCTTTGTACCTATCCTAGGACCAGTTCAAAAAGATATGTCCTCGAACTATTTCTAAAAAACCTGTCACAGTACCGATCGAAAAAAACTACTCTTTTGCTTATCCAAAAATTAAAAATTTATTTGTTTTATTTATTTTTAAATTGTATTTATTTGTAAAGTATATTTTATAATACAATATATTCTGTTCTCACTTCTCACTTCTGTCTCCACATCTAAGTTCTTGTCATTGGGACTCAAGTTATCTAAAACTACAAGAAATAAACATATGCAGATTAGTCTATATACGAAGTTAAGTTTACATTTTAACTAACATAACTTACCATTAAAAACATCGGAAATCTTTTTAAAATCCTTGAGGCATTTTTTCCATTAGCTCGTCTGTCAGAACACATTGACGGCGATAACCTTTTTGTTTTGGAAGAAAGTTAATAATAATAAAAATTAACTCACATTGAATATATTTACCTATTAATGTCTTCCTTGACCTAGCCCGTGCTACTAATATTTAGTTAATCGATTTTATTCGATTTTAAGCACTAAGTAACAAAATTTGTTCGTATTCAATAAAAATTCACTTTGGACTTTATTTTAAAACTCACAGCTGATGTTCAACAAGCCGATCAGTTTCAGGAAAACTACGCCTTTAATAACGTCATTTGACGGCGGTTTAATTGTCGGCTAGAATTTTACATGTAAATTAGCCGCAAAATTAAAAATGGTGTGCCGGTTCCATTATCGGCTAGAAAATTCATGCGAACCAGCCGAAATCTAAAAAATAACGTGGCGGATTCTTAGTCGTTTCTCAAACGTACATCAGCACGAACTATTTAAAAGCAAATCGTGAAAGAGCGCAAACACGACCAGTTATTGCCGAAGACAACGCAGAACAGAAACGAATCGAATCGTCGACGAACTGTCTCCTTCTGCATTCTTTTCGACCAATCCCGTGACTGGTCCAATGGTATCTACCAAGAGACTTGTTCTCTTCTGCATCCCGCTGCAACCCTTTGGTCAAATCCCGTGATAGGTGCTATTGTATCAATGCGAAACCTGTCTATTTTGATGAACTGATACCAAATTCCCCGCAGGGTATAAACTGTAGTCTTCAGTGTGAATAGAAGCTTTTTTGAATGTGCAAAAGTGAGTATAGGACTGAAATTGTCTTGCATATATATATGTGGCAAATTACATACTGACTGTCCAAAAAAGATTTGATGCACGTCGGAATTTTGGTTCGTTTTTGAATTTAATAATTAATAGTAATCGAAATAGAAAGATATATAAAAAAATAATCGTATTCGCTTATTCGTTGGAAGTAACGGAAAGTTCCATTAACTTATTATCTTAAAAATATTTATATTCAAAACAAAACCCGGGCATCGCCGTTTACTAAAAGCTAGTTATATATATATATATATATATACAATAAATGTATATATACAATAGATAAATAGGTAGAATTCTTTGGGTAGGTCAGACTTGGTGAGCCACCTAAGTGTATATTTCAAGTCAACAAACATTCTACATAACAGTGCAAACAAATGACATCACAAAATACATTTTACAATCTTCTTCAATGTCTTTGCACTCATACACACACACTAACACACACACACACATCCACAAACGCAGCCATATGCACATAACTTCGTATGTATGTACTTATGTACGCAAACATGTCTACGCTAAATGAGTAAACAAATTCGAGGACTTTTGATGACATTTCTCCGAGGACACTCAACTTTGCTGAAGCAACAACTGCACAGAACCGGGAGGGACATGTTATTGCAGTCCTTGAGCTAAGCTAAGTTGGGTTGCGTCAGTGTTACTTGCTCCCAGTGCTTTACATGCGGCGCAGGGGTCAATGAAAACTCGCGCATTTCTTGAAAAATTTGCTTCCGCCTTGAATGCAAGTTCACCTAAATGGGCGGCTGACAGTTATCACTGGGCAAAGGAGGGACGACATTACAGTTACATGCCTGCCGCTGCTGCTCGGGACGTTTAGCCAAATGGATAATCTTTCATAGCGGCAGCCAAAAGCTAATAAAAAAATGTGGGCAAAAGGATACTTTAGAAACTTTTCAATAACGGTTGTCGCTCCTTGATGGTTTTCGATACGAGCGAACATTTTGTACAAAGTACATTAGATGAAATTTATTAATGCGGCGGAAAAGTTTTCCGAAGACTTTACAAAAAAAAAACAAGCAGTTTATGTGTGTTAACTTTTCAGTTAGTTTTTGAATATCATGAAAACAACCAAACAAAATCCGCATAAATTCTATAAAATTGACCATTACAATTTAGTATTGAATTTGGAATTGTTTTTTTCGAATCTTGATATACATATAAATTATATCTTATTGTATATAACAGGGGTCCGACAAGTACTTAACCTCACCGCCCGATGGAGGCCTACTTTGCAGACCTCGAGGAAACGAATTTTTCAGACGGGTTAAAGAAGTTGGAGCATCGCTGGGCAGACTATGTTGAGAAATAAATATAAGGCAACTTTTCAAGAATTTTCGCTTTTTTTTTGTAGGGTATGTACTTATCGGACTTCCCTCGTATATATAGTAATTAAATTCGTGATACCGTTAGTTTTTATATAGCATAATTTATTTATATCCAGGGAGGCAGATGTGTCAGTAAAACACTCGATTTGCTTTAAATAAATTCTTAAAGTTTACTTTTTTGTTATTAATATTACTTTTAAAATGTTCGTTTAATTTTTAACTAACTTGAATTAACGGTAGAAATTAAACGCGAGTTAATTAATTTTTTAATGGTGTTCGAAATGAACGGGAAAATTAAAAATTAGCAACAAATTAATTAATTTTTAACTTTTCAATTGTTCGTGCTCTGCTCTGCACCAAGAATTTATTAAAAATATTTGTATGTGGCCATAAGTGGGCAAGGTCAAACTTTTTTTTAGATAAACTAGATTAAGTTGATTGTGTACTCTATAAAAAAATTGCTCTAACGATTTTTATGAAACTTGCCATCTTGCCGTTATAATGTAAGATTGCTGAACTTTGACCTACGATAAAACTTGCAATGTTGAATAAAAGTGGGCATGGTGGAAAATTATTTGTAATCATATAAAATAGAAACTGAAAGTCAGATTTTAATGCGGTTCTTTGCATTTGGTTGACTGGTACTAAAGTTTTATTAAATATACAAGTTCTTTGGGGAATGCTTCAGAACCTAAGCGCGTCCTTTAAAATTTGTTTATGCAAATTGGTTCTTTTGACACTAAATAAATTCCAATTATTCTTTAACCTCCATTATTGACCTTAATTAACCTCCACTATAGTCATCACTGAGAGATATGATACAATTGATTCAGTTTTTGATATTGAACAGGAATATATTATATATTTCCATATCTACCTGGCGTATTATTAAATCTAAGTGGTGCATAAAAAAACACCCACCTATTTTTAAATAAGTTAGAAAACAAAACATTTTCAAGAGCTCTGAAAATTCTGTTACATCAGAAAATATAAATCAGAAGCGAATTTGTTTTATTAAAACAACAAACTGTAACGAAATGTCCACCGAATTAGAGTTAACACTTGAGGAACTGACACGATCGGCTTTGGGAGTACCTGAACTGTCCAATGTGAATATCGCAATTCTGCACAGTCTCTTCGACATAATTCTGAAAAAGCTAAACTGCTGTGATGAAAAAGTAACTATTGGTGGATTTGAGTCAAAGTGCTTCGAGCAATTACTTAAAGAATCAAAAGAGTCATCGCTGGTTTTTGACGATGACAATGTCGAGAGAATTTCGGTAAAACTAAATAGGTTGAAGCAACTGGAACAGAATCTCAGCAACGTTGAATCCAAATTGGAAAAACATTATGAAGATATACGAAAGAGTCATAACTTGTCGGATAATACCTTCCACTGGAAGAACTGGGAGAGATTTACAATTCCGTGTGAAGATCTCTGCTACCCCAACGAAAAAGAAGTACCGATTAATTGCAGTCTTCTGAAGAACCCGGACTTCATCAAGAAACTTCTACGAATTATATCTAAACCAATAGAGCAACGTATTTTAAAATTGGAAAGCAAAATCGATGACATGCAGTCGGAGTTGAACACTCTTTTAAAGCGTCTTGAAAAATATTTTCAGAAGACTGCACTGGTCAGGCACGCTATCTCCGAGATCGAAGGTACTCGCAAGCTTATTGCGAAGAACAACGAACAATTTATCAGCACAATGGATGAGATGCAGGACCAGCTCGATGCCAAACTAGATAAAAACCATATACCGGCCATAAAAAAATACATTAAAGATCGAACGGATGCTATCGAAGACGAACTGAAAGCATTAAAAAACACCAAAAAAAATTGTCCGAAAGATATTCGCGCCATGCGAATTGGCGACAAGTGTTTGTCGTGTGGACGTCCCGGCGGTGGCAGTGGATTCGAAGTGTGCTCGCCTCCAGTCTATAAGCCAACAAAACAGCCAGTTAGTTGTGTATGTGAGAAAGTATTCCAAAATATTTCTGTGCATCCGAAGCTATTTGAGCGAATGCAACGTGTAAAGAAAGAAGAAGTGTCGCGCAACATTCGAAACTCTTTTATAGAAAGGAAGTCCATTAAATTTACTGAAGGTACAGTCGGCTCTATTGACAGTTATTATTTCTAGAGCACAAGACTGTGCCTACAAATATTTCGATGTAAAATGAATCGAACTCTGTTTTAAATATATTTTTTATAATTTTTTTAATAATTTTATTTACATAATTTCGAATGGTGCTTTACATAGTGAAATTCGTTTTCTGTCGAATTTACAAAAAAGGGCTCTTATCGTTTTCCGCGATGGCCCTTCATTAATTTTGGAAGAAAGCAACGTTGAATAAGACAAAAGAAGTTAAAATGTAAAATGCAATTTACTTTAAATATCAAAAAAGTTTGGTTGACTAATATTTACATTACCGGAAATAAATCTTCTCTCGTACATTCCTTCATTGCTGTAATCTGCATCACGCGCTCCAAGATGCATTGAGTTTGGTATTATGTTGCCAACACTTAAAAGAAGGCTGAGACACTTAAGCGAAATTATAATTTTAGTTTATTTAATTAGAGACAAAAAAAATCAACAATCACTCAATTTAAAGTGCATGCGAAATGTACAGTAGATTAAGGCAAACGTCAACCAATTTGTTGACGTTTTATAAATTTAGTGGCATCAAACCATAATAGCCGACTAGAGTTAGAAATGTACTCGTACCAAACATCATGAAGGCGATTTCATTATTGAGATTTTTCTAAAATATTGTATTCTTGCAAGTATCCAAGCTACTAAACACTAAAGGCATTTAAATATAACGCTTTATAAACGAACAACTGCAAGTAAAAACTAATAAGAAAATTATCTTTGGTTATGCTGAAGCTCATATAGCCTCCGCCATTTATGTGCCACCAAAATATATGCTTCCTTTATCACATATGTGCAACGTGTCTCTATTATAAGAGGGTGTTGTTCTTTTCGGATCACGCCCATTTTTTCAGCAGTTTCGTGTTACTACTAAAATATTGAATTTAAACTGGATATCTCCACGGGAGCTATTTTAAAAATGTTGTTGTTTGCATGGAAAGTGGTGGTTTGTTGGAGGATAGGACATATTTCATATATCAAACTTCGGCTGTAATCGTTGGGACAGACAGAGGGACGGATGGATGGACATCGTTAAATCAACCGATGCTGATCATTTTATTTAGCATACCTACCACGCCCCTTTCTGGGCGGTACAAATGGAAGAACAAACTCAATATACTCTTCAGTTAGTGCACTTGCACTTGGCTAAGGGTATAATAAAACCGGTATTTCTAAAAGTTCACGTCTATATCATATGCTGGATGCAGCGGCATGTTCGACCGACATTTTAAAATCATTTAACTACATTACAAAAAACAATTTTTTTTATGTGTTATGATATTTATTTAATGTTTTTAAACATTAATACTATGAAACTGGAATAATGGCAAACTAAGACAATAATTTTTAGAGATAATTTAACTTTTATTTAAATTTTATATAATAAAATATGTTTTATCAAGAATTTAAGAACGTATTTGTTGAAGCAGGAACAATCTGGACAGATTTGTACATATGTCTTGGACGACTGTCACTTGCTTTTTGTCAATCGGATGTGCTCATTATGTCCTCGTCATCTTCTGAACTGATCTCATCGCAGAATTCAATATCGATGTCATTATCGAAATCATTCCCAACGAATGTGACTGTCTCGTTGAGACGAACCGATTCGGGGAACTCACCGTAGTTCTTCAAGTTTCTAGCCTCATCTGGAGTATACTTCAGGATGACATCTGCAATTGAGTCTTGAAAGTCTCGCAGACTAACCAAAATAAAGTCGCCCTGGTTGATCCAGACCTTATTCCGGAGTTTTCCACGTATGATGCCGATGCGCTTAACGCCATCGAAGCACATCAGCTCCAGACGACAATTGCCGAGTAGCTTAACAACTTGAGCGTACTCCTGCAGGTCCTCCTTGAAAATCAATTCACGACTCTCGGACTCTGTTTGCTTCTTTCCACGTCGAACATTTTTGCCTCCTTTTCCTTTATTCTTGGGCATTCTGATGAAGCTGCTGTTCGGTTTATCAACTTTTAAGGTGTAAAGTGTGCAGCAGTTTATGTTAAATATTGGAAATGTTGTGATGACTTTGAAACTTTTCGACAGACAAGATTGTTGCGGTATTCAAGAATGAAACTCTGAATATTTGCTCAATGGTCTAAAATTTGAGGACGTTCTTGGTTGAGTAGTTTTAAATTAATGATTTTATTTATCTTCCTCGGTACTATTTATAGTCGAAATATTTTCTATTAAGTTGAGAAAAGTCCCAAAGGATTACCTGCTTAACTTTTAATTTAGACATAAATTTAGAATATTACCTGCATAGTGGAATGGAATTTTATGATATAAAATTAATGATTAATGGGTAAAAATCAGTGTGCAGGTATGCAAATTTGTCAAGAGCGATAAACCACGTTCATATTTGAACCATAATTGCATTTACTTATGTGTTTTACGATGCATTCAGGTAATTGTTTTTATAAATGCATATATGTTATATAAGTATATAAGTATATATGATTTATATTAGCTAGATAATCGATTTTTCACTAAATTTAATATTAATGGGCATGGTCGTGGGCGGATTGGCTCCAAAATCTAAACATATAAAAATTTCAGATCAAAATCTCCAACGGTTCTCTTGATACGCTGGTAACAAAAAATGATTACATACCGACAGGCAGACGGACATAGAAAAATCGATTCAGTTTTTGATTCTAAGTAAGAATATATATGTATATAGGTGTGTATCTGCTTTAGTATTTCTCTACGATACAAACATTGGACGAAAACCAATATGCACAAATGAGTGGTGCATAAAAATGGTTCAATATGTTTGAATAATTGCTTGTAAAACTGTCGATAAGTAGAATTTGTATGGCAGGTAGAACTAAACCTTCGCTTAGATAGAAGTAGCTCATCCTTAAACAATGAGTGTAATCTCTTGGGCAGATGTTGTTTGTAAACTAATAATACGCGCAATTAAGGTAATTTTCAAAAATAAAAATTCTAAAATTTATTCCAAAACTTCATTGAACAAGTTGGTAACTTGATTGGTCACTTGATTTTCGGCACAAGTTAACCCTTGCGATAGAGATTACCATCGAATCCAGTCATCAGATCAAAGTGACTCTGATTTAAACATGTTTTGCTTCCGAGACGACCTTTAATGGTACTGTGCACAGCCGATTCAGTTTTGGGAGTGGGAAATTGAAACTCGGTGGTTTGTGGTTTCGAGAGACATGGTACATCGCAACCGCAGAATTTGTGTAGTTTTTCTTGCTTTTTGGCCATCATATCCGGCAACATGCCTGTTGTGTGTGCGCCCACGTCAATGCACACTTTATAACCGCCGCACGAGACGCATTTGATGCCTTCCATGATGATTCCCGCCGCCTTTGGACATGATTTTTGTGACTTTAAAACATTCAGGTCGCCTTCGATATTTTCAAAGCGATCCTTAATGTACTTCTTCAAAGATGGTACATGCACTTTATCCAGTTTAGCATCAAGCATGTCCTGTACTTCTTCCATAGTGCCGAGAAATTGTAACTGATATTCGTCGACCTGCTTGCGCAGCGATTCTATTTCGTAGATGCAACGTTCGACCAGTGCAATTTTTTCGTATTCCCTTTCGGCACGCTCCAGAAATTGAATAAATCGATCGTGTAGCATTTTGATCTTACGCTCGAATTCAAACACACGTTCCACCATGGGCGCCGCCATGCGACGCATCAGTTTCTTGATGAAGTCTGTGTTTTTGATCAGATTGCAAGCGATGTCATTCTCCGGGTCACACGTTGTACAAAGATCTTCGTACGGCGTCAGCAACTGTTCCCAATCATCCAAGTTGAATGTCTCTGCTGACATCTGACGACACTCACGCAGCTCGGCAAAGTGCTTCTCCAACTTAATATCGATGGTCGAGACGCGATCTTCCAGTTCCGCAACTTTCTGAAGCTTTTCGGAAATCACTTCTACCTTCTCATCGTTAAAAGGCAGCACCGATATTTTTGATTTAGCCAATATCTTCTTTAAACATTGTGAATCAATGCCGACGATCGACACTTTTTCATCTTGGCAATCTAGTTTTTTGAGCAGTATGTCAATCAGACTATGCAGAATCGTAATGTTAACGTTGGTCAAATTCGGAGTTCCTAACGCTAATTGTGCCAGCTGCTGCAATGTTAATTCAAACTCGGCGGGCATTTTCCAGAAGTTTCAATTTCTCCTCTATTTTTTTATTATTCTTACAGTTTTCTCAGTGCTTATAAGTCAATTGATTGGAAATTAGAGCGCAAAGTATTTTTGTTACTACTTTTACAAACATTGAGCTTAAGAATTTTGTGTCAATGTTTCAGTTTAATAATTTGTTGGAGCTGAAGTTAAATTATGATGGTACTCTCCCAACTCTCAGCACAGCTTAGTTTCTCAGGAATTAGTAAACAAATTGTCCAGAAATACTTTGAAGTTCCTGAAATATTTTGTTAATCCTTTGATGTCCTTCCGAGCCGAGCTGAGACAGACCGATATTTGATTGTTAATTTATCTCATTTCATAATATTTGTTTGCTTTATTCGGAAGTTGAAAAAGTAATTTTCAAACTTAAATGCTGTCAAGTAGCAAAGCAGTTGAGAAACAATTTAAATTTGTTTATAACGATTAGGTAAAAACTAAAAATGTGTGTTATAATAGACAAATTTAAACAAATCGATTATTAAATAACAGAAACATTTTCTAAATCACTCAAATATGTAAATCCGTCTTCGCGTAGAAGAAAGGTATCCGCTAAAAAACGGTAATTGACCACGCCCACTATTCCATAAAATATTTATTTCTTGTTAAGTATATAAAATTTAATTGGTTTTAATTAGTACACACACGATTGAAAAGATTCCAACAAATACAATTTCTAAGTTTGTTGGGTCACTGGCAATAACTTCACCAAAAATGGGAGGGGTTGGATTAATTTAGCGCCCACCGCCGTAACTCAAAAACGCTACAACTATGAGTACCGGGAAGTTCAGCTAACTAATTACCTAATATGTATTTATATTCAAAACAAAACACTGGCAACGCCGGGTACTATTGCTAGTAACAATATATTTGAAATATATTCATACCCTTCCACTGTTCCTAAACGAGTGAGGAGCTTTTCTTCTTATAAGTAGCGTGCTCTTTGTATTTTTAACACTTCAAAATAAGGCCATTCTAAAATTAACTGTGCGTTTGACATCATTTTTTAATAGTTGGTAGGATCAACCATAAAGTTTTGTTATACTTTTTTAAATCAAATTAATGGCGGTAAGTATGCATTCTCTATAAAAAATGCAATGCTTGTTTATTAATGGTTCTCTAACACTTAAACTTAATAAATATATATGTACGTCTATGTCCCAGGAAGTTTAATTTTTAGGTAAGGAATTAAATTTAACCCGATATAAGCATTATTAAAACTGAAAGGCGAGGTTAATTTTCATTGACGTTTAGTTATAAATTGTACTTATGTGGCACTGATACACTCGATATTTCGTTATCTTTAAATTAAATTTGATATGTATTAATGTAGTTTATATTAATAAGTACATGCTCAACTTGATCTGCAAGTAAGATTTTGTCCGAATGATTACAATTAAGACTCTTAACAGTTTACTATTTCAAAACAATGTCGAAACACTCGCACATACATACGTACGTACAATATTTTCGTCTTTATTTTAATTCAGTGAAGCACTTAATTTGTTTCTGTTACGAAGAATTAATTTCGAATACTGCTTTTATTTGGAGTACTTTGAAGGCAACTTTGCAATGTCTCCTTTGTTCATCTGCAATGAAAAGGATAATAAAACCCAAATATAATACTTGTGTACTTGAATATTTCGCAAGTGTTCATACACCATTGTCTGTGGGTAATGAGCGCAACAGTCAAACCCACACAAAACGGAAAGTATTCTGAAGTTTTGCTATATACATACATACATACATACATACATACATACATACATACATACATACATACATACATACATACATACATACATACATACATACATACATACATACATACATACATACATACATACATACATACATATATGCACAGGACTACTTTCATTCTGCTTTATCCTGACAAGTACTTAGGATATTGTTGTTGAAGTTGTCAGTTTTCATTCGTTTTAATGCAATAATATCAAATTTCGTTCATAGGTTTCAATTTCACATTTGTATCATGAGCATACATACATAAATACATACATAACTGAAAGTATTGCAACATTATTTTTCTTTTCTTATGACAGATAGACATTTATAGTTTATGTTACTCATACGCTACTTAAAATATTATATTGTGTTACACAAACAAATATTTATACTTTGCTTAGATTTTGTTTACATATCAGTGGCCACAAGGCATAACCGCCGAAGTATTTTTTTAGGAGAGCAACTTACAGTTTCAATTCCTCACTGCAAATTGAAATCGGTTTTTTGTTTGTTTAGTAGTAGTAGTAGCAGTAGTAGTAGTAGTAGTAGTAGTAGTAGTAGTAGTAGTAGTAGTACCTACGGGGAATCAGACCTATCCTGAGTCAGTCACGAGACTCCATTTGTGATAGGGTCCTGTTGAGTATCGATACTTTTGTATGAAACGAACCTATCCCTTTTACATGGGCTTGTCATTGGAGGGAACTAATTACCACCAACTAGATACCTTTGTACCTATCCTAGGACCAGCTCATAAAGATATGTCCTCGAACTGTTTCTAAAAAACCTGTCACAGTTCCAATCGAAAAGAACTACATTATTACTAATCCAAAAAATATATTTGTATTATTTATATTCAAATGGTTGTATTTATTTTTTAAGTATATATTACAATATTTTTTTTTTCATAATTGGTTACCTGACTTCTGCCTCCACATCTAAGATCTTGTCATTGTCACCCACGGCATCTAAAATTACAAGAAACATACATCTGCAGATTAGTTTACATACAAAGTTAAGTTTACATTTTAATTAATATAACTTACCATTAAAAACGTCGGCGGCGGATTTTTAGTCGTTTCTTAAAAGTTTATCAGCACAAACTATTTAAAAGCAAATCGTGCAAGAGCGCAAATACGAACAGTTATTGTCGAAGACAACGCAGAAGAGAAACGCATCGAATCGTCGACGAACTGTCCTCTTCTACAATCCTTAGGTCGAAACCCGTGATAGGTGTTATTGTATCGATGCGAGACCTGTCTATTTTGTTGAAATGATACCAAATTCGCCGCAGGAAGTAGGAAACGTAATCTTTACATATTTCTGAGTTCTATAATCTGATGTCTAGAGATTTTAAAGAAAACAATAAAGAAAAATTAAGACTTTAAGTTTATTTGGCTTTTATTCCACATAAAAACGTGCTTAACTCAAGTTAGGGAAATAAAATATTTTCTTTATTTCGCGGAAATAATCTTTAATCTAAATTTTAGTTAGGCGGTTATTTTGAGCTAAAAAGTAGAATTAGAAAACATTATTTATTCCAAAATAGTCATTGAAAAAAATATTTTAAGCTTTTTGGTCTTTGATGGATAATTGCAGTCATAAAAAGATAAAAACATGAAAAATGTATAGCAAATAGATTTAGACTCCCTGAATTCGATGCCACTTGCAACTCGATTTTGTCCTAACTCAAGTTAGGCTTATATGGTTGATGACTACTGATCTGTATTTATCTATTGTGACTTATCGTAATTCTTATAGGAGTGCAGCACTTCTAATAATTGTTAATCAATCATATTTTTCTGGATTACAAATTTTGAATTATTCCGTTCTGTTTCTTTTACATCTGTACTTTTTTTATAAAATTCATAAAGATTCTTAAATAATCTCTAAAATAAAAGAAATATATTGCAATTTTTTTACTATCGCGAAGTTGCTAACAGCTTCGATGAGGCGTGAAAAAATACTTTAACAATATTATTAGAATTATGAACTTATTTAAAGTACAAAAATCAAAATAAAGTAAAACAAGTTATTTGACTAATAAATCAATCTATTAGATAAGACTTAAACAAGTCGATTCGGCTAAATCATCAAATTTATCATAAATCATTAAATTTATCATAAATCATCATATTTACCATAAAAACCTTTTCCGACTGCAATGAAAAAAACAACCAAATCAATCATGAAAAATTTCATAATCTACTAAACAAAATTTGTCAGGAAACCTCCTGAATAAGCTGAAAAAATTACTGCAAAAAAAATCAACAACGAAAAAAACTGCTACTACAACTAAGCAAAGGTAACTTAAGAAAATCTTAGAACCAAAAAAAATCTTGGATTACAGGAGTAGAGTTTAGATGTTAATTTAAATTTAGTTAAAACTAAACACGTCTCTTCATCATAAAGGCTCCTTAAAGTTCCACAACCTCAGCCATCAATATTTTAACAATGTTCCATAAAGTTTATAACCTTGCTTCGGTCCCTTCTTCGAAACTACTCCTGAGGCAAACAAAATGAATCCTCTCTTTCGTTATACAATGTTTTCCTAAGGCAGAGTCCAGCAATGTCTTCCATATAATGAACAATAATATATGTATATACCCATTACCAATTACTTACCAATTTGGTTAATTTATTTTATTTCGTCAATTAAATTAATTTTTCACAGTATAAACAAATACTTAAAATAAGTTTATAGACAAAGACTCGTTTAAAAATTGACTTTTCTAAGTGATTGAAAAACCTTTGATAACTTTCGAAAGCGTTTAATAATAATGCTTTTCCTAATTTGTTTCTAAAACACTTAAAAAATATTTCATAAGTTTTTATCAATCACCAACTTATAGCACCCGATATCGTTCGAGTTTTGATTTTAATAAAAACATTTGCAAAAAAATTAGTTAGCAGAACTTCCCGGTACTCTTCGTTTCTGAGTTAAGACGGTTAGGGCGTTATTTAGATCCACGTTTATTTTTTGTAAAATTATTGATAAGCTCAAATAAAAAATTTCAGATTTGTAGGCGGAATATTAGCGAAATAATCGAATATTTATACCTAATTGAGCTTTGAATCTAAACACGCCCACTTTTTGGGATGTTACCGAGAGTGACCACACAACTTATATAAAAAATTAGATTTCTAAAATATTAGCGAAACTGTCAACAGACAAAGAGACAGATAGACACAAAGACCTTGATATTTATATTGTATATGATAATATATATGGTTAAATATGATATGGTTAAATTTTTACCACGAAACAAATAAACGTCATGCAGCCATACAGTTATCACATACATATTAACAACATTAAGTGTACACAACACAAAAGAGCACTCATTCAAACGTACATATATACATATTATGTTAGTACATACACAGTGTGTAAATATATAAGTTTAAATTTTCTTTAGAAATAAAATAGTATCAAGAGTTACTAATGTACTTAGAAGAAAACCTTTTATCCTTTACACGAAGAACAAAACAAACGATCTAGACAAAGAGCACAAACAGATGCACAAAACCCCTTTTCGAGGTAAATTTTACAAAATTTTCGGTTAGTGCTGCCACCTTTTTGACCGTGCTCAATAAATCACCATCTTGCAATTGTTTTGACCATTTTCATTTCATCATTGTTCCTAATATTGTGGTTGTTGGTAGTTGTTGTTGTATTCCGGTGTGCATACAATGCAGTCTACTCTGTGGTATAAGTAGTAAAACTGTGGCAAAGCCCCAACATCTGCACAAATCCTGCAGTTAAACAAATCGTTTATGCTGTACAGTACAAAATGTGGTGGCTTGGTGCGTTGAGCAAAGAACAAAAGTTTCTCCACTGAATGAGGGAGGCCATTCAGAAAAATTCAAATTTAAGTGCACATACTCGTAGAATCTCCGGCTCTTAACCAGAATTTTGTTGCTAAAAAAGGGAGGTAAATCCTTTGAACGAAAATTTTGCTTAACTTTTCTATACAAATCTGTGAACTACTTGCATAATTGGATCAAAGACTCTCTCACAAGCAAAGATGAGTTTCGGAACAAACTTCGCTGAAACGTCTCATGTCCAAAACGCAGCACAGCCAAAAAAGTTTAGCTTTAATATTAATAATATTATTACTCCAATTGTTGTCAACAATGGATTTGAGAGTTTGTTAATGTTGTTCATAAAAGTAAACTGGTATACATAAAGGATCACTGTCCAGAAGAACACGGTGCTCTGAGAGCATATCAGCTTTTTCATTGTCTATATTAAAGTGCCCAGACACCAAAATAAGATTAATTTTGTAAAAGTTTATCTACGTTTTGAAAGGAGTTATAACATATGGCTACTTTTTTTTTAATTTTATTTCATAAATTGATTACTGAAAAATCATAACTTCACTTGAACTATTAAAGAAATCATTAGCAAATCTTTGCCTTAAGCGAAATCCTTCTCTGTTAATTTAAGGCAAAGGCCGTTTTAAATATATTGGAACAATTTGGTAGCTCAGATTTGATTAGTAAAACATTTAAACAATAAATGTTGTATTCTTACTAGAGCCGAAAATATATTCACTATTTTGCAAAAATAAGTAATGAAGTAGATATAGTATAAAATAGTAATTTCTTGAGCAGTTTTTCAGATATTTGGTTGAAACTTAACTGATTAAATTAAAAAAACGATTAAATTGTTTCATATTTGCGATTAATATCCTCGTAAGTATTTATGGTTTTACTGTATTTGTTATTTTGGTAAACAAACGAAATGTCCGGTTCATGAATTATAAAATGAGGGTGGTTCATGATTTATAATAAATTACAAAATATTCTTAAATTTCTTCTTCTTCTTCTTCTTTTGCTGATTGCTGCCAATCACCCAGTCTACCTAAGGATTTTTAAATTTAAGAATGGCTAGTATCTAAAGTAAGTTGGAAGCTAAAAACCGCTTTCCAACATTGAGTGGATTTGTAAACATTTTCTTCTTGTTGTTGTTGTTATTGTCTACTTTACCTCTGGTATATTTCGTAGCTGTGTGTGCTTTTGTGCTTTTTGCCATGGCACTACAAAGCAATTTATTTATGCTGTTAACTTGCACGAATTCATCCGATTGCAGCGCTTTCATAAAAGCGTTACTGGCACATTTAGTTACGAGTATATTACGATATGTCTCATTTTTGCTAGTATCTGAGTATAAAAATGCAATTTTTAATCATTGGGTTATAATATAAATGAAACATTCCTTACAGATTTCTGATCAAATGGTTATAAAAAATCCAGTACAAGAATTATTAATAATACTACACAATTTAGAATAAAATATTGTTTCCCTTCGTTAAACTCTTTTCCACAAGAGAGTTTTGGAAAACATTATTTTTCGAAATATAGTATTTTGAAAGCGCATGAAAAAGTTTTCGAATTTTGAAAGGAAAATATTCATTCGAGTGAAAAAAATTTCAAGTAAGCGGTCAGCTTTCATTGAATTAAATTGTTATTAAATTTGGAAAAAAAAACATACAATAAAATAAAATTGGCCGTAAAATTTCGAAACTTACAAACAATTAAACAATTGGCGGCTATAACTTGTTGAAAAATATACATATGTATGTATGTACATCTGGCGAGAAAAACGACAAAATTAGAAAGAAAAATTTGGAAACTACTACAAACTGAAGGAGGCAAATTCTAGCCAATACTGCAAGGGTGAAACCGTTGGAGAAGCAGGATCAAACTTTTCATCAGCGGAAGTTTCAATATTTTTGGTTAATTTTAAGCGTTAATTTTTGTTTGTTTATGTGTTGCATCAGATTTGCATCATATACAACGTTACTACAACTTTAATATTGCTGTTTATCACGTTATATTGTTTGTTCAATTGCAACTTTTTAAATTTAACTTTGGTCGAAATTGTATGTCAATTATTACAATAATTATATTTATACATATTATATCATATCATTCATTTTTATATATGTATATATTTTTTTAAATTCATTTATACTTGTTTTTTCTAAGTTAATTTTCATCTTAAAACTTTTACTTATTATACTTGTATAAATATTTCAAAACAATTTTAAATTTTATCTAGAGTCTTGATATGATGAGGTTACAGGTCAACGAATCATCGGGCGCCTGCTGATCGAGTCACTCTGTAAGTCTGATTTTGTTTTCTTGTTAATTCTATATGTTTTGATTTATTTATTATATAATATTGCTTTGTTGTTTACAACATTTTTTCAATAAGGCAGTCTAATAAAATAAATAAAAGGAAAGTTATTTTGTTAATTTCTAAAATTCAAATAATATTAAATATATCTTACTTAGTGTAATAAATACATGGATACCAATATGCTATTTTTTTATAAAACGAAAGGTTTGGTTTTAATGTCAGTGACGCAAGCATAGTTTAAATTTGTATTTTTTCAAAATATTAGTTTAAAAACTTGGCTTAAATTTTAATTTTGAATATGACTGCATTCGAAATTTAAATTTAATAACATTTTTCTTTTTAATCCTGGCATATCAGCAACCCCACCCCCCAATTTCCCTGAGCAAAGCCGGGAAAATATGCAGTCCTGAAATTGCAGGAGCCCAATGGGTCAAAATTTGTTACACTCCTTTGATCGGCTAAGAACAACGTCCACTTATATTGTTCGATTTTACGATTTTAATTAAAGGTGTGCAATATTAACAGATGTATAATGTTCGCAAAATCGATCCACCCAAACAATTTTTAAGTAGCTTCATCACTTAAACTTGCAACTATGCAAATATTATTTGAGCAAGCTCCAAACGCTTCATAGCCACCGACCAAAAATTTTACTCTATTTTGCCACGCTTCACGTCACATTACCAAAATAACAACAACAACAACAACAAAAAGAAGAATAAAAATTTTGTAGCTTTAAAGTTTAAACGTGTGCATTCGTTCGTGTTGTTGGAATAACGAATCTAGTAAGCCTCTGGCCTTGTACTAAAATCCAGGAACAACACAACCATTACACCAAAAACAACATCAACAACAGCAACAACAACAACTATTGCCCCTTGCTTAGGCGTGGTTTGAACGACTCAAGCGCGCGCGCACATTTGCCTTTGTCGAAGAGCAAGTTTGATCTCCGGTAGCCATGTATATATGTATGTATATAACTATGAACAAAATTGGTTAGTTCGTTCGTTTGCAAGAAACTTCGTCCATTGCTCTGCAGCAGGCTGCAAGCCAGTTTTACTGCGTCAAAACGAGAGCGTGCGTTGATCACGCGCTGGTAGTTACACACTACCAAGTCAGTGCGCCGGCTATGATTTTTTTCGATTCAAATACCAATGAACCGAATATTTATTTTTTGGGTATTAAAATATTGTTAAGTATTTCAAGCACAACTTTTATTGATATTTCCACAACTAGTTTAATATTATTCAATTAGGCAATGTTGAAGATTTGCCGCAACTGTTGACGAATCATTTTATAAAAACTTGAAGTTTCGATCTCACTGATAATATTTGTAATTCAAGTTTAGGCTGGATAATTATTATCCGTGTGAAAATTTTGATCAGGATAACCTTACATTATCAGAGTCTGATCAGAGAGCCTTGAGTGAGGCAGTCTTATCATAAACTGTACTGGTTTAAATACAAGCAACTGTAACGATGGTTACGGTAAGGAAACTTTGCTGCATCCAGAATCAAGTTTTTCTGATCAGGTTTGTCACTTGAGTACCAAAATGCAACTCTGTCAAAGGTTTCCTGACTAAATCCTTTTCAGGATGGTATCATAGATACCTTTCTCCAACTAGATTAAGGTATACTTATCTTATCCTTATTGTATTCATATTTAGTTCTAATCGGGCTGTGGTAATGTTTTTGTCAGATTCCCTGACCAGAGATCTCTGATCATATACTTACCTAAGATCAGGCTAGTCTGATCAGGTACTGACTATAACCTTGAAACAAATTTTCACTCGGGTAACTTAACATTATTTAATGAGCTTATGAACTACATATGAATCATTATTGAGAGGAACACTTTCTCCAATATCATTTTAAAAATACTTTTTTTCCCTTTAAAATAAGTTTACATCGATGAATTAAGGCACCCTTAAATGGTACTTGCAGAAAACTGAAGTTTTTATAAAAACCGGAATTAAAAGAATGTTATCACAAATGTAAGGTATTTTTAATAACACTTTTTATGAAACTCCGGATTAAATACAAATTATCTCCTCTGCCAATGCAGTCGCAATGCAATGTAAATGTTAACAAATTGAAAAGCTATTTATGCTTGTTAGCTGATCTCTTGGAGCAAACAATTTATCTGTTTATTGTAAGTCTCTCACAGCTAACAACTTTTGCAAAAATACCAAAACCTATAAAATTTTCATTCAGCACACAATTTTTTGAAATTGTCAGTCTCAGCCAGAATACTGTTTTCCAAAGTTTTTGATAGCTTTGAGCTTTTAATTTTATCTACCTGTATCGGAAAGTATTTTTTTTTTTCATATTACGCAATATGATATTGAATTATTACTAAAAAATTCTCAAAATTTCCGTCTCAATACATTTTTTCATAACTCTTAATGAATTTACATATGTATGTGTGTATCTTTTAACTTTTAGGTAATAAACAACCGGTTATTAATATCCGTTCTTATATAACAAACACCAGCAGTGATGCTGAACAGCTAAGTGAAGCAAAGTGATGCACAAAGCCGCCCAGGAGGTGAATTATTCTAATCTGTATAAAGCTGCATAATAAAGCAAAATAGTGGATACCGCTGGCGATTTTAATTTTGCCTGGAATGGTGGTAAAGTCGAAGCTCCAGCCAGCTGCAATTTAAATGATTTCGTAGTGCATATCGGCGCGGCGAGACGCAAATTATTTATGAGCAAATTCGAGCGCAGAGCTGTGCCTTTCGATTCTTTTTTTTCATTTGGTCGTTTTGGATCGCTGCTCGTAAATAATTGTGGCGATCCCGCGCTGCTTTTTCCTAATCTAGTTCTATCTGAGTATGGAGTCAGTGTTCATGTTTCTAAACCCGTTTTCTGATTGCTAACCAAATCAGCAATTTGCCAGTTCCAGTTTTAATTTATCACTTCACATCTGTTGACTTTTTGTCATCGTTACTTTGCTTCAGATCAATGTTGAGGATCTGCGCACACAGCTGGTATATATGAGGAATTTCATATAATAAAAAATCAAATGCCCCGCCTTACAAACTTTGGCAACTAAATTTATTGTAGAATTTTTTTGATTTTTTGATTTTCGAAAGTTTTAATTAGGTTCACAAACTTTCCTTGATACTTTTGGTTTAAAAAAATGATAAATATTTACTATATATACATACATACATACCAGATGGTTAACAATTTTTAAAGGGCGAAGTTTAATTAAATAAAACGTTTACTACTTGTACTTATTATACATATAACTAGCGAATGCCCGGCATGCGTTGCAATGCCACTAAAAAAAATAAAAAGTTTGTTTTTGAAATTTATATATTTAAGCACATTCATTTTTATATACATATATAGATAACAAGTTAACAAAACTTCCCGGTACTCCCCGTTGTTGCGGCGGGTTCAATAAATTGCTCCAACTACGCCCACTTTTGGTGAAATTATTGACAGTAACCATACAAACTCAGCAAGTAAGAAATTTCAAATTTTTAGGACCAATATTAGTAATGTAATCGTATATTTTCATTTAATTAAACAATTGTGGGCGTGGCAGATTTTGTATATTATGTTATTGTTCACGGTGCATACCTATCAGTGTTTTCTATATAGCGCATCAAGTTCCTGAGCAATGGTGGTAGACATAAAATTGATCCAATATTTATTTAAAAGTGGGCGTTAAATTGATCCAACCACGCCCATTTTGGTGAAGTTGACAATACCCATATAAAATGAAATACAAAATCTCAGATATAGTTTCCTTTTTTTAAAGTGGGCGTTAAATTGATCCTACCACGGAAGTCGAAAATGCTTATACAAACTCAGATACTGAATTTCAGATTTTTAGGAGCAATATTACTGAAATAATCGAATATTTTACAAATTGTGGGCGTAATAGGTGGGCGTGGCAAAACCATCCTTGGCGTGAGCACAACAACTCCCTAAAATTTCATGAAGATTTTGAATTTGAACGAATTATATGATTATTTTGCCAATATTGCTCCTAAAAGCTGGTTTCTGAGTTAGTATTCGCGATCCCGAGATTAAATTTAAGCCCACCACCATAGCTCAGGAACTCGGTAAGGAATAATATTTTATAGAAATCTGCTAAGTCTGAAATTTTGTATCTGAGTTTGAGGTTATTTTAGGGTGTCGGATTTCATGAAGTAATTGTTGTAATGTTATTCATTTGTGTACTTGCAGCTAACGGAGAAATATTGTATTGTATTCAATTTGAAAAGTTGCAAACAAAAATTAATAATAGAAAAACTTTTTCTCTGAAAAAAAATATGCAAAGTAAAAAAAACTTTAAGCTGAACAATGCCGCCACAGGACCATGCCAAGATAAAAATTCGTTTTTAAATTAAATTGATTCCGCGCATTTGTTGGTGGGTGGATTTCACGAAGTTGGATGGAAAGTTACTCAAATGTGAATTAAAAAAGAACTTTCCCGAACTGAACTGAATTATTACAACAGGTGCTTTAATGTTTAAGTGAAGCTAAGAGTAGAAAAAATACGAAAACTGAAATGGTCAAATCGCATTGTGGATGCTTGCTGAACTTATTTGAATGAAACTTTTTCTGGTCTTTTGTTGTAGCAAAAAAGTTAATTTTGTTTTTACATTTGATACTGAAACAATAAAAAATTTCATTTAAATACTTAGCTACAGGTACATGGAGAATAAAACTTTTGTTTTCTATGATAATCACAAAAATTTGTGTATTGAATAGAAAAAGTTAACGCTCTTTGCTTCCAGCATGAAGGTTTCACAATTTAGACTTTATAAATTTTTAAATATTTTTTAACAAAATTATATAATATTAAGATGTGTCCCACATAACATTTTACGAGATAATTGATCATATTCGAGGTAAGCCAAGCTTCACAAGTGGAGAATAAATGTCAATGAGACCAAATTTGTTTACATTACATTCACTCTGTGTAAGAGCGATTGTCCTCCTGTGCAAATGAATTCTAAAAATATCCCACAAAATACTGAAACCAAATATCTTGGCATGCACCTTGATCACAGTCTTACTTGGGCGAAAAACTTTAGCACCAAAGTGTATGGTATAAGACATAAAACAGGAGACTTCTGAACCGCCAAACTAAGTTTAAATTGGATTATAAAGTCCTCCTTTACAAGATCATAATAGAACCTTCGTGGACCTATGGAATCCAATTGTGGGGTAGCGCGTTTCCCTTTAATGTGGAAAGAGCACAGTAAAAAATTTCACGAATGATTGCCAAATCTTCCTGGTACATAAATAAATAAAATATAAATATCAACAAGAACTTAAAAATACCGCCTGTGACTCAGGAGGTCGCAATTCATGCTGTAGTCTAATGCTAACTTAAATTGACATGATAAAAACTAATTTCAATGTTTGTTTGGTTTGGTTCCATCCGCTCCTTAACACAGTCTTAATTATATTAATTAATTATTCGATTGAAATTATTTGAGGTGCACAATTTGACACAAGCTGAATAAAACAAGATTAAGACAGGAATCGAGGTGAGTTCACCCAATTTGTGTTTTCATTTTTACTTTCCTAACCTTAATATTATTATTAGGCTTAGAGCGTCGTGAGGTTAGCAACGCACGTCATCAACGGTTTCGAAGTTCTAATTTGAAGGAACAAAATTTGTTAAAACAAAAAATGAAGTAGTTTTAAATAAACAAATAAATATTTTAAGCTACTTTTTTATATTTTGTTAATTAGAATTCATACTTTTAACAAACAAAAAATCAAAATTGTACATTGATAAAAGAATCTACCAGAATCATTTTCGTAACAGAACCCATTTGTTGAAATTTTTTTAAAAATTCTGTAGAAAAAAACAAAGAATTATTCTATCTCAAATTTTTGATATGTTCTTTAGAATTGAATAAAGAATAATAAAAAATAAGTTTTATCCCGTACATACGACAGGAAGCCATGTAAATTTTGCTTGGAATGCATAGTGCCATTTGTAAGGGTTAGATGATATGCATAAGTATTACAAAATTCAAAAAAGGATCATGTTTAAAATATTTGTTTTCAGAATAAAAAATGCTTTCATTTTGAATTGTAGGAGTGCTTCAAGGGTAGTCTTAATTTTTATTGTTGAAAAAGGTAGAGAAATTATCAATATCTGTAAACTGCGATTAAAATTAATCGCAATTTATCACAAAAATGTATATTAATCGTGATAACGATTAATCCTAATCGTTGTATCGATACAAATTTACAATTATTTAAACTGGAAAGTTTCCTTTAAAGTTTGTACGTGTTTCCGCATTGAAGCATAGCCGGCCGCTTTAATTGCAGCGTTACTTCTTCCTAATGAAACGCACGCTTCCTGCTCACTTCAATTGCGGTAATAAATTAAATGAATGCCGACATGTCCCACTCGTGCAATATCTCTTCGTGCCTCTTCAGTGTGCTGTGCGCTCCGAGTAGATTTTGTGCGGAAGTTGAAGCACAGCTTTTCATTCTGAAAGCAAATCCAGCCACTTACCTACTAACACTTAGTTACTTTAGTTACTATACTTTTTGAAATGTTATTGCGGTTTGCGTATGTTAGTGTGAGTGTGAATGGGTTTGAGTGCAATTGTTTTTTTCCCCGGTTATTTTTTGTTTTTGTATTTGTTTAAAGCCCATTTTTCAAGCGTAAGCTGCATCCACACAATCTTGCAGTGATAACCGCATCCACTAGAAAACGCAAAATAGCGACTAGCGACAAAAAGGAAAAGGAGAATGTTAGCCAGAAGAAGTTGGAAACAGACAGCAGGAAGTTTGTGGTAGCAGGCACTTTTCACTTCTTGATATGTTTTTTTTACGCTCTTTTAAATGCTGAGCTGTGCTGTGATGCTTCATCGTCATATCCACGTTTTGTTTTACCAATTAAATTGAGGAGGGGTACTGCAGTGTAATATACACAAATGGAACATCGTCCAAAGATATTTTAAAGTAAATTAAAAGGAGAATTATCTTCGGCTAGACCGATGCTCAAATACCCTTCACCATTTTAGAGACACATGCATGTAGTCGTTATCCGAACACGCCCATTTCTTGTGAGTAATTTTACATTACTCCTTAAATTCCAAATTATAACAACTTATCTACACTGCAACTATTATAATATAATTTAATTAATTTTGTTTTCTTATAAAAGGGAAAAGATTGTATGGAAGGGAAGAGTAGTTTTTGTCCGATCTTGTTCATCTTAGAACTCAACCTCCGCTTGGAGAATAGGGGCTATTTTCAGTTAGATATCTATTAGACATACGGACATCGTTAAATCGACTCACAATTCGACGTTGATCATTTATATATTGTAACCACGCCTCTTTATGGGCGCTACAAATAGAAGAAAACATTTTGGTACGAGTTTGCGCGTTATGGGTCCTTCTGAAACCATGGTGACTCATATTGATGCAGGAAACCAAAAAAGGGAAATAAAACGAATACGTAAAATGCAGCTAGCCTAAAATTTTATTTGACATTTGTAAACTTTTAATTAATCTGTTAATTTGTATAATTTTTTTTATTATATCGCGAAATACTTATGATAATCTCGCAAATTTCCAAGAGTTCAATTTACTATGAAAACGTTTCTGCTCCTTGCCATTCGAAATTCACTTTAAGAATGGAAGCGAGTTCTTTTCAACACCTGATTCCACACACGAATGGTTGCAAAAATAAAAGTATGTACATATGTATTTGTTTTCTTTATTTATTTGCTCCACATTTGTGCATACAGCACAACAACACAGCTGCACAACACCCACACAAGATAAAATAAAACAATTCAACAACACGAATTGGCGCGGCAAAATGTCGAGCATAAATTTCCGCATTTTACAATTTGCGATGTTTAATATGCAAATTGATGTTTGCTCTTCATGCACCACAAATGTTTCTGTAAGAGTTTTTTTCTTCAAATATTGTAAGCGTTTTCGACTTTTACTTTTTAACGTAAACTAAAGTAAAGCAAAAGTATTTAAATTTTATCAAGTTGTATCTTAACTGATTCCAATATTTTTACTTAATGTTTTGTAGGGACCTGGAGATCAAAGAGGCAAAATTTTTCAAATAATTTAACAATTGTTAACAAATGGTAATACCCAGCGAACAATTGATTGCAACAACATATTGTAAATACGTTTGAAAATACAATAAATTGATTGTACAAATTTTAAAAATTTCTTAAACGTTACGCCAATTTATTTAAATTGTATTCCAAACGTCGATGTGATAATCTTACTCTAGTTAAATACGTTTGTTATAAGCTTATAATAGATGTTTGCATTGTGTTTGGATTCTGTTTGTATTAAGTTTACAGTAGAAACTTAATGCAATGGAGCCGATTCATTTATTTATTAATCGTTTTACAAACATTTCTTAAACTTATTACAAACACGTTTGCCTCAGTTTTTTTTCAAGCCTTGTTTGCTAGGTAGGATCGATCATACTTACAATAAAAATAACATACGTTATACAAAAATCTTTTGTTATAGATTTAAAGCAAAAATTTCCACCTTAAATGAAAGTATAGTAAAGTTAAAAATGTGTATAACAACTACGAGCAAACTTATTTCAAATATGCGCACATGATGAAATTCAAATTATTTTAAAGTTTCGAGCTCATTCCAAAAATGACAAGTAAATATAAAAATAACAACAACGAGAAAAGTTCAACTTTCTTAAGATAAGATATTTAAGAGAAGATATTTCTTATCTTAAGACTGATTGCACTTTGCAATGTGGTACATTTTTAACTGTCGGTATGATCGGATATAATATTTTTCTTATTGTTTGTTGTTATAATATTTTACAGTACCTCAAATGGTTGTACCTTCGCCATTGCTCTGCATGCTGATTTGAGTATATGTGTTTGTGTTTTTAATTTTTTTGCCGTGTGTCAGGTCCTACAATAAAACTACATCCTTTGCCTAAGTACAGCAACAATTATTGAAATTAACATTATTTATTAATATTAATTATAATTTAATAACTTAAATAACACATTAAAATGTACAGTACAATAAGTTACAAATTACTCAAGTGGATGCGAAACATTGAGACATTCCTGTCAAACAAAACAGTTAGAGGCAAACGGTTAACAAATTCAAGTTTTTCACTTAACAATAAACATTATTTAAAAAAATTTCACCCACTAGTTCTTCTGTAATAGAAAGATGTTGCATACTTTTGACGCAAGCTGCAAGTTTGTCTGTTGGCATATACTCGTTCTCGTATGTACCTTCAGATGAACATAAATTCGCACACTGTGCCACGTCATGACTCAACCGGAAGCGTCGAAAGTAAGCTACAAAAGTTTGTTTATTTTTGCGAGAAGAAGACGTGCAAGCGAAAATTTGCTCCTGATGACCTCATTATGACTTTGGCTACGATAAGCAGGAACAACAACAGCAAATACAATCGTTACAATATAACAAAAAAAAATATCCGAGCGGCTGCGAATATCTGGAAAATCCTGCACGCTCTAGTTACGAACGCATCGCTGGAGCCAAGCTATGTTAAGATCCGCTGTGCCTCGCAGTGTGACCGATTCATTAAAGTGATGATGTAGAAAATGCTTAATTGGAACAGGTAACAAGCTGAACTATCTTGTGGTTAGTTTTATATACAAAATAGCATATAGTACCCAGTCTTGTCCGAGTTTTGTTTGTTTATTGAATTTTTTTTTATGATATTTGGTTAGTGGAAATTCCAGTTACTCACCGTTGTGGCGTTTTGAGTTTTGGCAGAGGGCGTTAAGTTGATCAAACCATGCCTATTTTTTTGAAGTTATCAATGGTGACCATACTCAGATACCAAATTTCAGATTGTTCAATATTAAAAAAAACTATTCGAATATTTTCACGAAATGTTATAAATTATGGGCGTAATATGTTGGCGTACAGACATTTTCCTAAATGTTGCATCAAGTGCCTGAGCTATAGTGTCGAAATAAAATATGGTCAAACTGTTTCTTTTCTCTACTGAGCTAAGATGAGGTGAGTTGAATTAGTGAAGTTCCGTTTTGTCTCTTTAAGGATGGCGGGAGAAA
Source organism: Suillia variegata (assembly GCA_949127995.1). Taxonomy (NCBI): domain Eukaryota; kingdom Metazoa; phylum Arthropoda; class Insecta; order Diptera; family Heleomyzidae; genus Suillia; species Suillia variegata. Next base: position 15,352,624 of record OX421845.1, on the reverse strand, counting down.
CTCAGGAGTTGGCTCCACTTTTGTTTTACTCGCAGTGCTGCTATTTATGGCAACACTGATTTAGGACTTTTCACTTCTTTTTGTCGCCTCACGCTTTCGTATCCCTTGGTTTTCTTGTCGTAGCTGCTGGTGTTGTTGTGGGCAAGAGGAGTGGCTGCTGCTGTTGTTTTTATAGTTGTTGGGTTTTTTCCTGCCAGTGGTTTTCGCAAATGAATGTGTTTGTTGTGGTTTTTGTGGCGCTGTACTTTTGCTCGTTTGCATTTTTTCTATTTTTTTCTCGTTTTTGGGTCACCTTATCCACGCAAATGTTTTATTGTTTTCGTTTTTAATTATTTAAAGTGCTTTCAATTTTTTACTTACATTGTTATAATTAAATTAGTTTTTGGTTGCTCGAATTTTCGACTAACACGATTACATAGAATGAAAAAATACATATTTTGGCTTTAATACTTAAATTTAATTATTTGCCACGAATACATTTGATAAATTTAACAACTGAAATTATTTGCCTTAACATGATGTGGGGTATTTAAGCTTTGTCATCCATTTCTGCATGTATTCATACACAAAAATGTTAGAAACTTTAAAATTGCCGAGTCCTGTGTCGAAGCAAATTAAGCCAATCATGGCATAAACGGTTTAATTTGTTGGCCAAGAAGCAACACTGTTTTTGTTGATGCCCTCCTGCATTTATCTCGTTTTTTTTTTGTGTCAGTGTTGTCGACTAATGCGAAAATAAATGCAAAATGTTTTACGTGCGCAATTTAAAAAGTTTCTTTTATCCGACCAAAAAACAAGAATTTTTTATAAATGTAGCAGTTCCGTAATGGCCAAACCCAAATTGTTATGTGAATGATTTAAAACGACCGGCTTGCATTGCACTGCCGTTTGTCTGTTTGCCTGTCTGTTTGTCCGTCTGTCTGTTTGCTTGTTTGTCGTTTTAGTTACACAGTCGATCGGCATCCACAGGAAATAGCCATTGTACGGACGCGCGAGCGCTCCAACGGCGAGTCGTGCGACCAAGTTCCGATTCGTGCAGTGTCCTTTCTGCTCTATCCTCATGGCAGGCTCACAAATTTTGCGAGGATATTGAATTAATGTCCTTTTTATTTGTTCGAAAATTAAAAATTTTCAAGATTTTTTTTTTTTTCGTTTAGTTTTTGTAATCGTTATACGAGTGTTTTGCTGCACAGTGCAGTAATCCCATTTATGGGATGACAATAAAAAGACGTCGTTGTCGTAATTTCATTTTATTTGACATGTGAATGTTTGATGTCAAAAGTTATATTTTATATACATTTTAATTATAAAATATAATGAACCAACCTGATAAAAGTTTATATGTATACTTACGTGTATGTATGTATGTATGTATGTATGTATGTATGTATGTATGTATGTATGTCCATCAATTACGCCCACAATACGCTAATATTTCTCGAGGTCTTGTAGATTGCGTTTTCGATAACAATGTCCTTCTCCTTCGTTGGGACTTTGATCCACAAACCCCAACGAAGTCAATTTGATTTTTTTATATTAATAATCGTTTTTGGTGGTAAAATGTATTTTACTTGACCAACTAAACTATGTCTCATACATTGCAACAATTTCAAAAGTCCAAATTCACGAAGCTTGCAAGCTATTTGATTTGATTTATATCAAGTTGAAATCGATTTAAATTATTCAAATATTCTAAATTTTATTTTGAAATATTTCTGATTTAATGTTAAAATGATAGCAGCAAAATATTTCAAATTGCTTAACTAACTTAATTTTTGTTTAAATAGCATTTTTCGAATTGATATCAAACCCAGTTCAATGATATCAATTCTAAATATAAGTAAATTAAAAATAAGCTTAATATCAAGCTTTGGCAATCTAATATCAAACCGAAACGAATGTGTTGTTAAAATTTTTTTAATTTTACTTTTGTGTCTGTTTGCCTTCAATTGTGTATGTTTTGATGGATAGCTGTATAAGTGTGTTGGACCAAAGGAAGGAAATGTTCGGGCGACCATTGTTGACACATTTGACACATAAGAATGATTGTAATTCAACGATAAGAATACTTATAAGAAATATGAGAACGTTTGCTCTGCCTGGCATTAAGGTAATCAGAATTTTCTAGCTTTCGAGTAGGATATAAAAAATAAAATTAAAGAATCTTTTTTCCTTAATTTAAACCAAAAATATTTAAGTTTTTTCGTTAAAGAAATTTGAAATGTGAGCATGAATAATCTGCCTAAATTCTCAATAAAACATTTTCTGTCACCAACATTTCCATTTCCGTATAATGTGAACGCAACTTATTTCAATTTCAAATTCAAATTCAAGTTGAAGTTTGTTTTTTTTCAGCGCGCGTGTATGTGTATGTGTAATTGTGTGCGAGAGAGTGTTTGCAGTGCTGTGTGTATCAACAAAACTAATATTAAGAACTAGGATACTGGTAGGTTCAATAAAAATGTTCTTTGTGGTTGTTGCCAGTAGATAAAGATACGAGTATGTGTGTACTACAGTGGACAGTAGACGAATTTTGACGTTTCAATTTTCAATATATTACAGTTTTTTAAATTTTAAATATTTTCCAGTACGTAAGATTTTTTCGAAAAAAATAATAACACAATATTTAGAATAATGGCTAATTCACATGATAACTTTTCTTAAAAATTAAATTCATGATCAAAAAACTATTTTTTACAAATGTTCGAAACGTATATAAAATATCCGATAAATTTTGTATTTGTCATTCCAAAAAATCACAAAGAGAAGCCGAAGTTTAAATAATATGTATGTAGGTTTTCTGCAGTTTTGAAGAAAATGTGATTTTAATATATATGAAAAATCTTTCGAGACCTCTTTTTTCTGTCTGTTTTACCCAGTCCACGACCTTTTACTGTAGAGACTTCGAAGTCGCCCTCTCCTCGAATTAGACAACTGCCATCATTTCAATTGTATTGAAATATTTTATGAAATTTAATTATTAGGGAGCATAAAAACTTTAATTTTAAAATTTTTTTAACCATTTATAAGTTTTTAAGAACTTTTCTCGAATAACTTTCTTAAACTTTTGTTATTCAAAGAAAAATAAAAATTTTGTTGACATTGTTAGTCATGCTGATTCATTTGCTCGCATGCGATTAATATAGTTTATTATTTTACTCTTACTAAATTTAGTTCGGAGAAGGTTGAAGAAAGTTATCATGTGAATTAGCCTTAATGCTCACTTCTACAACACAACAAACACATTTTTGAACTGTGCTACATGATATATATATATATAAATATTTCACATTTTAATATTGTATAGTTGAGTATACGATCGTCGTATTTATAATTTTTGATTCGGTAACTAATTTTCCTAGTGATGTGCGACTTTTGAATTAGCAATGACACAAATTTGAATTAAATAAAATGCAATATATGCTGATTCAATTTAATTTGTATATTGACAGTGTGTAACTTGAGGCATTTTATTTTACATAATTAGGTTACTATTAACTAAATCGTTTAAAAAGTATTTTATTTAATATAAGCCCAATTTGATTTCTTTTTCAATAGTATAATTCTAATGATTTTAATACTGTTTCAATTTTTGCTAGAATAGGACTGGTGACAGAACTAGAACCTAATGTAACTAGAATGCGTTTCCCTGCAGGGTAAGTCAACAAAACTCGTAAATAGCTTGACCACTCTGCTAGAGTATTTGTATTGTTTTTTTAAGTAAATGAATACATAAATGAATGAATAAATTAATAATTAGATAAATAAGTAAATAAATACACAAAAATAATAAAGAAAAAAAAAATATAAAAACTATGAAATCGTAGATCAAACAAATATTGCAATGTCAAAAATTTAACATGAACAATATTTGTAAATTTTCGAAATACTCAACCACTGTACGAATATATTTATCTATACATATACGAGTATGTTCATATGTAAATATGCATGTATGTATGTACATGCGTATCTATGCGCAACGAATGCAAATAGAAACCCAGCAGACAATTTCAAAACAAAGCAGATCAGAGATTTCAGCACTGAATTCTAAACTTAAAAATTTTATTCAGGCATAAACATAAAACATTGAAGTCTAAAAACAAGAAAAACAAAAATTGTAGACCTTGTTTTTCACCACTGAATTTTAGTGTGATTTTTTTAGCAGTCTTAAAATTTCCTGCCGGGATGTCTGTACGTAAACACACTCCCACTGTGGATATGTACTATACATGTCAATGCAAATAAATGCAAATAGTACAAAACCCCAAAAATTATGCAAATAAGTTGTGATATAATTTCATTTTTATTCTACACGCAAGAGTGAGGATTAAGGCTAAAGTCCTTTGACTGGAAAATGGCACAACTCCAGTTTGTGTTGAACTTGTCATTCGCAAAGATGACACAAATTCATTTGAAAATATTTTATTCAATTTGCGGCTTCGTTTTCTTGTAAAATACTTTCCAAATAATTTGGAAATATTAAAAAAATTGTAAATATCAAAAAAAAAACAAAGATTTACTATGTAAACTTGTTTTGGTCAATATAAAAAATGTTATAGCTTAATTTTTATATTTATTCAACTGTAGGAATGAACTATAAAATGAGCTAAGTTGGACAGAGGGAAAAGCGGATTTATTGACATAAACGTAAATTTAAGCTGAAGTCAAACGCACTTCCGTTTCCTGTTACGAAGCATTCCACACAACTTTAAGTGTAAGTGCACAAACAAAGCACATAACTCTAGTAAGTGTATAAAAATGTGCCAGCAGAAAATTTCTTAACCGCATAATAGATTCACTTGTTTCAGTACAGGTGAGTCAATTGCGAAATTTCATCACTACATGGTAACTTCTTTTCAGACCTGAAACACATATTCTGTACTGGAAATTGTAGTCAAATGTTTATCTATTTAGGCCGCAAACTTTGAATAACTAATGCAAGATAGCATTATGAAGCATAAGTGTAAAGTATGTTGTATATAGATTTTAGTAGACTTTAAAGCAATCGCATAAATAAATACTTAGTTTCAAGCCAATAACTCTAACTCAAGATATCGTGATAAAAAAATCATTTTTTTTTTTTAATAGTAGTATGATTGAATAGGCTCCAAACTGAGAAGATCTAGCCACGTCCATCTATCTGTCTAGGCATATGCCTATGTATAAGAGCAACCAGTGTACTAAATTTAAATAACGGTGCGCTTGCTATCATGGTAAGAAGAAGTAATGACAGACAAGCAGACAGACGGACGTGGCCAGATCTTCTTAGTTTTTGTTTCTGATCAAGAATATATAAATTTGTCTATATCTATCTTGAATATTTCTCAACGGTACAAACATTTACCCAAACACAAAATACACCATTGAGTAGTGCATGATACAAATCAAATCAGCTGTTCTGCCTACACTACATTTGAAGGGCATCTTGTTAGAAATCTTGCTTTCAAAATGAAAGAAAAAAACGACTTTTACATATATAAATACTTATAAGATATTCTTATTTATAAAAAAAATAAATATTATGTTTACAAACTATAAAAATCGTTATTTGTTATGAACCACTCAGTGGTATACTTATTTATTGTTTTATTTTTATTTTTTGCTTTTCAATTGCACAATTGTGCACACACCAAATACGATCAAAACATTCCGACACTTTACGGATGCATCCACATGTAGACGCAAGCTAAAAGTCGGCCATTAACTTTGAATGCAACAAATGCTGCACTAATTTCTAAAATGTTTTTCGCCATTTTCGTTGTCCTGTTTGTTTTTTTTTTTGTTTTTGTGTTTTCGCAACTTTTCTTCTAGCTTGGCAGAATTAAAATAAAAAAAAACACATTTAGCAGTTTTGGTGAAACTTTTCCTGCTCTCTTTTTTTTGCGTACAAAAAAAAACAGAGAATCTTTGCAGTTTTTGAACTTAAAAGTTACAAACAACTTGTTAAACTTTTTCTTTTGGAAAAAAAACAATTTTAAGAGCTTGTCTTATTTGTCACCGATTCGACTTGGCTTCAATGATACGTTTCATTTAGTGTTGACTTCTTTTTGTTGGTGCTTTAGTTTTGACCCATTTAAATATATATAAATTTTTATCATAGGTTAATAGGTTAATCTTGTTTTTATTTTGATCAGTAAAATCTTTGATAAACAACAACAATTATCATTTTGAAGAAATTAACAATGATTTGCCAGATGCCTCAGACAAGAACTATCTGTTATAGGTGCCAGGACATAGGGAGCATTCTGGCAATGAAGATACTGACGATCTCGCCAGCAAAGGGTCAGCTAACAGCCAGAACTTTTCTGTGGGATATATACAAGATTAAAAACTGGCTGGAAGACAAATCACACATCACATGAAAACGAATTACATAATGGTAGAAAAAATGTGCATGCCATACAATTCTCAAAAGAGATCGACTGAGGTTATAAAATATTCTCATTAGAGTAATGAAACACTTAGTTTATATGAGAATTAGTGGATTATATACCGAAGAAATGGAAACATATGAACATCTGCTTTGTCACTAAAATGGTCTAATATGAACCAAGATTCAATACTTTAGTTTTTACAACCTCAATTCCTCAAACATATGATTGGAAAAATCTCTCAAAGAAATCCCCGAATTTTTGTCACAGAATGTCTATTATGGCCGTGGTAACTACGAGATCAGTTCCCGCTTGTATCTCTAATACAATCCAACGTATGTATGTTAACAGTTTTAGTTAGCAAATACGTTAAAAAAAACTATCAAAATTATCTCGATTTTCGATTTTTAAATAAAATTTAAATATTTGGCAATATCGACTTTAAATATATTCAAATATATACTTTATCGGACAGGTAAAACGAGAAAATATCGTATAAATTAATATTTTTCTTATCTCACAAATACCCGAGGCAGAAAAACAAACTCAATTTAATGTTTACTGCTTTAAGTTGGGATATCTTTGTTTAAAATAGCAACTGCAAAAATATCAAAACTCGGTCACAATATTCGGAGAAGAAAGTCACGCAGTCAGCAGTTTTGCTTTATGTACTATGGAAAATATATTTTGTATATATGTGGGGCATTTTACTACGTGGCAATTTCTAAAAATAGACTTGGCAAAGTAAAATAAAGTAAAGTAAAACAGGAAAAAACCAAAGCAAAATGTGAAATCAGAAAAGCAGAAAAGCAGAAAAGCAGGTACAGCAAAAACAAACGGATAAATTGTTGTTGCAATACAAAAGCACGTACGAATCCGCAAATAAGGTCAGGGATTTGATGGATAGCTCTAGTTCGTGATTTACTTATATAGAACAGAAAATGCAGATTCACTTTTAAGTCAAGTACGTTAAAAAGGAGCAAAAAATTATTAGGAGATTGCTGGATGCAATCCTTATCGTGAAAAAAATAATTTATATATATATTTTGAAACTTATCGTGTATTTGTAATTTCAGAATGGCCATTCGACAAAATATCACATCAGTGGGTGCAAGACATCTGCATGAATGTACCATAAACTGCATATGTGACATTCATTATGATTGTTTTACTATGTAAAAGTGAATCGATTTGGCAATACAAACTTGTATTGATAGGAAAACTCACATTCATTCTACAAATATTAACTGATATCAATGATTGAATTCGTTTTAATATCCTTTTTATATTCAGTTTTTGGTTTCCATTTGTTACATCAATAAGGAAGAGTGGTAGGTGTGACAATATCTTTACATGGTGCGGCATCTTTTATGTCGGTAATTGAAAAATTAAAAAAAAACGGATTTCTTAATATGAGATGTATATTAAATTTATTCAATTTGGAATGAATGTTTGCCTTTAGGTCGACAATGGTTTCAGGCTTGCTAGCATCTTCTTTGCTTTTCAAATTACCCCACAAAAAGAAGTCCGGAGGGGTTTAATCTGGAGATCTCGGTGTCCAGTCAATGTCGCTTCTTTTTGAAATTATACGTCCAGGGACTGTCTGGCCATATTCCAAGCGACGTGTACGGTCTCTCGTTTTGTAAATTGTACTTTACTCGTATACGGAAACAAATTCAAATCTTACTTTAAAATGCGCAGCAAAGTGGTTTCACTGACGCCAAAATACTGAGAACGGTGACAATACGACACCATTTCAACCAGTTCATCGGAACGTTTTGGTTGGTGTTGAACGATATGTAAACGATCTCCCAGTGTCCCGTGCTGAATAATATTTTACACCAAACGATGAATAGTGCTGCCCAACGATGCCTTTTGGAGACGATATTTTTCACGATATGAACAACTAACGACTATTCTCAATGTATAGCATCAAAATTTCGACTCATTGCTTCGGTGTGAAGCGATGTACATGTCATGTTTGAATTGTACTGAATTTACATTTCAATAGCTAAATGAAGATGTAGTATTAAATCATTAAATCGGAGCTTAAGCTCTTATTACTATAATGAAATATTTAAAACCATCAAACATTTCCCTCTCATACAAATTTCTCCTTTTTTGCGGTTAAAGATTCATTTAGAATGATTCAATAACTCGCAAGAGTCAAATCGATTCGAATGAATTGCAACTGTGTACTTAGTGAAAGATACAAATGAATTCATTTATGCAGCTCTATGGCAGGAACACAGATTTATATAGAAGAACAATAAATAATGAACTATAAATACATATTATTAAGTTTTAATTATGCAAAGTTTGGCCTTGTTAAATGCTCTTGTTAACAAACATTTTCGCAGTCACAGTTTTAAGTAGACAGTGCCAACTTTTGTCGAGTTCACAACACAACAAAGTAGCAACAAATTTCGAAGCACACGCTTTCTTTTTTCATTCATTCATTCGCGCTTTATTTTGCTTGAAGAATTCTTTTGTCAGTTGGAAAAGTTTGCGTATTGTCTGATTGTCAACATGGCATGGCATGGCATCATTGTCATCATTAGTGAAAATGTTGTGCGGCTGTAATGAAATGTCTAAAGTTAAACAAGCAGAAACTCATAAATTTCATACGAGAAATTTCGATGGAAGCGCTTTTTGACTTCTGAGGCATATGCTCTCACAAACAATTTCGCTTATAGGGTGCGATTTTAAATAACGGAATAAAGGCAAATGCGATTACCATAAAAAGTTTTCCCGAGAACTTTTGCATGAGCGCATTTTGATGTGAATTTTAACTTTCGTTTGTAAATAATAGAGGCATTTAATCAATAATGATTTCAAACATTTGACCGAATCCAATATACACCAATTGGATTCGGTCAAATGTTTGTAACAAAATGCAGAGAAATACTCAAGATAGAATCTTGATCAGAATCAAAAACTGATTCGTTCTAACCATGTTTGTCTGTCATTATAAAATATTATCATTGTAAAGCATCAAATTCCTGAGATAAAGAGATGGGCTCTAAATTGACACAACAACGCCTACTTTTAGTGGAGTTATCGTCAATACAACTCCAATACCAAATTTTAGATTCATATGAATAATTTAGCGATATTATCGAATCTGGATCATTGTTGAATTTTTCTGAGTAAACATTAAAGTGATTTATATATTAGGAGCGTTATATGACAAAAATCCTTTCAGAATCCCATAAGAAGCTACGATTCGTTCCCAAAAGGAATAAATCAATCCTTCTGCCGTAGAGTTCCGAAGTGGGACTAACTATGTCCTGTTTAGACAACTGATGTTGATGTACTCAATTGCTAACAAACTTACAGACGGACGCTTAATGAAATGGAATAAAATTATAATTATCAAATTATGGGAAAGATATAGAATCGGGATTCCATCTGTCGCCATGCTTATGTAATTGCTAATAAAACTCAAGAACTTTAATAAGATTGTCTCTGAATGCAAGGTATAAAAATGTGATGAGAACTTCTCTGGTCTAATACTGATGACTTTCCCAATTGAAATAATTAAAATTATTTGTTTCAAACTAATCATTTCTGTTTAAGAATAATTATTTTTACATTCTCCATTACATTATTTCAACATTAAGCTTCAATTTGTGTAATGAATGATATTTCCATCGTATGCCTACAATTGACATATTTCCAAAATCTGTTTATGCTTCAAAATAAAACGAATCTCTTCTTATATTTTCCTTTTCTCTTCTTTTTGGAAACGCTCAAATAGCGATTTTCTCAAGTATTTTGCTCAGTTGTGCTAAAATTCGTCAATGCAATTTGTACTAAATAGCTTGAAATGGATATTTTTTTTAGAATAGTGGGAATACTGTCCGCTGAGGTTTGGCGCATGCGTAATTTAGAGTTGGAAATTTCTCTTCAACATTTTAGCCAACAAAACTCTTTTTGTTTACATATGTGTGCGTGCGTGTGTGTGTGTGTTTTTTTTGAATAATGTGAACTGCGTGTGATGATTTATCATAATCGCCATTCTGTTTGTTTACTTTTTCCATAATAAATCCTAGCGAATTATCATAAATATATTTTGACCAGAACTTGGGTGAAGGAGCGTTTAATATTTTAAAGTTCTCGACGCTGTTTTAATTTTTCTTTGTTATAGTGAAAGTTTTTTAACCTAAATAAACCGAAATACTTACGAGTATATGATAAATTCCTAATATACGACGAGCTTAAAAGCCTAAAGACTGCTCGTTATCTATTTTGATGATGTAATTTATCGGTAGGAGTCGCTTGCTGCTTTGCATTTTATATATTTAAAAGTTGTCGCTAAATGGCGCCACTTCCAGTGGTGTGGACAGACTTTGTACTTTATAAAATAAGAACATTAATGTCTTCCGAATGACAACTATAGTAAGTAACTATGCTTAGTCTATTCTAGCGTATTTCACAAACTTTCATTGATATCAAATTATCTTAGAATAAACATCGCATTCAAATTTTTCTGGTGTAAACATTTTTCAGAATCCTGAGAATTTTGTCTAACGCTTTCAAATACTAAGTTTCTTCCACAGAAGTACCCTTTTAAATTTACTAATGGCAATTGTTATTTGAAAATTATATTATGGTAGTACTCAGACTCAACGTCAGCCTGCAGCCTCCGTAAAGTATCAAATCTATTAAATATAGCTGGGCCAGTCAAAAGTTTAATGAGCTAAAAGAACATAAAAATAAAAAAAAATTTATTTTTTTCAATATATTTAAGTTTTCCTGCCTTCATAGCTAATGATAAAAATTTATTGTAAATATTTTTTTAAATGCAGATTTTTTTTGAAAAGTTTTAAGAATCTTTCGACTTTGAAAAGAGCTTTTCGACAATGATTAACCTAATGTTTACCTCGTAGATATGACTCGAACAGAAGCACTCTTAGTGCAAACAGAACTTTCCGGCCAGACAGGATAACACACAAAAACAAAAACTAACATTCCTGATTACTCGGTTCAAAGGACAAAGAAATTCAAGGCCAAAATATACGCACATGAGATAAGTCGAAAATAAATGTTAGAAAAAAGCAAGGAAAATTTTAAAATTAAATTTTAAAGAAAATTTTAAACATTTTTCTATAACAATGATATCATAAACGTAAGACCAAATTTCAAATATTTCACGGTTCGTGCATGTCCATTGTGTAGAGAATTAAAAACTGCTACAACCAGCACATTTGCACGGGTTAATGCTTACAAAAAGTATTTGCTTACATTATATGGTGTATTGTAGTTGAGCTGTGGCATAGCAAAAAACGATTCTCTAAGCATTTTTATTTTTATTTCAAGCTAATTCCGATGTCCTTTGGGTCTTTAAATGCGATGAAAATTCATTTGCAATTTAAATACTTGTACAATTACAAAATTTTCCAGACTACACATCGCTGCAGGTGCAGGAACAGGCGCAAATACATGCACTGAACGATTTCCGGTTGCATCTGAACAGAAGCACATACGAGTACACACAAACACACACACACACACACAGACAAGTAATTGACTGCGGCACTTGTGCCTTGCCTTGCTTCATGGAACTGTTAATTCAATTATGTGTGCCCGCTGAATCGCACTCGTACCCCGAGGATTGGCGTCAAAGCTCCACCGAAGCACAAAGGGTGCTCACGGGAAATTCGTACACGTGTCTGTGTCTGTATGCTACAGCAGTCTGTGTATTTACACACACCAGAGTGAGTGGATATTGTAGGGTATTTTATTATTTTAAGGAATTCACTGAACATTAGCTTAATGTAACATAAATGGAAAGTAGTTGCGTTAATGTGTTGTTAAAAAGAAGAAGAATGAATTTTGGAAATGAGTATGCAGTAAATTTAAAATATAGCCTAAACCTAACTTGTTGTTAAATTATCTTAATGTACGAAATGTTTTTTTACACTTTCTTTATTTGCATAATAACACTGAAACGACTTTAAGAAACCTCAGACCCCTTTGAAAACTGAAAGCATGTACCAAAGGATGTATCCAGTTTTTCTTTTGTTGCGACATTTAACATTGTCCGTCCTTCTGTATGTGCTCGCAATTTTCCCCAGTTTTAGATATAACGAGGAATGTAAGCTCCTATTGTCCAAGCGGAGGTAAAGTTTTAAGATAGGCAAGATCGGGCAAAAACTTTCCCTCCCTTCCATAAAAACCACCCATTTCCATGCGGAACAAAATTTATTAATAATAGTTTCTGTGTAAATAACCAGTTTAAATTTGGTACTTATCATTTTGGTAGTAACATAAAACTACTAACCAAAAATGCGCGTGAACAACGCCCACTTATAATATAGGCATGTTGCACTTATGTGCTAAAAAATGCACATTTCTGTATGTCACTTAACTGGCGAAAGGAATATGAGCTAAGATAATTTTCTTACTAGTTTTTAATTATTTTACATTTACGCACAGTATTAACCGATCATTACGAGTTACAGAATCTCTAAGCAAAGAGCTTTTCTTGGGTATTTAGTTATTTTGAAAATTTTGTAAATTGAGAACGAAAAGCTCGACATTTGCATTATCATTAATGCTGTTACATTTGGGAGCAGTAGGTCACAATGTGTACAGCACTGTAACACTGTTGATGATAAACAGCTTTGGAATCACTTTGGGAAATTTGGTATGTGCAAAAAAAAAATACTCTCAAGTGTCCGGTTGATCCAGATCTAATCAAATAATACTTTGTCGTTGGTTATGTTTCTGAAATGTCATTTTCTCTTGCGGCTGCAGTTGGTCAAGACCTATCAAATGAGTTCTAATTTGATATAGAGAGGGGAAATTATATTGCAAGATGCACAATGACAATAAAATCTAACGATATTGATTGGTTGCGATTAAATTTAACAAACTTATACTATACCGTGTGTCTTAAATTCGCTCACATATATTTTAAATTTTTGACTCTTTGTGACTTTCTCCCAATTAGTTTTCGAGTTTACTGTCACCTCAAAAAGTTTGCGTTGTTGTCTCCACTCCATTCCGGCTTTCTTTCAAGGCACTGCAGTGTGCAAAATAATGGACATTTGAAAGTGAATCAACAGAATTTTTTAATTTTTTGTACCACCAAAAGAAACCACTAAAATAGCTTTAGTGGTTTACAAGAAAATCACTTCATGCTTCGTAGTAAAATAAAATTTTATTTAAATATTTCTATCACTGCTGTTAAGTTTCTGAATAGCTTATTTAAAAATCAGATTTTAGGGAGAGCCTCTAAATAGTGAATAGCCCCAAGGATATGTGCTTGCTCCTTGGCCCATTAATTATTTAACACCAATTTTCCTTAACAAAATCAAGTTAAAATTTCTTACCAAGGTAACGAACCTGGTTTTCTTAATCAACTTACCACTTTCTTGTATTGATCATATTAACTCTATGGTGAACAATTGTGCATACATTGCTCTAAGCACGCTGAACTAGGCATGAAATGTTGCCTTCTGACACAAATCATATACTTGGCCGCAGGATATAAACCTTTCTTAATGCTAGGAGTTTTTTTTTAAATTTTCCTCACATTTAACATACCTCAGGATACTGTGCAACGCATCTACGGGCTTAAGAATTACTGCCACAGATTGGATCAAATAATGTGAATAAAATTATCCACTTGCGAAATTATTTCAAGTAGGTAGTTAGAATAATTCAGAATAAAATGCACAAAAAATCTGGGTTAAGAACGCCAACTCGACCGAAGGCAAAAGAGCGATTATGCGCAATGGTAGATGGGAAAATTCCCTGTATTTGCCGAAACACAGAAGATGCGATTTTACATTTAAGATATCATTTTAAATAATTGTTTAATATTAATAATAAAAAAAGTTAAGACATTATTTATAACTATTAATGCGAGTTAAATAATGAGAATAATTCTCATAAGAAATATTAATCTGTAGGATATATGAGAATTTTTTATGTTGCATATATCAGCATATATAACCCCTAGGTGAGCATTTTCTTTCTAGGTCTCCGTGTCAACATGGCCACTGTCTATGTAGTTTAAGGAGCTCTTTGAAACGTACAGCACGACGAGTTTTCCTGACAGCAACGACCTTGAAAGCCTCCATTCAAATCTAATTGAAAGAGAGGCAAAGACACAGTGACAAGGGTATGTTAAGGCAGAGAGCAGAGTGCCAGACAGATGTGGGGGCGATTGCATTAAATTATTCAGAAGGCAGCGCTGAGTTATTTATAAACGAAAGTATTTTATTTAGACGACCATTTAGTTATAGTAATCAAAAATTCAAAGCTAGTTGGTAAGATTTTAAAAGGATAAAAAATTAAACAAGATTTTGCGAGTTGCTAACTTGCATTTTGTAACAAAAAAGACTTTAAAGCACAATTAAGTCTTAGAAAAATCTTAACTTATTAAAAATTAAGTTCATCCTTTACAATTCATTAGTCCCTAAATGTTGTATGGAAGTCATTCCTGGATATCATTGCAACATTTGAGCACTAATTGGGATTAAATGAATTTATGCGATGAATTAAAACTGAATGAGTAGATTAGCACTCGCTTCAAATGTTTGCTAAGTACTTCTTGCGTTTGTCCTTTGCTATTTATACCCTTCACCCAAAAAAAAACTTTATATCAAAAATATCCTTAATTAAAAAATGAATAAAAATTAATGTTTGTTTTTACTTTATATCTCCATCTCTCTCCATCCGCTTATGGTCATTACAAATAAGTGCATTTGCACTTGGCGAAGTTTAGAAATATGTTTATTGTTTAGGGATTTTAATATACTTTTTTGGACTATTTTCTCAAATTGATTTATTAATTAATCGCTTTAACTTTATTACAAGATTAAAACAATATTTATAACTCAAAAGGTTCACCAAAATCGACCAGTTCAAAAAAAGCAATGTAAATTTTATTTTTATAATTTAGAACAAAGTTTTTTATTCTAAATATTGCTTTTTTGCAAATCGTACAGTTTGAATGCTCTGTTGGTTTTTAATAGAAACTACCAAACAAACATTGACCATTTGGAGTTTGAGGTAATAAATCAGCTTAGCTGTCCAGTCTGTTAGCAAACGTTCAGAGCGCTGTGTCCAACCTCCTCCTGTGCAATCCCAAACTAATAGTCGTACAAAAAATAAAACAGTAGATTCTTTTTAAATCTCTTTACACATTTGTGCTTGTGTATGTGTATTGGTGTATGTATGGGTGTGTCGGTAGTACTGACTTGGCGATTATTTATATTTTCACACTTCAATGCCTGAAGCAGTGGCGAAATAAAAAATAAATAATGAAACGTGGAATCAAACAAATCGTGTTAACCGTAAAAGCGCAATTTTCAAAAGCAGAATTGATACGCTCCCAAAACGTTTTGTTTCTTCGGTAATATTTTTTCTTTGGCGTTGTATGCGTTGGGATTTCAACCATAATTCAATTCCTTTGTTTGGATTGCACTCAAAATACTATTCAAAACTTAGCAAAAGTATCTAAAACTACAGTAAATTTAATTTCTAACTTTTACCACTCATATTAGTAACAAATAGTCCGTTAAACTAAGACGAACACAATTCTCAAGGTTATGAGTTAACCGTCTCTTGTAGATTTGGCATATCTTTGTAGAATTTTTGTTAGTGGAACCGTTCTTGAGATATGGGCAATGAAATTCAACTGCATCTCTTTAACTTCACATTGTGATGCAATTATTGATATTTAAGCAATGGAAGTAAACTGAGAAAAGTGATTAAATGCGTTAGTTTCAAATTTTAATTTTTTAAAATTTTTTAATTTTTAATACATATAACTTCAAAACTCAAAACATTTAAATGATAGTTGAATCATGGTTTATTATACTATATGTTGAATAATTAGGTTTGGAAAGTAGAAATGAGAGCGCAAATTGAGCTTATTATCTAACCGTTTCTCCTTCATTCTGTGTTTTTAATTCTGTTGTTAAAGGTGAAGTTGGTAGTATTATAAAGGTCGTACAACAAATTGTTTCAGTTAATTTATACTAAAATGATGTTATAATTTGAAATATTATTTACATTATCATTGGACTATCATGTGTATATTTATATATTGTCTTTAAATCGGATCAGTATTAATGAAATTTTTTTCAATTATATTAAACTTATATCATCGTTTAAAATGCAAACTAAAAATTAGTTAAAAAAAGGCTTCTTGACCTTGAACACTATCCATCCAAACAAAATTTATATCGTGTAATAGCTAAAACAACCCATCGGAACATATCTAGGCCGCTAAACAATTTCCAATGCTAGCAAATCGGGCCTGAAATTTTATTGGTGAGTTCAGCCCTGAACTTTTAAGTAATCTTATAACTATTCAAGCCTGAAACACCGCTAAATCTGTTGCAGTTCAGGCCTTAATAGGAGGATACTAACTAAATTTTTACCCATGTATTCGATATCAGGAAACGCTTTAAATATAAATCCCTAAAGAAGAGTTTGTTATGTAAAACTGGAATAATTTTTATTTTACCCGACAACATCAGCTGATGCGCAGCGAACTTTTTTCGTTGTGCGAAGAGAAATACAGAAAGGTGTGAAAGGTTCGAAGAAGCGACACAGTACTCAACATCATATTGCAAAAACAAAGAATTTAAATTAAATAAGACTGAATTTTTAAAATATTATTGAATGTACATAATATTATTATTAATATTTTTAAATAGTAGTAGGCTTAATGCAATTCACTTTTATCTGAATATATTATAAAATCGCTTTGTCAACTTTTTGTCAAATATTAATAAAATTCACGGGTAAATAAATTTTAGTTTTAAGACAAGAATTTCGATTTAAAAGCTCACATTCATATCCATTTTTAGCTGTGAACAATTTTGTGATAAAATAAACTTGTAGTTTACATTTTTGCTCTTCCATTTTGCTGTCATTGTCTGACGATGATAGATGCACAAATTTCAATGGAGCTGTTAAAGCACCATCATCGAAGGATGCTCAGCATACACTTGGGAATAGGTTTTAGTATGCAAAAACCCACAAGCGCTTCCGCAGATAAAAGATTTTACAACACAACAAAAAAGAATGAAACGGAAAATAAATTTTTGTTATTTTACAAAAGGAAACCGAGAAAAGTAAAAACTTTTCAAATATTCTTTCGGATAAGTGCGAGCAAAATCCTGTTAGAGATTTATTTACGAATATGGCGATGTTTAAATACCCTACACCACTTTAGAGTAAACTAATATGTTCAATGCTTATCTACAAAAATGTGCTTATTGCAGCACAATTTGCATAGCACCAACACAACCCATCAAATATATAAACGCTCACGGTCCTTGCGAGCTCTTGATGTAGGATATAATAAAAAAAAAATCTTAGGTAAGTATGTATCTAATAGATGATAAACTTGCATCACACTAGACTTAGTATAAGTGTATGTATGTGTATTAAATACTACATGCAAATTATTGCGAATTAACAACAATAAATCAAAACTTAATGTCAATACAATATTTTTTCAATTCATTACTTTCCCTTTCATCGCTTTTGTTTAAGATTTACCAAAGCGCAAAGCACCAACAACTCAGATTGAGTTTCTATTTTTTCGCTAGAAAAATCTTAAAAGGATACAGGGAATCCGCTCAAACATGCTTTGCCGATATTTTTGAATCTCAGTGTGAAGTCAACCCGAAATTTGATGCCGTCGCCGATGATTTTCATGTTCATGTTTCACAGTTCACGAGATGAGCTAATTATTGTGTCCAATAGTTTGAATCGAATCATCGTCCAAGCAACATGCCTATAAACTTTTATGTGAATCACATCGACATTATTGTCATCATCGTCATTATCATCTTCATTATCATCATCAAACATCCGGAAGTCTTCTACATCTTTACTGCCTTATAACCATATTTTTTCGTTGGCGATAGATACACAGCAACAGCGCGTAATTTGCTTCGATACTTGATACGAATGGATTGCTTTGGACATACATAAATTCGAATGGTTCCCAATTAAGTTCCAACATTGTGTTGTGTTGTTCTTTTGAATTTAACACATGAGTAGCTTTTAAGCAAAACCTTTCTTCTTGTTGTTGTTGTTGTTGTTATTATTATTGTTGTTGCTATTTTGGACACATCTGGCAGTTAACTACTGGTTTACCGAAGGGTTCTGTAAATGTTTGTCGCAAGTTTGGTAAAAGCAACATAAATTATTGTTCCCAAAGTTTGAATGTCTCTTACATTAACGTTTTTAATGAAAAATCGTTTCATATGAACTCGGTACTTAATACTTAATATTTAAAGTTTGTTTAACCCTATCGTGCACTTGTATTCCAAACTGACCTAATTTCAGAAAACTGATGACTGAAAACCAGTTTTACTGGTTAAATTTGTATAACATACACCACGCGCCCACACGGATCGCAGGGTATATTGAAGTTGGTTTTCCTTCTTTATCGTCCATAAGGAGACGCGTTAGCTATATATTATCTATTTTGCAAGCGGTTAATCGCAATGATGGGCATTATTAAAAAAAAAGTGTTGATTATTTTTACTGTATAGGCGTGGTCGGAAATGAACCACGCCTACTAGTCATTAAAACATAAACTTTATTCTGAATTTATTAAACGGATTAACAAGGAAAAAGAAGAAGGGAAGGGTATATCAGTTATCAACATAATAGTAGTACAAATAGAAGAGATCGGTACTTTCACTTTTAAGTACTAGCTAAAGGTACCCGGAGTTACTCGCATTTTTTTTTTAAATAGAAACATGTTTAAATTGATTAACTCAAGATTATGAACTATCCCATGCTTATTTTTTTTAATCAAACATATGTATTTATAAACATTTGAGTACTTCCACACCAAAATTTAATAGCGTAGCATGTTGAACTTTTCGTTAATCTCCGGAATGGGTAGATATATAAAGTTGCCATATACTAACACGACAAGTTTTACCACCGTAGCATTCAAGTTCCCAGGTAATTGCCTAATATTTAACTAAAGTCGTCAAAGCTCTTATCCAACCACTGTCATTGCTAACTAAAATGGGCGTGGTTGGTTCGGTTAATATGTCAGTTGAAATTAAATTAATCTTACGACGCTCACTTTTTCTGAAGTTATCGAGAGAAAGAAAATTACAACTTTACCTTTTATATAACTTTCAACGGGATAAACTTTGAAGCACACAAATTAACTACGCCATTGAGATGGATCAATAAAGAGTTATTTCATCCAGCATAACAATTCCTAGAATCGATGAATCTTTCACAAAAACACATTTTTAAGTAACGCTAAAATCATCCGGCTTAACATTTAATCCAAAGGCAAAAATAACTTCTTGGTCGAAACAGAAACACTTCTTACGCTCTACAGTAACTGCGACTGACATCCCATACAGACTTAATTTATGGTAATTAATTCACTATCGAGGAGCCTGTTCTCGAGCTCACCTCACATCAGCATCGGAGTCAACAACTACAACAACCAGCAGCAGCCGCAAGTTACAGCCTGCGGTCTGGATCGTCAGCTGCTGCACTTCGTATGCACGTGTACATCAACTCAAATTAACAAGAAATTTGCAAGTCGCTTGAATGGTCAATGAGACGTTATCGAATTTTTAGATATGCTAGGCGCATATTTGGTGGCTTAATCTGATAATCTGCGTACTAAGTTAGTGGCACGAAATAATTTAAAGACCACATACATACATACTCGTACACATATCAGACGTTGTCTGTTAGGGACACACTGTGGCGTACAATTGTGAAAACACGCAATTTACTCTTATATATGTCGCCTAGAATGAAATTAAGGCGGTGACTGACTGTCGAAAAAAGCTTTCTTATAAAATGGATAGTTTAAAATAGTTTTTTAAGAATATAAATAAATAATATCTTGTCTTTTTTTAAGGTTTTGAATTTTTTATAAAATTTGTACAGAAGAAATCTTAGGTCGAAAGCTTTTCTAACAGAAGCATCCTATGCTACTTCTTCTCAGAATATATTTTAATTGTTTGTCACATTTTTGCTTTTAGCAATTTAAAATTCCAGATTTGATTTAAAAGTTGTAAAGTATCGCAACCCTACCTTGACTACGTCCATGAGAACTAAAGAAAACCAATCTTAAAAGAAAATATACATTCTGTTCTTACTGAAAGCTTATCAAAAAAATTTCGCACCAAGCAGAGTAGAACGACATGAGTCTGGTCTGGTCTGGTCCTGTCATTTAGGTTCGCTTCAGCTGCTCATGTCTGCTCGGTCGGTCTATGCCACTTTATATCGAAATTACCGCATCAGATGTTTAATTAAAAACGTTTAAGCGGTAGAAACATGATTTTAAGCGTTAATTAACAGCATCTCGAATTAGATACGAATATTCTTGGTCGATGGTTAACTTAAATCCGTCTTTGTCATGAATGCAAATCAAAATAAAATCAACTTAACAAACAAACAAAAATAAAAAAAAGGATTCACGTATTCGAGTAGAACCTAAATCTCCAAAGTAAATGAAAGAAGTTGCCTTAAATAAGACGACAGCTAAATGACAATTCCGCTTGAATAATGGAGTCAAATGTTTGAAATCAGTTTATAATTCAATATTTAATTAAAGTGTTTTATTTTGGCTTCATTAACACATCCACAGCGTGGTGACTTATTTTCTCTGAAGTTGACCGACAAATTAATTCAGTTTTATACCCTGTAGCTGCATTTTAACTGCTTTCAACTGTCGTCTGTGCCAGTATTTTGTGGTTCTCTCCGCATTTTATCCACGATTGCGGCGGCTTTATTAGCAGACAGTTACAGTTGCGCCGAATTTCAACTTGTGTTGTTGGCGTTGTTGTTGCAGGAGAAGCAGCTCAACATGTCACTGTCATCATCAAATTAATAAGAACGTGACACTTGCGAAATTTGAATTTTTCAAGGAGTATTAAAAAACTTCGTTTTATATCGCACACCCACTTCAAAAGTGACACAACTTTAAAACAACAATTTAAATGAAAAGAAAAAAAGAAAAGCCTTGTCTTGAGCTATTTGAGATTTAAAATAAAATGCGAGCCAAAAAATTTTCAAATAAAACCCGTGCAACGCCGGGTGCTATAAGATAGTATATGTATGTACATATACATACATAGTGTAACTTTTTTAATATACATACAAATGTATATACATACGAGTTCGTTTACACTTTCCACTACGAGTTTAGTGAAAAAAGATGAAACCGCCATGTAAATCCGTTAAAATTATTTGACATACAACAAACTGCCAAACTGCAGACAGGAATACGAAAAAAAAAGACATGCCGCCACACCAACAAAATGTCGCTTAATACTTCGTTCGATCCAAATCCAAAATCTGAATATTAACGAATGTTTGGCATGTGTCGCTCAGCTTCTGCTGTTCGTTCAGTTTGCTGAGTTCGTTCGTTCGTTTCGTTCATATTGTTATTGAGTGGGGTGTGTTGTTGTTGTTGTTGTTGCTATTGTTGTCGTTGCTGTTGATATTGTTGGCTGCTTGTAAATATGGCAACAGGAAAATGTTCAACTTTGCTGGCGATGTTGCAGCTGCTGATGCTGCTGTTGTTGTTGTTGTTATTATTGCTGCTTTAGCTGCACCAGATAAATTGAATCTTGTCATCCAATGGATTTTTCGTGAAGTGAATGCGCGGGCGTCGCTTGGCAGTTGGTGCACACACAGCGTCATGGAGCTGCAATCCACTCCACACCGATATGCCGCTTCAAGCAATCGAATTTATTTCAGCGCAGTTAACGAGTTTGTCACAATTTGGCAGTTGGCAGAGTTGGCAGTTTGTTATAAAGAGTCGCACAGTGACTGAAAATTGGGTTTTTTTTTATTGCTTGAAAATGATTAGGAAGTTGTAAGAAAAGTCGTTGGTTGAAATTTATATTAATCATTTAAAATATCGGTTTAGGTTGATTAAAATTGTACCAATGTGCATGATCAAAATGACGTTTCTAATTACATAATGAAATAATTTCATATATTTTATTCTAACCTCAATCTTACTATTCAGTTCTGTTTCTTTAAAAGTAAGGAAAATGAAGCTTAAGAAAAAAGCTGATCTCTTCAATGTGTGAGCGAGTTCTTTTACAACTGTTAAGAAGCCGTCTTAAGAGTTGTTTTAATGCGAATAAGATAACCTAGGACTTGGTTTAATTAGCACAAAAGTGCCTTTTGCTACACCACTTGTGAAACCACTGAAGTCTGGTCTATTCAAACCATTTTGATTTGTTTATATATTGTATAAATCATCTATTTTAATTTCCGCGAGCTCGTTGAGATTATTCATTGCGAATTTTCCTAATGTACTTTGTTGTAGAGTACCAGACACGGACATTCACATAGAATATGGAAAACCGTTTCTTTGGATCCTTCTTGGTTACAGCTCCGGCATCTGACGTAAGGCCATCTCATTTTCTCGGCATGGTGTCCTATCGACCAATGACCGGTTATAGTTGGAGTGACCATAAATATATCTGTTCTTGGCTTTCTTAGTAATTTTGTTTAATATACTAAATTTTAGCATATACATAAAAATTAATGTTTCGTTCTTTTTTCTCTTAATTAATTTAAGAAATTATGTAAAAATCGTCGATTATTTCGCTGTTATTGCTCCTTTTTGGTATGTGAGTTGGTATGGTCATTGTGGACAATTTCATTAAATGTGGGGGTGGTTGTATCAATTTAACGCCTACCGAAGCTTGGTATTCGACTTGATGATTATTATTACCAATCCACAAAGGGAAGTAAAGCAAAGTTCCTCATGCTAAGATAATAAAATTTGGGATGAACTTTACCAATTTTCTAAGAATAAACAGTTTTTTTATTTTAATCTGCTAATTAACATTAATATTAAAAACAAAACTCGGGCAACGCCAGGTACTATGAGCAAATCTGTTATATATGATTGGTACATATAGAAATGAAATATAATTATCAGTCCTTACACCGAACACGACATTCAACCCTATTCCAATTAAAATTCTTACTACAAGTTTTGATATGAATTCCTTGCATCTTTACAAGAAAATAATGTATTCTGATATTTTTCAACAAATTTATTTAGTAATTGAAAATTGTTTACAAAATATTTTTGTATAAATGATAAATAAAATTGAATAAAATCACACTCCGGTTGTGGGTCATAGGATTACTATACATTCAAAAGTATCTTTCAATGTATGTTTACATGTGTTTTTTCTCGTTATAAATTAAATTAAACTCTCTCGAAGAGACTAGACAAACAATAAACGTTAATTC
The DNA here is from genome assembly GCA_949127995.1 of Suillia variegata. Classification (NCBI taxonomy): domain Eukaryota; kingdom Metazoa; phylum Arthropoda; class Insecta; order Diptera; family Heleomyzidae; genus Suillia; species Suillia variegata. Next base: position 15,328,994 of record OX421845.1, on the reverse strand, counting down.
AACAAATTAAATAAAACAAATTAAAATAAAATACAGTAAAATACAGTAAAATAAAATAAAGTAAAAGGAAGCACATAGGAAGCACATTCTTGAATTAAACATTGCATACGAGTTCAGTTTCGTTTACGGACAATACAATAACATATAAGTTCCTTATTATAACAGATACATATATAAGTGATGATTTAATATTTATTAATGTAAGGCAAATTTACAGATTAATTTATTGTTAGAATATAAAAGTAATACTCTTGAAAAGGCAAGCAATTGTAGAAAAAATTTAAAATTTATGTATATATATATTTGTATATATCTAATTTACAATTTAATTGAATTTATTTTTATGATTATTTACAAAATTATAATTATTCTTAAGTTACATCACAGTTACGAGACTTCATAAGTTTACAACTTATCCGCCAAATTTATAGCTTGAATTTATTCAACTTCAATGGTGCAGCAGAAGCTTTATCATCTCGGCGGACAGAAACTAAAATAAGGAAAGAGTTGACAGTGCAGCGAGTAGAAACGCTTTGGATCTGTCTTAAGATCGAAGCCGTCCACTTTAATGACATTCCACTGATTTTTCATGTGCGCATAACTGAACGACACTTGATCCTGAAAAGTATCGGGACGTATAAACTCCATTGGCTCCAAATGTGAGTGGAAGTTATCGACGACGGTCAGCGGAACCTTGAGGAGATGTTCTGAAACGGACAAGAACAAAATAAATACAAAGAAGTTCCAGTGAAACCAAAATCCAATTCCAAGGTACATACCAATAATGAAGCCCATTGTGACATCATCCGGAAAGCGTATCTTGTCGCCGATGCTTATGAACTTGCCACCACCTGCTATTGGCAACATTCGTAAGGTTAGAGCACGGCTTAGGCAAAAACCGGCACCGCCTGTTGCAAACCAGAAGGTTATTTTCTTATTAGTCGATGCGTTCTTCTGCAAGACAAAACAAAAGCAAAAAATCCAATAAGAAAAAAATAAATTAAAATTAAAAAAAAAAAAATTGATTAATTGAGCATGTAAATTGACAAGTGCGGTCAGCCAAGCAACAAATTGGGTAAGTAAGTTAGTATAGTAAGGAAGTAAGTAAGTAAGTAATTAAGTTATTAAGTAATTAAGTAATTAAGTAAGTATAGTAAGTATAGTAAGTATATTAAGTATAGTAAGTATAGTAAGTATAGTAAGTATAGTAAGTATAGTAAGTATAGTAAGTATAGTAAGTATAGTAAGTATAGTAAGTATAGTAAGTATAGTAAGCATAGTAAGCATAGTAAGTATAGTAAGTATAGTAAGTATAGTAAGTATAGTAAGTATAGTAAGTATAGTAAGTATAGTAAGTATAGTAAGTATAGTAAGTATAGTAAGTATAGTAAGTATAGTAAGTATAGTAAGCATAGTAAGTATAGTAAGTATAGTAAGTAAGTAAATAAATACTATTTTGTCTTTTAAAATTTATACTTACATTATCGAGATGTATTTCCAATGGTGATGAAATGCTTGGCTTGCCCAGATACCAATCCACAGACGAACTATACTCATTCAGCAGCTTGACAAGGCGAGGCACATTCACGTAATTGTCATCATCAAAGTGGCAAAACCATCTGAAATAAAATTAATTTGAAAATAAATATTATTTTTATTTCTGTGAAAAATTTGTTTAGAAAATAAATAAATTTAAAGGAATAAATTTCAAATAAAAACTGCAAAATTCAGAACGCCAGCAAAATGACCACCGAACTCGAAATAACCATGAAGCAAATGGCAATGATTGCAGTAGGTGTGCCAAAGCTGACCGACATCAATGTGACCGTTTTGCATAGCCTATTCGACATAATACTTAAGAAGCTCAATTGCCAAGACGAAAAAGTATCAATCGATAGCACGGGATCTGCTGCTAAATGTCTCGAGAAGTTATGTGACATACCTAAACGGAAGACGCTTCCATTTAACGACGAAAAACTGCAAAAACTTTCCGAGAAATTCGCACAATTGACACAACTAGAGCAAAATGTCGGTCAAGTCGAGGCTAAGCTGGAAAGGCATTTCGAGAAAATACGCGAGGCTCACAACGCAACGGAAAACAAATACAAATGGGAGTATTGGGAAAATTACGCCAACCTGTGCGAAGATTTCTATCCATTGAGTCCCGAGAACGAACTTGGCTGCAATCTTGTCCAAAACGCGCATTTCATTCGGAAGCTACTGCGACTTATTTCGGATCCAATGGTAAATCGTTTGTTAAAGTTCGAGCAGACAATAGAAACGTTACACTTGAAATTGAACGAATTTGCTAAACGCGCCATCGCTGTCTTGGAGAAACTCACGCTAGCGAAGCACTGCATCTTCGAAATTGAGAAATTGCGCATCCAAATCGCAGACAATCACAATAAATTTCTGACGACAATGGACGAGCTGCAGGACATGCTCGATGCAAAGCTGGATCAAGTGCATACGACGGCTTTGAAGAAAAGTTTCGATGAACATTGCGACACAATAAACGACGATTTAAATAGTTTTGAAAAGCCGCATGTCTGTCCGAGTTCAGGAGGTATCACGTGGAAAGGTCAACGATGTTTATCGTGCAACGGTTCAACGTCATGTGCGGTAATCAATGCGCTGCCAAAGCCGAAGATGTTGCCAAAAAAATGCCGCTGTAAGGGCAGTTGCCCAAAAAGTAACACTGACACCGGACCGCCGCTCAAATATCGAATAGAGAATTTGGATTTGAAGGTAGTCAAGTATCACTTAGAAGAAAATGCAGACGAAGAAAGCGGAAGAAGGTCATGCAAATTCGCAGATTAAATAATTACAAACAACTGCAATAAAAACTTTAAAAAAAATTCTAATCTAATAAATTCTATGAAATTTGTATACAAAAAAAGTAGTTTAATTAAGTAACGATTAGCAAAGCTAACTAATCAATAACGATCAACAAAATGAAAGGATTATTAATAGGTATAAACGAATCGACAACAATTAATGAACGAACTTCGATAAAATGGACAATATTTTTTAGATTTAAATCTCGAAAAGTTTGGCTACTTTTGAAATTGATTTCCGATAACATAAATTACATGTATGCATAAAATACATATACATAATTATTTATATGTATACATTTAGAATTAAATCTAGATTGTCGTATTGATTGATTCAAGTTCCTTATGTTAGCATATAAAAAGAATTTTAAATATAGATTTTTTTTATTAATTTTGAGAAAAGAATTTAATTTCTTTTCAAATTATCGCAATAACTCTTATTAGCAGAAGTAGTGAACATTTAAAATACAACTTTCAAACTAAATAATATAATAGTAAACAAACCATGAGTCAAATTGATGATTATATCGATTGAATCAAACAATTTGAACATATCAATAGTTTATACTTGAAGGAACTGAACTATGATAATTCTGAACTAATCCAATAAGCATAATTAATACACAACATATTTATACAATATTTGTTTAAATTTTTCAGAATTCAAACGAACAAATCCGATTAAAATAAATCTGGATTTTGTCGGTTTCTTTTGAAGTAAATCACGAGCTTTTAACTTATGACATACTGACCTAACTCATGACATGGACAGCCCAAAATACATACATATGTCCCTTATCAAAGTAAATACTTGTTCCACCGGTGTGGGATGCTCCTTGATTCTTTATGTTATTAGTATAGTGAAAAAAATTATAGTTCCTTTTTTTAACCAAAGATTATGACTTCAAGCAGCTGTATTTATTTGCTTTTGAGCATTTCAGCTAACTTGCATCTATATCTATAGATAAAACCTTAAGCTCAGCGCTAAATAAAAGTACTTCCGCTGCAGCATTTTTTTGCTGTGCTACAGTGCCAGCACATCAGAGATTTACTAGACTAATGCTAACTAATGAAATCCCCCGCAAAAAGTGCTCATTTAAATTGCAATTACTTCACTGTCAACCGTTGCCGAGGAAACAGAAGTTTTGATTTATTTTGTAACTATAACGACAATCATGACTGGAGCCACTGCAGTCAGACAACGTCCAGATATGGTCACTAGCCATGCTAGCTTCGTTTAGCTGACTGCTTGTCTGTCTGTCTGTCTTGCAGCAACCTCCGTTGCAAAAAACAAAAATGCCTGCCTCCAATTACGAGGAAATGATATGCGTCAATGCGACTGTGCGCTCATTGAAGGCAGCTCAAGGGGGGCATTCTGGTGCAGCTGTTACTTGCCGCTTGTCCAGCCGAAAGGAGTTGGTATTACACACTTACATACGCCTGAGCATACATTCTCGTACAAAGTAATGCCATTAAACGCGGTGGTACTGCGTTAAACTAATCGCAAACGGATGTTGCCATTTAAATTTCCATTTTCCTTTTTTAAGCTTACAACAAACTGTTAATCATCAAAACAACAACAACAACGTGGAAAAACATTGTTTTAAGCGCAGAAATAGCCCAAGCTTGTACGAATTTATAAGAATTTCCTTACTAATAAATTTTTGTATCGAAATCAGAAAAGTAAAGCGAAATAATAAAATCACTTATAGGAAAAAGGGAAATTTGTTTAGACGCCTATTTAAAAGAAAATCATTTTGAGTAATTTGGGTTGTATTGCAAATTTGGATTGTATAGGTTAGTACATAAATCCGCTATAAAAGTAGAAATACATTAAGGAGCACAAGTTGCATTTACCATGTAATTAATACAAATTAACTTTTGTACTTCATTAATTTATGAAGATTGTAATACACATTTATGTAATACTTCTATATTGCTACTGTGCTTAAGGTACATTGTCGCAACATTACAGTACAGATTTATTTGTTTTTGAGCGAGAAAACCGATAGACGAATGTACCTTAAATGTCAATTAAACATTTTAAAAATTCGGTGGCGGCAATAAAAACATTGTAAAAAAATTATATTTTGAAAAAAATAAAAAACAATAAATTTGTATATGACCTTGTACAAATTGAATATTTTTTTGAAAACAAATTAATAAATGGTCACAGGTTTCAACTTTGCAAATCATTTATTGGTTTTTATTTATACAATCGTTTGCATTTTTTTAATCGCCACTGGATTGATTTGATACAGTCTTATGGGCGTTAGTTTACATATATACACGTTTTCAACGACAAATCCAAAATTTTCGATAGGCTGTCTTCTTTTGGTTTTAGTATTTTTTTTGTTGATCTAAAAGGTTAGTATTAATATAGGAGTATTACATATATAAACTTTTTATTTGTGTTATGTTAAATGATTTTAAACTACAAGGAGTGATCAGGAGTACTCCATTTTAAAGCAGTGCTCCTTACGTTGATTATCCACACAGCTCCTTAACAAAAGTTTGTCTTAACATTCATGAGCATACTCGTACTTTAAGTACTAACTGACGTCTGCATGTAAGTATGTATAAAATAATGAAAATATTTTACAAATACTTCAAATTGATTTGAATTTCACAACCGATCAGTTTAGTGCATATCGATGCAGGAAGATTAATTTAGGGCTAATCCCTTAAACTCTAAAACCGAAAAACTCGAAAAGTCTTAAGCTATTTTTCGGGAAAACATCTTTTCACGATATCAAAAACAATTTTGAAATTCAGCAATTGAACAGTTCTACCTTATGTAAATTTCCTAATATTATTTATGGCTTATTTTTTACTAGTTTTAAAACAAAAAAATTAATTTGCTTTTATTATTATACAAGTTTAGAACATAAAGTATAAAAACTTCCCTTTTTTATGGCATTAGTATTTTTTTAAATACAGACAACACTGACACATACAAAAATCTTTTCGAAGTTGCTTTCGCGACTAATTTGCTTCGAATATTCTCGAGGCATGCAAAAACTTTGTTCCATGAAATATTTCACAGTTCTTTTTACAGGCTCAAAAACTTGCGAAGTTTCGAAAGTTCCGAGGCATTTTTTGTTTAAGGGAATACCCCTTCTATTTATTAGAATTTACATACAAATAATTGCTTAAATATTTCCATCATTCAACTACAAAATCTGGTAAATGGTAAAAATGACATCACTTAAACTTGTACCTGTCGTATTTCAGACAGTCCAATAATTTCGAACTTTATTTGGACCACAGACGACAGTCTTCGCGTTTGCAATATTTCAAAATGACAATGCCGCGGCCTTTGTTTAGTCAATCAAGATCAGGATTACAAAACGACCGAAGTTGGCAATCGCTTCTAGCAGCCGAAGACAGTGCGCAGACATTTATTTACTATAGATACCAGCACGTAAATGCAGAACTTATAAAATTGGATAACAACAATTAAATAAGTCGATAAAATAACGAGGATAACAAAAGGGCTGTGAAATATCTTTGAACTCCACAAATATCGAATTTAGCGTCGCATCAATGCTGCGTCTGGCAGTGAAGCCCACAAACAGTGACTGTGGCACCGCCATTGCTTCAGCTATTGCTAATACTACTGGCGCGAAAACCATCTTTTGGCTCTGCTTAGTAATTTAATATATTATTCATTACTAATGCGATACTGACAAAAGCGGTAGCGGCAGCAGCAGCTGAGGTAATCCGCAACCGCCACAGACTTGCGGCCGCGGCGCATATGAAGCCTACAATTATTTAGGTTTTACTTCGCGTGGAATGTGTAGCCAATGAAATTTGCAATTGGCTGGCTGTCATCGGTCTCTGCAGAAGTAGTTGGCGTATGTATGTACGCATCTATTAGATGCATTGTTGAACGCTCTTGATATGCATAGTTATGTATACTATAAGTAGTTACGTGTGGAATCATAAATTCGATACTTGTGCGATTTAATACTACCAAAATGAATTAACTGCATTTGGTGCAATAATTAAAACATTCTTCGTTGCAGTTATCGGGAGTTCGGGTGTCTCACCCTCTGCTATAGGTCCAGACTATAACCACCGAAATTAAAAATACAAATGAACATTAAATATTTAAGAAGCAAATCCCATATTTAAATTCTAAATTAAAAGCAGGTCCACTTCTGAAGTCAACACATTTCCACAAAAAACAAACAATGACGTTAGTCTTGGACAAATATTCAGTTGTATTTGTTTTAATAGCTAAACCACAATTAATCAACTTCATTTTGTTTAGTTAATAACTTTGCTATGAGATAATTTGAAATCAAATGTGTCAAATCGGCGTTATTCAAATGGTATAATTTATGTAGTCGCATTGCATTTCAGTATAAAAACAAACAAAGTCAGCAGCGACGTTGGTGGCATTGCATCTCAATCGCAATCCATCGCATACCCGTACCCATGCCGATCATTTCTGTTGAATGCAAATCCAAACTCAAATGTGTTTATTTAGTGCAGCACAGATACAAATGCCGCCTAGTGCTAAGTTAAATAAACTATTTGGAAGATCGTAAAGTATCATTTTAATATACCAAATCGAGTTTCGAAATTCTTGAGAATCATTTACGTTAAAAGACAACAAACAAACAAACAAACAACAAAAAATCACATGCAAACAGCTGAGTTAAGCGTTTATTCCTTAATTAAAGCACTTTTTTGTCCATGGTGGTCAACTGTTTTAACGATCGGAATGAGCGCTTAATGTACAACGTCAATTAAACTACTTTAAGAATACGAAATGTGCAAAAACGTGTTATACCCATTATGACTGCATGTATGTATGTACGTATGTATGTACGTTTGTTTGTTCGTATCTATATAGTAAGAAAACATGAAAAACATGTTGTTGCTCCATTAAAAAACATTCTTTATAATTTCCACGCTACATACACACACACGCACGCACGCACATACTCGTACATACACTACCATCGAAATATGAGTTCAGTAGCGGCACAACGCGCTAAATTAATTTCTCAAGAGGTTTACATCCGTCGTAATACCACTCGATGGACAGCGACTTTGTACAAATTTTGTACGCGTTCATTTAGTTTCAGTCAGTGGCGGAATTATATTATAATTACAGAGGCAGTTCAAATTAATAGTTTCAAATAAAGTCGCTAAGTTAACCCAGTTGGATAGTTTTGGAATCTAATTTACAATTACTTACTATAATTATCAGGATTTGAAAATATATTTGAATTTTATAAATGGATTTTATAAAAAATGTTTTATACATGCGAATAAAAAAGTTAAATTTATAGGTCATTAAAAACAAAATTGAGTACAGTTTATTCTTATATATTTTTATATATACACTGGTAAAAAAAGAGATATTTCACCATCTTAAAACGTCCTTCAAAATGAAACATTTAAAAAAAATTAATTTATCGATATATTTTTCGATCTAACTCCGGCACTTCTAAAGATATATTAACAATTGTACTTATGTATGTATCTATATATCGTTGTTAGCAGGGAAATGTTTTCTCTTCAATGATATTAAAAACTTGTTCATCGGACAAGTTGCACCAACGTAATAAAAATTAATTTTTGGAACCGAAGTCCAGATTTTAATGGTTAAATCAAAATTTTGAGTATACAGATTTTTTTCTATTTGACAAGTGTAAAACTAAAAAAAGTATGTTAAATTTTAATTTAATTTTGTCACAGTATAAAATTGTTTCAATTTCAATTTAACAAAATTAAAAATAAATGTTTTTATTTCACATTGTGAAAGTTTCAAACGCCACTGATTTAACAACTTCGATGTCTGTGCGAATCGAACGTTCGCATGAGTTCGCACTCTCGTAAAAAAAGTGTTTACATTTTTTTTTTTACAAAAAATGCAGTTCAGAAATGGAGTTCCAGTTTAGTTTCCGCAAATAAAATTGCACTTTTAGAATTGCTTGTGGCCGCTTGGTCGCTTCAGCCAGACAATGCAGTTTTTAGATTAGATTGCGATAAGCAGTTCTTTACTCGCCGCAAATGGACTTCAACATTATAAAAACACTCTTCGATTTACAAGAACAGCAGCAGCCAAGAGCATATCAAATCAAGCATCAAATATTTTGACAGCATCAGATAAGCTGGGCGCAATTAGTTAGCGAGCTGTTGCTTAATTTGAAATCAAACTTGACAGTTGCGGGCGGGATATGCCGAGTGGCAGTTTAAGTGTTCGAGCTCGGATTTACCCTCAAACAACTGACAGCTCATTTTTGATGTTTAACTAAAAGCTAAAGCTAAAGTATTTAGCATTAACTTTATGTTATCTCAAAAATATTCTTACATTTTTCTGCAAAAGGAAAAATCAAATAAGTGGATAAGTATACATTTGGACTTGATCAAAGTATTTGTAAATTTTCGTATCGCTTTAAAAAAAGGTCGTACCCAAATGGTACAAAAAATAAGCTTACTTTAGAAAACAAACTTTTTATTTTATTTATTTTAGAAAAGTAGCGCAATGGTTGTTATATTGGGCTTCGAAATGAAACGTCCCGGGATCGATCCGCAGTTGAAAATGGATGTTAACAACTTGATAAATACACTCTGCTAAAATGATTCGAATGTACTTATATATCTCTTTATGGTACACAAGTGGAAAATAATTCAGACCTCTTTGTTCATTAACTTGGGTTTGTCTCTTATTATTATATTTTTCAAGGTTTTGTTTATTAAATAAACTGTTTTATATCTGACTAGCTGACCTGGCAAACTTCGTGCCGCCCAAAATTGATTTTTGGATTGAAATCATTTCGAGTATTTACAATTCCACACGATCCGTTCTTGAGTGATGCGTGTTCATAGGTATGCAACTTTGTTTTATATGTTGTACATATAATTTTTAGGTTTCAGTTTGGTATGGAAGTTTTATAATTCAATTGACATACATTTATCTTGTCTTATACTCGTATATATACAAAAACGATATTCCTTAAGCTTTTTAATGCTCTACTATTGATCAATCTAGTAACAGATTTTAAGAAAAAGTTTTAACAATTCTCTAATGCAAAAATTATTATTATTTATTAGTTCAAGCGTTAAACTTAACCCATAAAACATTTTTGCAATCGGAATTAATGTTCTCTGTTCTGCTGCTTTCAACAATTTGATTCGACTCGATTTTTATTAAAATTAATTGCGCGAAATAACATCACAAATGGCGAAACAACATTTTTAAATTAAGGCTGACTGCGTTTGTCAGAAGTTTAGGCATGCAGTGCAAAACAACAAACAACAAAGAAACAAACAAACGAAATAAAAACACTTTAGAATCCATTAACACGATTGCGATACAATCGCACACACACACGCACACACACAAGAAATAACGCTTACACTTACATGCACACACTTAGTCATAAGCCCAGTCGCACTAAAATCGCAATCGCATTTTTCAAAAAGTCTGATTAATGCGCTTTCGGCTCCTGCGAATTAAGGCTTTCGTTTTATCACAGCAAAAGGAATTAAGATTCATTAGCAACGAAGGCGGACGCATGGACAGGCAGACAGACAGAAAGACTGAAAGACAGGCATACATACATACAGATGGACGCATATGAATCACACTCGAAATGCTGAATAAATTAGCGGCATTAGTGGCGCAAAAGAGAACGCCAGAAATATTCGCAAATATGATTAAGTATTGCTTTTAATTAAATATGAACTATTTTAAAATTCTTAAATTTAATACTCAAATTTATTAAATGTATTAATTTCAAATGCTTTCAAGTGTAAACAAACAAAATCTGTTTAATAATTTGTTCATCGTCTGCACACAATTACCGGCGATGACAGACAATTTACTTTTCCATACAAATTATCATCAGCTGACAATGACACAGAATAACAAAAACAATAAAGCAGAGCGTACTGGGGCGGGCGTGCTCGTTCAATTGAGCCGCGTTTTTCATCAGCTCATTTTAGATTTTATTTTTTTTCTTCTTTTCACAAACTGACAAACACAGAAAATTTGTCCTGAATTATGGAAATCATTTAAACGTTCACCTAATTTATTTATTCGTTCAATTGCTTTTGTTTAAATTTTAAGTACCTACATACATACAAATTGTTTTTCATTATAGAGTAAGCTTTTGTTTAAAATGAATCCACCTAAATTTGTTGCCATATGATATGATATTTTTTTCATTCAATTGATATAATAAATTACACTTATAAAAGCCAATTGAATAAAATCCTGATTTGATTGTTAAAGGCTTTCAAACAGCTCCAAAATTAGATTGCATTAAGCGTGATTTCGAATTAGGAGTTAACTTTTATTCGATTATGACCAATTAAGAAGAAGAATATTTTAATATTCATAAATGCTGTATAAGTAGTAATTGTATTGTTAAGAAAACCGACGATATAATAAATGCTTCACATAGTCCCATCTAGGCCCATAGCGATACCACTTTCCCTCACTAAATAGAAAAAAGTTTTGACCTCGATTCGTGATTTTGATCCATTACGAAAGTCTCAGTCTTTTAAATTTTAATTTTAATAAACCGCATAATATATAAAAAATATTTATAAATTATTCTATCAGAACAAACATTAAGTTTTTCAAACAATGGAAAGAAATGAATTGCTCTTTGAAGAACTTATGTATTTCAAATCACAAAATCAGAATTTTTAATTTTGGTCCGTACTACCTAAAATACAAAAAATCGAGAGCAATTAAATGCTGCGCGTGTTAGCGGTGCAAAATTTAACCTCAGCGATAAAGCAAAAACCCAAATGGATTTTATATTTCTCTTGCACGTCCGAATCTATGAAAGCGATATGCCTTGCATGCGCGCTCTTGGTAGCCAACATTTAAAAATTTCGTTTGTGAATGTGAAAACTTTTCGAATTAAACTACATACATACATATGTACGTACGTAGAAAACTGTGTTAATAAGAAAAAACAATTTAAGATGAGGTTGTTAGTATCGGCACGCCAACATGGTTCCAGCTACACTTTTTGTAAGCGGTTTGAAAGTAAGGCTGAACGACTTAAAATGGCCAATTATTATTTGTTTATACCAAGAATGACATCTAAATCGATTACAAAATCGAGACAAATCTTACAACTTTAAACATTTAAACACGTTGGCAAATATTTAAATTGTCTGAGCAGAACATTTTCAATAACGTTTATTCAATCCAGAACTGATTATATGGTAATTCAGATAATGGTAGTTTCCGCGATCCTTTCATATCCTGATCCTATACTCAGAATTTTTCAAAACAGAATTTTGTCGATTCTTTTGGATAATATTTCAAGTTGAAATTAGCAAAAGCCTTCTCAAAATGTTTTTTCTTATAGCTTAAAGGGTCCTTCATGTGAACCTAAACAAAAATATCATAAACCGATATATACAAAATTTTGTTTTATTTTTTGAGTTTATTTGAATAAAAATTTAAAAAAACATGTACAAGAATTCTAAAATTCAGTTCTAATTTCACTAATTCTATATTTTAAATTTTCACTTGAAATACTCGTACACTCCGGCGTTTAGCGTTGCCACAAATCGTTGTCCTGCCAATGCGGCTTCTCTATTACCACAGTTAACTGCGCTGCTGTCCTGCCACTCTAATGGTTCGCCATCATTGTTGAAAGTAATTATTAAATAACTTCTTTAGCTGCTGCTGCTGCTACTCTTGGCAATGCGCTAATTTCGACCCAAAGGCATCGCGTTCACCTAATGCGATTTGTTGCAAGCGCGTTCGAACGGATGTTGCTACAACAACTACAACAAAAACAACAACAATGAGCGCGCGCACCTCCTGCTAACCGAGCAACAGACCGACGACCGGTTCAACTGCATTCGGATGCACATTGAAACAGTTTAAAACAATAATTTCGCTGGCAAAGTTGGACGATTTCATATTTCAGGCCGTAACGAATTTGCTGAGGTAGCCGGCCGCAAGAATATTAATGGGTGTCGATACGGCTGTACGGCGCTTGGCGTCAAGTAATGAAGCCGACCATCGAGCCCACAAACCTGACCTGGCATGGCATGTGTCCGACTATGACTATGACTATGAATGTTAGATAAGCGTTAAAGCTGTTTGCGTGTAAATAGGCAACGACGGGGCAAATTGCAATTCGAATTTCTTGTTGCAACAATTGCGTTTTTTTTGCTTTTTCTTCTATTCGATACCAGTACGCAAAGGCAGTGGCGGTTCCGGGAGGTGCTTTTAAATCGAATTTTCATTTTTCTCGACGGAACAAATAATTACTAAAAATACTGCAATAATGAATGTTTTTTATTAGAAACATTTTACAGACTTTTTAAATTGAAACTGTCTATTTTTTATTTGGTAATATTAATAAAAGTCTTTTTTCGCCCCCCAGACCCACAACTGAAGTGGCCGTAAGAAATTGCCTGCTTCGTTGGCAATTAACTTGATTACCGGTGTGGCATCCAGTGTTGTGCTTAACAATTTCAACTCTTGCTCGCAATTAGTTGCATTCGCGAGCGAGATCAGCACCAACAACAAAACTTGTACTTGATGAAAAATTGTTGGCATTGTTGCTTAGTGCATCTGTGCAAGATTACGGTTAAAGTGACTTCTCGTCTAGTTTCCCACAAAAAGAAAAACAAAAACAGATAGACGACACTTCCAACAATTTTCTGATCGGATTGGTTCCCATTGTGAAATGCTGCGTCCGTCGGTTTCTTCATTTCTGTTCTATCACACAACAATATTGTCATTTGCAGAGCAGAGCTGAGCACTAATTCCACCACTCCGAAGCACATCTTCCGCTTTGTCGCATAGCATAGCACTACATTACTTATTCCCGCGCAATCGCAATGCGTTTGTCGCGTTTATCACGTTGCAACAACAATTCGGATGAAACAAAAAACCACAAACAAACAAACAAACAACTACAAACAACAACATGATACAAAGTGATATTTGTGGCAAGCTGCAAATAGGAGCATTAGACTGGTGAAGAACATTTTTCTTTAATTAATTTAATTTTTAGTAGAATAATTTCTTCATTTTTTATTTTTACTTTTGAAACACTTTTTACATTGAACTCGAAAATTGTTTTTTAACATCCGGAATCGATCGGTCTTCTATAATATCGAATACTATTATATGTATATAAGTCGTCAGTAACTTAACTGCTAAAATTAGGTTAAGTTATCAGCTGTGATTTGAAGAAGTAATCAAGTCTCTTTGTAAACCTTCAACGAATTAAATATGCGTGGAAGTTTTCTATAGTCAGTTACTTCAAATCATAATTTAACAACTTTTACATTGAACTCGAAAATTGTTTTTTAACATCCGGAATCGATCGGTCTTCTATAATATCGAATACTATTATATGTATATAAGTCGTCGGTAACTTAACTGCTAAAATTAGGTTAAGTTATCAGCTGTGATTTGAAGAAGTAATCAAGTCTCTTTGTAAACCTTCAACGAATTAAATATGCGTGGAAGTTTTCTATAGTCAGTTACTTCAAATCATAATTTAAGTAATTTTAAATTCTAAAATAAATTATTCTAACCACTTAAACGTGATGCGGAATTTAACTACTCAAACATCTTAAAAACTAAACGAATAACTTAATAATTCTCAACCAGCCTAATGATGCATGTGTTTAAATAAAATAAATAACTTATATCACAGGCAAAGTATTAAGAGGAGCATTGAGTGAATTGTGGAAACTAGAGTGAATTCGGAACGATTGCAAGAAAATCTCCCACAGCATCAATGTCACACGGCCAGATACATATCTGTATCTGTATCTGTATCTGCTGGATACATTGCGCGCGCTCGATACATTTCGAAAAGTTGTGGTGTGAGAAGGCGTTCGCTTAAGCTGTTAAATTAGGGGTAACTTACGCCGCTGATATGCAACATCCGCTGTTGTGACGCGCTGTATTTGTACGTTCGGAGCATGTGTGACATTGCGGAATAGAATCAATTTCAGAAATTCCCACTTGAGGCGCGCAACAAGACCTGCACACAAACACACACACTGACATACACAAACAAAGCCAAGTCAATTATTCAATTGATGTGAAAAGTTACATCGCATTGTGGTGATATCTTACGACTCCGTATTCTTCCGCGTGTGATATGAATTGACGACGACTGACTACTGGCAAACGGAAGGGTTCAATTACAAGATCCGTGATTTTTGTTGTAATATGAATATTTGGAGATTCTATTCTTTTTTTCTAGCTAACTAAATAAATACATCTGGTTGTTATTGTTGCAAACTAAACTTGACTTTTAAGTCAATGATCATATTTTAATTTGTATTTTTTACAAAGTCCATATCACAAGAACAACAATGTTATACACAAAAATATTATTGTTGAACAAATTCTTGAAATAATATTATTTAGAGTTTTGATTCAATGTTATTATGTCAAGCAAAAATGTTAAAGCAATTTCTTAGCCAACAACAATTGCAGTCGGAGTTTCTCTCCAAATCAAATAAGAAAAAGTCGCTTTGCTTTGTGCCAAATTCTATTCGACTGAATTCAAACCATTCGAAATCATTTTTACCGAAAAATTAATTTCTTCCAAAGATATTTTCTTTATATATGCAAGTAATAAAAACGAAAGAACAACATTGGAAGCGCAGCATGCAGCATGCAGCACGAGCGCATTGCTCATTACCGAACGCATTACTTTGACGTTACGGAAATACGTGACGTAATTACGGGAGTCTAAATGCTGTTATTATGTCAAAATGTTATTTTCTGATTTACTCCGACTAACAGAAAGACGACGAGCAGAAGCCAAGCAGGAACACAGCGAAATAAATCCAAAAAAGGGGAATCGCATCCATGGCACAATGGCAACAGTTTAACGGAATGCGTGATACCTCCAGTTATAACAACAGACACAGACACAGACAGACGGCTGCAGTCGTCATGCAAATTCCTCAGTGCAAATTTTAATTTTAAGCAGAGTACTTTCCATATGCGTCCAAACAAACAAACAACCGAACGAATGGAAGGCGATCGTTATGGGAATTTTGTAACAAGGTTGAGGACATGCAGGAATTTTTATTAAGGTCAACATGCAAAGAGACCCGAAAATACAAAATAAAACGAAAACACAATTATTAAGTTCACACGCCTCCTAATAGCAAAATAAAAATCAAACGGATGAAGAGTGTTGGGCCAATTCATTAACAAATTATACTCAGATAAAAATTAAAATACTTTTTAATATAGACATTCGGAAGGACGCCGGTAAACCTTTACTTATAATCTGATTTTAAGGAACTTAATCATATCAAATACTTTTAAGTGAGAAGAAATAAGAAAATTTCAAATCGCAAATCCATTTTTTTAATTATAAAAAAACAGAAATTTAGCGTTTCACTATTTCTCATGGTTACTGCTGACCATTTTGGTATTATAGTATAACATAAATAGCTTTGAAAATAAGTTCGTACAGTACTATATTGCCTTAAATTTTTTTACCCTTTTAGATCTTCTTTTGTGTTTTTTACGCCTTTTCTCCTTCTTACTTAAAATTGCTATTTTTACTTATAAAATTGGTTCTTAAAAATTTACCATGTTCTGGAAAAATATAAAATTTTACTACAGAATACTGAATATCACAAATGTGATATATAGAGACATAAAAATCCCAAACGTAACGGATGAAATCTTGAATCCTACCCAGAAGTACAAGATGAAACAAATGTTTCACCCAAACATTCTAGCAAGAAATTTACAAAGACCTCTGAACTCCTCACGTCTTAAACGTTATCAATAATATTTTCCATATATTAATTGATATGGGTGTTCATATTGTCCAACTCACTTGCCTGAATTAATAAAACCAAATATTTAAATAGTATAAAATAATAAGATAAATTATAAATATGTTTTAAATTATTGTTAGATCTAAGATCTCAGATGATTTAATAAAAAAATCAGGTTAAAAAAAACGTTTTACTTTTTTAATATGTTGAATTTAAGTGTAAAAATGATTTTGTTCTAATTGGTTTAGGTTTAGAATTGTTTTGTTGTTCCCCAGTCTTCAAAAAACGAATATATCTAATATTAAATGGATATATCGAATTTTCAGAATGCCAAAAAAATGGATTTTCTACATGTTTTTAATAATATTTATATTTTAATATTATTTCGAAACGACGGAAAATATTTCAAACTTAATGCAAAAACACTCAGATACAACATTTAAGTATTTCTACCTAGATACTTTGCAACACCAAATATAACAATTTGAATAGGTGTGGCTGGTGTTTTTTTTTTTTTTTGAGTTTCTTAAATACCAAAGCAGTTAAATAAATGAAAACAAAATTCAAAATAAAAACAATAAACCCGAAAATGATTAATTCCCTGGCCTCATCTAATTTGGGCAATGTCGCGCACAGTTGGACCCTTTCCGTCCTCATCATTAAACACAAATTTTTTTTTATAGAGGCTCTTTAAAGATTATTTATGGTGATTCTGTGAGCTTGTGACTTGTGTATATACATAGGTAATCGAATGTGTGCGTGTTTATGGGTGTGTGCGTAAGTCTGGTATTAATCTCTGGCGATGGTGATGATGATGATGATGGATTGTTATTGGAAATAACAGAACCAAAATGCGTGTGCGGGTGTTATGTACTTAACTTGTTTGCGTTTGAGCTGTCTGAGTGCGACGATGTCACTTGGAGGCGTTATTGGAAATTAATGAACTTGAGCATGTTAATTTGTGGTTAATTTTTCATTCTTTGTATTTACTATTTTAAAATGTTTTAGCGGTGAACCGGCGCAACACCAGAGATAGAAAACTCGTATCATTTTAAAGATTCTGGATTTTTACTGCTGGAATTTGTATCGGAATACCTACACATATATGAAAAAGCACAACAAAATATATGAAAAAATTTTAAGTCCACAAAAAAAACATAAAATTACTAACTTCGTTGTCCAGTGATCATTGATCCAATTGCTTCATTTTAAATATAATCTGATTTTTCTAAATCTATAATATGTATATAAAGTAGATCTCGTATACTCGGACCCGATTATACAACCATCATATAACTTCAGATGTTTAGAGTTTAGAGCTGGTACATGTCACTCTATTTCGAAAGATACACCAAATGTAACATTTTAGCTGAGAATAGAAATAACTATAAGTAAAACAACATTTCTTTATTATTTAATGTAGGGTATTTGTGCTTCGGCACTTCCTTGATAGTTTTTTTTTTTTGTATTTCTTTAAACAACGAACAATTAAAGCTGCGAAATTCCTCAATAATTGATCCTGTCGCAATTAACGTGCTGCAGTGCAGTACAGTGCGAGTACAAAGCGAAAATAGCTCACATGGACGCATTACAAAAACTACAAAAACTACAAAAACCATAAAACATCAACAACAAAATCAACAGCATTAAACAAGTTTGCAATGCTGCAATATGCTTTGCCATAAATTATACCGTATGGAACGACAGTTTTATGGCAAACAGTAAAACAGAAATTGCGCACAGTGGATCAATTTAAAAGAGTTCAACGCAGCGCAGCGAAACGGACTTTAATAATTTACATACCAAATGTTTATCGTGTACACACACACACACAAACACATTTATTTAATTTGATATACGAGTATATCAAAGATACTCCTTTTATTAATCATCAGGATTCTATAACCCTCTTAAATGTCTTTTGAGGATCCCAGTCCAACCAGTTTATATATACAATATGTAAGTATATAAAAACATAATTTTTCAAACTATATCCTTAACATAAAAATTTGTGACCCATAACAACTTTACAAATATTATACAAAGGAAAATTTGAACATTCAAGAAAATCTTTTAAAAAATTCATCTAAAAATTTCCTTTATAATGTATCTTAACGTATTTTTACGATTCTTGCTAGCAGCAACTGATGCAACTAAATTTGCAGTGCGCTGCTTACATCCAGGTATCGTTGGCAGAAGCAGCAGCAACAACAACCACAACAACCACAACAACAGCAACGACAACATACTTCCAACAGCAGCTTTTTCCATAATTACTAGTTCCATGCACGCTAATTAACCTCTTTTTTATTTATTTCTGCACTCCTGCTCCGAAGCGGAGCACTTATTTTGCTCCGGCTTAAGTTGTAAAAACACTCTGCGCAATAGCAACTGCATCAATTCGCTAGAGCACAGTACTGAAACATACAAAAACAACAATAGTTGAGATAGTTCACCAAATATGCACCAAAATATGCTCAAATCGTCGAGCTTAAATTTAAACCTGAAAGTTTATGAAGTGCACAAATGACGCTCTTAAAAGAAAAACCAAACAAAAAATTCCAGGTTTCCTTAACGGAGATTCACAACTTTTTTATACTAAAGATACAATTTTTAGAAAATTTTAATACATTTAAAATTTATTCAACTTTAGTCAATTCAAAGTACTTTGCAAAGGAAAACGGCAGCATGTGATATTGGCGTGGCAGTTGGCGCACGGTCGCGCTCAGCGGCATCTGTGCTTTCTGTTCTGCTGTTGTTGCTGTCGTTTTCGTTGTTGATGTTATTGTAGTTGTTGTGGCTGCTGTTGCTAGATTATAAAACCTCCTTAGCCAGCCCACCTGATTCGATTTCATAATTTTGATTTTTATTTCTTCGAGATACTCGTTTCCACACTGCGTGGTTGCGAAGCGCTACAATCCTGCCGCCTGCTTGACGCTCAGCCTCATACGAAGACATTGAGGTGACGCTTATTGAGCGGAGCCAAGTTGGTGGCTTCCTGTGCTGCAGTCGATTGTATGCTCACTGCGCTTTTTTTCTACATATTCTTTTTGTTTTCTTTTTAATTTAAAAACGCGTCATTTGAGGCGGCGACTTATACGTTCCCATTGCTTTGGCGTTTGCCTGCGTTGCCTGCCTTATAAATGCCAACTTTCAGTCCGGGTTTTCTCGTTTACATTTGTTCACATCAATTTGTGCTGCAAGTGCAATAATAATTACAAGTTTATGCGTTTCCGCGCCATTATTCGCATTCGGCTGGGCTTCAGTCACCGTCGTCGTCGTTCACTGCCGGAGTTCTTGCTTTGAATGTCTCTTTGCAGCAATTTTAACGATGCGCGTTTTAATGGCCTCAAGGAAGCAGCAGCAGCAACAGTTGCAGCCGGAGTTGCAGCAACTAACTAACAAACGACGTTAGGTGTTGAAATTAGAACAAATGCTGCATGCTCGTGTTGTAGTCGCGGCACGGCGCGGCGTCTGTCATCAGTTTAGATTTTTGTGGCATTCTGCTAATTGGAAACTATCAAATACACCGCTTTAGAGCAGAGTAATCCTTACTGGAGGCATACACAAAATACGACCACGAGTACCTACAACTCTAAGCAAAGTAATTTTGTTGCAGCAGAGCATCTGCATAAATTTCAAAAGCTTAGAATTAGACCAGCTCTAAAAGTAAAACTTACTGTAGTCGTTATGTTCGACATAATGACTACAGTGACCTAAATATTGTAGGAGGTTCCTATTTACAATTCAAAGAATTACATTTCTGCAAAGTAAGTTATTAAAGTTTTCACAAACTAAGTTTAAGAAGATTTAAAAATCTTTAAAAGCAACTTCAGAAACTTTATAATTCCATTATATTCATATATTTGGAAAATTTATGGTATATCGCATACCCACTTGATGCAGTATCAATTTAACATGAAATATAATGCTAAATTTTGCCATTTTAGAAACAACATGGCATAACCCTAAAAGTAGAATTAGGCTGTATGACCCAAGGAGGAAAATATCCCAAATCCGGTTATTGGAATTATATCCTTTGGGGTTAAGACATGCCAATAAAATTTATGTCTGACAACTGTTTAAAATAAATAACACTTAAAAGGTTTTTTTAACATGTTCTTTAGAGTTGAAAAATATTATTATTACATGAAAAAGTGTTAATTTACTTTATTTTGGTTTCCTTCAGTTTTTTTTTATGATACCTTTGACAATTAAATTGATTGTTTGTTTGGAGTTATGTATTTAAAATTAAACTGTAACGGATGTGTCATTTATAGAAAATGTTTCAAGGGCACAAAAACACTTTTTTTTTACAATTTCTAAAAAATTACACTATTGGAATTATCTCAGTTTTGAACTGATTTTCCAATATACATAAACGATATTGCACCTTTAGTAATATAAAACCAATTTAATTTTATTTGATCTATAAGATTTTGTAATTCGTATACGTATGTATGTATATATAAAGTAAAGGATTGGTTTTAATCTCGGCATTATATCAAGTTTTTGCATGCTTAATTGGATGCAAATGTTAAGTGACAAAATAAAACAATGTACCAGAGAAGACAAATCCAGAAAATACAATTTTCCTAATTTAACAGACCAAACGTCACAATAAAATCAACAAGCACCATCGACAATTTTCAGGAAACGGTATTTCGTGTTGAACTCTTCAGACAGTGACAACAGCTGCAAACAGCACCAGCAACAACAACAAAAACAACGAGAAAATCGTTCCATGTCAAAACAGAGAAGAAAAAAAACAAGAAACAAGCCATAAGACAATCATGGCCAAAACGGTTACTTCACTTAATGAACAAAAAACGTTTAGTGGATCTACTATTGCGGACTCTCACGAGGTTGTTGAAAA
The DNA here is from genome assembly GCA_949127995.1 of Suillia variegata. Lineage (NCBI taxonomy): Eukaryota > Metazoa > Arthropoda > Insecta > Diptera > Heleomyzidae > Suillia > Suillia variegata. The sequence continues at coordinate 15,307,505 of OX421845.1, read as the reverse complement.
CCAATAAGCAACTTCGACTAAGATACATTTACATAAACTATTTTCTATATTTAACTTTCCATTCGATAACTAAGATTTCATATTGTATTAAAGATTCTATCAGATACAAAATAAATTAAAATAATTATTTAATCATGAGAATAAAGAGGCACTTGCTCTGGTAAATTGCTGCCGAATGCAATTTTTACTTTCCTTAGACTCAATTCCAATTGTTAGAACAAAAAATAAATCTCTTTAGTAAAAGCTCGCTTCTTTATAGTATAAGTATCAATTGCCCAAAAAATACCCACGAGGCAAACACTTTGACATATGCTGCAGCAAGTGCTGAGCAACATCAAAATCGCTCCGAGTCAATAGTCAAATTACTGAAAGCATTCTCCACTTGCGGCTAATAATAAGCATTTGATCGATGCTTAAGTCGTAGCAGACACACACACATACACATCAATCCAAATCGAAACACAGATGCGCACAATTATTGACACATACACAAATGCACATGAAAATGTGTAAATGTGGAGTTGCACGTGTGCAATAAATGCACAAACCAGGATGTGCAACAACTTCGACGTTGTTATTAAGGCAACACTTTTGACAATTGTTCGATATCGCTGTGATTGCTATTGAGCGTTTATACTAATGTATGTGTGTATGTTTGTCATGCAGTATGTCTGTCTGTATGTCTGTCGAGTGTGAGGAATTTCAGATCATAGAAATACGTACACCATGCAGCATAGTAATTGATAGACTGTGCGCCGATACGAGTTTCAACGCATTTAAGCCGCAGACTCATTTTAATTTGACAGCGCCTCCATTGGAATTGCATTGCAGCTATTATTCGTGGCAAAATGTTCTCGTTCCGGCTTAATTGTATCACATTGCAGTACAGGTTCGTTAGCAAAAGGCTATACTGAATATACAGGGTGTCTAGTTGCAGCAATCCATACATTTATTTGTATTTTCTATACGAAAAGCGTTTCACACAAAATATTAATTTTTAAATGTTATTTAAATGAATAATAAATACTGGAATTGATTGCAATATAAGTAGAAGTGTAAGTCATATCTTTTAGATATTCTTGCAGGCATTTACGAGTACATTGTCTTTTCTTCAAAGATAATTTTTTTGTTTGAGCGCGAAAATGTAATCTTAAAGCTGAGCGACTACTTATTCAATAGCGACGTGCCTTGTGAGAACAACACCTTACTCGCTTGACTTTGTAGCAGACACCCTATGCTCGTATCTCGCTATTTAGATAACGATGCATTTTTGCATGCAGCTTTGAGGCAGTTGAAAGAAGCGAGTGTACAGCTGCAATATTAGTTTCAACCAAGACGATTAAAGGGTGGAGCAGCTGTAGAAATCTCATTACTTTAGCATCGTTGAAAAGTGATGAATAACATAATGGAGTATGGTGGGCTGATGTGAGGTACGCTGAGATGAGGTGAAGCTAAATTAAAGTGAAGTGCAGTGCTGTGTAAATCTGATGCAGCTCCGTTTTATGACAAAATGATTGCTGGTGCCAAATTTAACTAGAGTGCGATTACAGTGAATGAGTCATAGGAATTACGAACCCTATACAGAGCCAAGTGTTTGGAGTTATGACGATGCATAAACTCAATTTAGATATGTAGAGAGGCGTGACATTTTAAGAAACGAAAAAATTCAAGTTATCATAATTTTTAAATGTTGATCTTTTTGTTTAAACTTACTTTTTTCCGCTCTCCAGAAAAACGTCCAGTTCGGCTGACATTTTGCAGCACAATGCCTTGCGAAAGTGTCCTTGCGAACATTTCGTGTTGATAAGATGTCCCTCTGCAAAAGAAATAAGACCAAAGTTAGTTAACTTAATACGTGCAAAAACAAAACAAAACAAAAAACTACAAATAAAAAAAGCTGAGTTGCCGCTTTTTCGGGCGGTGGTCAAAAATGTTTATTAAGCTGAATTTACATTGTCAACGACGAGGAGAGCCATCGAAACGGTAGCTCGTTAGTTAGGAATCTTTGCGTTCGCTGTAGTGTAGTGCAACCGCAAATTCAGAAGTTCATATCTTACGAGTCGAACGTGTGTGTCGCACACACACAAGACACAAACACTCGTATCTGTGTCTACTGACAGCGTTTGATAAAGCCACCGAAAAACAAGCAGCAGCGCAAACATTCAGACCAACAATTACGAGACAAAGACGCTAACCCAAGCAACCAACCGACCGACCAATCGACCAACCGACCGGCCGACGGACCGACAGACCCCATCTCAAAGCCAAAGGCATGAAAGGTGCGCCTTAATTGGAAGAAAATTGTTGGAATATTTAAAATCGCTCTTTGGCACAATCCATACAAAACCAATCCAAAGACAACAAGAAAAACACAAAAAAAAACAACAACAACAACAAAATCGAAACGAAAAATAAAATAAAATATCACCACAATCATATGCGCGGCTTAAGCCGGACGCATTTGCTGCGAGTTGATTTCAGCGGCGGACGCTGTGCCGCAAAAGAACAACACATTTCTCAAAATCCAACGCGCGTTTAGCAAATATCCACCCTGGACATTCTGTGCTCCTAATCAAAATTCCAATGGTCATATTGCCGCACGGATATTTGCTGTTCGAAAACGCTTCCATGGAATGCGTCAAGGAATATTTTGTTAATGAGAACTACACAAATTCCCGAAAATCGCTTCGGACTTCACGTTATGGAAGATTTACTACGTTGTATCAATTTAAGATTTGTGTTTAAAAAAAATTCTTAATTAAATTAAATAGTTTTATAGAAATATAGGAAATCGAAAGTTATCCTTCTTCGTTTTATAATCCAATTTTTGCTAGGCAACACTCCGCATCCTTTATTTTAAATTGTATTGTGAAATTGCAAAATCCATTTCTATACAAACTTTCGATGGAATATTTAAATCGAAGTCAGCCAAAGAAAAACTGACTTAAAGCTTATCATCCAATGTACGAGTACCCGGCCCTAATTGAATTTATCAGTTTTAAAAAAAAATACAAAATAAAAATACTCGCAACCGTATCATGACCAAGTTTAATTCATCACTGCGGTGACACCTTGTTTATCCCTCGCTTCAAGGATCACAACATGCAATTCCGTTGGAATAATCTGTCAGTCGTCAATACTCTGATGTTGGTTGTTGTTGTATTATTTCAATCATGCCAACGCCGCATAAAAGGTAAAATAAAAATTGTTCAAACTATTTGGTCGACCATTTTTCGAGGAAAATATCCGCTGTTGCTGTTGCTAGTTTTTGCTTCCTGCTACATGCTACATGCAATGTCAGTGTCACTGTCAATGCAATTAAGCCAGGTGACAAAAGAGTGTGAAATGATGTATACAAACAGAGGATAAAGGAATTTAATATCGACAACTGGAACCGCTTGTTATACAATATATTCATTCAAAAACGTTCAGTCTTCTAATATGATTAGTAATTAGTTGTTTTGTGTGGCAATTTAAATCCGTTTAGTTTACAATAAAAACGAAGTATTGCAACTCATATTTTAAAATATGATAAATTATCTTATGTTCAAACAAATCCTAACAATGGTCTACATATCGTCTTTTGAAAATTACATAGTAAGGAAAAAGTATGGCAACCATTATTACACGTTCATTTAAGTTTTCTTATATACTTTTTCTTACGGTTGGTTAGTTTAGGTTCTAAGGGAGCGGACTCAATTAGTACAACTTTGGTACACCACTTGTGAAACCTCTGAGCTCCGGACTATTCAAAACCATATTGATTTATTTATACACCTGCTAAAATTATCTATTTTAAATTTTGTGAGCTCATTAATGTTATTCCAAATACGGGCACTCACATAGATAATGGAAAACCGTTTTCTTGGATCCTTGGTTGCAGCTTCGGCCATCTCTTTTTCTCGGCATGGTCCCTTATCGACTAATGACCGGTTATAGTCGAAGTGATTCTGCATTTTTCTGTTCTTGGCTTTCTTATTAATTCGTCGGTATCTGACTTATTATATATTGCCCAAATTTTCTTGAAAATTTTACATGTACGAGTTTTTGCCCACCTGGTTTCTGCTCACTTGTTGAAATTATAGATAGAAATTTCTTTTAAGGCGCTGAGAGAGCATCCTCCATTACACAAATCATATATTATGAACATTAAGCGGTATTTTGTTTATCATTTACTATTTGATATTTTCTTTGTTTGTTTTAATAATGAAGGTAAGACTTGATTGCTTTTCCAGAGAGTAATTAAAAGAGAGTAAAAATCTTTTTCTCTATTTCCCTCTTATGGCTTTCGATCCACAAAATCAAAATTGAAATTTACCGCAGTAATCCACGAAATAGAATTTAAATACTTTTTTAAACAGGTAAGTCCCACAAATTCGGAACCATGATTGATGTCGGTCGGTTCATTACAGTCGCGGTCAATTAAGCACCAATGCAGTCCGTCCACATCCACATGAAACAAAATGAATGCGAAGCCAGTGAGCACCCTTGGTGCGATGCTAATCGACCAAATGAGCCAGTCTGGGTTGGAAAGTTATACGATTTTCTTCTTCTTCCTCGTCATTTATTTCATTCTTTCTTTTAGGTAAGAGTAGTTTATTTTGAATTTAATGGCAATTTGGAGAACGACGCAGCGCGTCTAGTTCTAACCAAATTGATGAATGACACTTTTATTGACAAACTAAACCCAGTTTTCTTTCGGGTTATTTTAATTTAACTGTAATGAACGGTTTTAGGTTTGAACATACTGTTAACTAAGTAGTTAACTTGATTCAAAATCAGTTCTGTGGTAGACTTAATTAACTTTACCGTTTTTCTTCCCAAGAGCAGCTCCACCGAGAATGGGAAAACAAAAGAACCTAAAGCCATTAATTCGGCGATTTAATGTAAATTTAAAATAAATACAAAAAAAAAAGAAAAATCCAATCCAATGGAATCGAAAACAAAAGTGCTAAAATAAAAACGCACATTTTAAGCTCGATTCCGACAGACCGACTTCATTTTCATAAAATACCACTTTAAGCTGTCAAAAACTGATTGATAGTTGCCAGACATTGTGTCCAAACAAAGAAAACAAGTCTACCGGACGCCAATGACCACAAAAGCGCCTTAATGCTGCCCGCCTGCCTAAATGACTGCGTGTACGAGTATGCTGCTGCATTTGGGCCTGAAACGCGAACAACTTGTCGACGGAATCATCGATCCGATCGAACGTATGCGAAGCAAACAGACGGTGCAGTGAGATCCTTTTTGCAGATTTTGTTCGTTGTTTTGTTAAATTATTTCGACCTGCAAAACAAATGTTGTGGGCCTAAAACATACGCCTTGAAGCACCCGCACTTGTATTAATTAAACCGAAAAAATTCGAAGCGAGAATTGTGATATTTAAACAATGAAATATATCTTAAAAGTTTCGTATAAAATTACTTATTCTCATATTCGATGAATTTTGAATTATAAACCAAAATGTTGAAATTTAAAAAAGAAGACAATTTTAAGCTTAGAAATATACCCCACAGTATTTTCGAGTAAAATATTCTTTCCATGTGGTGACCTACAAAAATGTTTTTGCTTATGCTTCCATTATAACTGGGCGTATCCGATCATGCATTGTTCAATGTTAAACGTTAACTGGTTATTTATACTTCAAGTGCAGTTATTTTACGATGTAGCTCATCATAAAACTTAACTAACACTTACAAAAATTCAAGTCAGTATCTCCTCAATTGCGGTTGTAATCACTTGGAGAGTCGGATGCACATCATTAAATCGAATCGAAATCATATTTCGTCACTAATCATTCAGTTATGCCTCCGCGTGAGAGTTATAAATGGAAGACCAAACTCAATATACCTTACGGTCTGTGTGTGCGCATATGTCGGGTATTAATAAATATTTTTTAAATTCACTACACGGATACTTAATTTATAAATTAAAGATAAAAATCTTCTAAATAAATGTTTCGCTATTTGTTGTTTGTGAAGCTCAGTGAATTAATCGCCACACAAACTTTTTCCAATTTAGTAGTTAGTACCCCACTGTTCTTCAATTAAAATCTAAGCTTGAAGCAGAACAAAAAAAAGTAAAATTAACCGAAACACAATCTTGAGATTTTTTGCAAACAACTTTAAAGAATTTATTTTGCAATTCAATTAAAATGCGGGCGAGCCATGAGACTGAAGGCTTTTTTGTTCGCTTCTCAAAACAAAACAACAATAAATACAACAACAATGCCAAAAACGAGTTACGCGCAGGCGCACATGCCTGAAAAAGCGCAACCACACAAAACACGAACAACATCAACCAAAAACAAAAAAAAATACAAATAAAAATAAAGCAACAACAAAAAATCAAACAGGCAAAACTGTTAAAATAAAGGATTTAACAAACTGAAATCACTTGTATTTTCTATACATGAAAATTGGAATTTTAGCACAAAAGCGGGCGAACGCGTGCATTAACACAGATACGCAGATACGCGAGCATCGTGCACGGACAGACACACACTCTAACAGTAGCGGCGGCACAGGGGACATTCGATCTTAAAGCCGAGGCAAATTGAATTTTTTCATTTAAATCGGTATTTCTAATATTCCAACAAAAATGTCAGCACTAGTTCTATACCTATGTAAGGCATTCCTTATTACGAGTATATGGGCCATATCCTATGGAATGTAAGAGAACTTATTTGTTTTATCTTTATAAGCTAGGTTGATAGCAATAATATGCTGATTTACCCGCTTAAATTCAGGTAAAATTTTCAGCAAAAAAAAGTTTTACTCTATTCTTTGGAAGTAGACGAAGTAGCAAAAGAATTGCGGAATAGATGGCATACACAAGTAAAACGCAATTCTTATTTTCCAAAAGGGATTATAGAACTAATACAATTAAACATTAGTATATATATTTTTTTAAATTAACATTAACGAAACAGATCCTCTCTAAAATGATGTTAAGTATATGAATCGTATTTGAAGATAATTCTCTTCAAAATAATTAAGGGCTACTCTAAGTTCGTGCCCATCCTATTTGTTATCGCTAACCACAATTTTCGAATATAGTTAAGTTCTTCGATGGTGCAGTAAAGGTGAAGAAAGTAAAATATGTCCTTCTTCACCTTGATATTATTTCTCTCTTTGAAAATTAAAGTATTGTATGTTGCCATGTTTGCTAAAAAAAATAATTAAGTAAGTTAAAACAATAACGCAATTTGTTGTAAACAATTAAAAGAAGCTAACTTTAAAAAAGGCAAAAAAACAAAGCAGAAATCGAGGTGAGTTCGCTCAATTTGCGTTTTCATTTCTACCTTTCTAACATTATTATTCAATTATAAGTTCTCCGAATATTATTAAATTTTTCAAAGAATCACTTTCTTGAATTCAATATTTCACCAAGATATTATTGATGAATATATATTTTAAGAGATTCATTGAATCAGATCATCTGCTTTTGAGTTTCATTTTGTCCCTTACGTCTTCTTCTCGACACAATATCTTTGTCGAGGATCCATGCAGCAGATAGAGAAAGTTTTTCTTATACTCTCGGAATTAAATTTTTCTAAATGAAGAACATTTTCTAACTTTCTGAGAGGTGACGACCAAATAGAAACATTAAACATTTTGGGAAATGAACCCAGATTACAAACATTCCGAGCATTCTACGTTCTTAAACGCATTTAAAACATTTTACTAGTTACTATCAACTACTCTCAGATCCAATTTAGATTTCATTTAAATAAAAAATTTTAATTTACAGAGATGATTTCCCCTTTCCAAAATACTGTATACGCTACTGCACACCAGTATATAGAGCCACGCTGGCAGCAGATGCAGGCAGGCAGGCAGACAACAGTGGCAGCACTCTCGCATACAATCCGACAGACAGTGGCCAGAATTAGGCGGTCAAGTAGGCGGAGCAGATTGATGTGAAACTAAATTGGGATTTTATGCAACTTCCGCGCGCGCCGCTTCTCCACGCCACAAGCTTCACTTAAAGTATGGATTTCGGCGGCTAAAAGGCTCGTTTCCAATATGACTATGCGAAAAAAAACAAAACCAAAAAAAAAACACCAAAAACAATATTAATAAGAAAAAAATATATTTAGAAAGCTATCAGCGCGTTTTTGATGAATTTTTCATATTTGAGATTTTGACGGCGGACGCTGAAGCAGCGCAGATGATGAGACAGACGGATGCAGACAATGAAATGCAAAATACTCGCCCAACCGTTGGCGTACAGAAAAGGATGCAAGCGATTTTATATTTTTAGTTAGGGTAATTTGATTTATGATGCAAATTCATGGTTTTTAAATCAAGTCCAAACCGAAGTAAATAAAATTACATTTAATATTTAAGATAATTCGAGTCAATTTGTTGGAACATGTTTTGAATACAAAGTAGAACATGAATTCAATCCGAAGTTAAATAAGTTCATTTCAAATATAATATAAGACTTTTTGGGTTCTCAAGATATCGTGTTAAGATAAAATTGGTTACAAACCTGATTAGAGTTTGTAACCAATTTTGGTCTAAAACTTAAGAGCAAACAATGAGCTCAATAATCTGATCAATGTACATATATGTAAATATGAATATATCTATGTTGAGTATTACTCTTCAACGCTAATGAGTTTGCTAACTTTATACTTACTCGTCTTTTCTTGGTAGTACACATCGTCTGTATCCGTAAAGAACCACGTCTGAAATGAAGAAAATGCGAAATTGTATTTGAATAAATATGTATATATATAAGAAATATATATGTTGTATAATATTTTATATACTACGAGTAGTTAACTGCATGCCCACCACGAAATAGTCTAACATCGAGGTAGAGTTTAACCACAAAAATCATGGGAAATCTTTGCATTACAATTCAAATTGTCTTGCAAGAATTTTTTAAAATCAGATAAGAAATTTCCCACACACAGAAAATAACAACAACAAAAACACCAGAAAGCGTTCTTATATTCTATTCGGTTCGTTGGTTTCGAAACGCCCGCAATTGTTTCGAAAGCCCGCTTCTTCAACATTTCGCCGCTGAGTTTCTCAAGTACATACATGAAGAATATTAAGTATATGCACTCGTATATAATGTTTTTATCTATTAAATAGCTTTTAATCTACATTCATTAAAATACACACTTAATTACTTACAAGCAAAAACGACGCAACAACAAAACTAAAACCTCTTTTTCGTTTGCATAGGGAATGCATACCCCCAGCACGGATGCAGCCAACACTTCAGTTATTTTATTTCATTAGTTATTTTTTCCCCCCCAAAGTCACATTTGAGAATGTGTCAAAAATAGTAACGCTCTTGGCTATCGATGAGTGCCAAGCTACAAAAGTATTTCCATTTATTTACAAATTTGTTTTACAACTCAATCGAGCTGAGCTGGGTGAGCGCAGTAAGCCCCGACGCGATGCGATGCAGGCTCACATCGGTCGAAGTCAAGGCCTCATTTCATATTCGGACAAGTTGTTCGCTTCAATAACTTTTCGATGTCGTTTGTTTTTTTTTTGTTTTGTTTTTGTTGCATGCAAAATTGTTACCAACATTTTCTGTCATTGTTGTTAGTTTCGGTAGCAGCAGCAGCGATTTCAGCCATTGCAGCCGCCGCTCTTCTCGTCGAATGTCAGAAAGTCATCTGCAACTGCTGCAGTTGTTCGCCATCTAGCTGGCTGGCTGGCGTATACATAGCTCCAGCGTACATACAAATTTGCTAACTTTAACTTTTTCACAGCTGTTGTATGTAAATTCTTAGTTTTTTTTTCTAAGTTTTTGTTTCTGTCTCGTGTTTGGTTTTTTGCCAAGGGACCGTAAACGTCAACGCCGCGTCGCTTTGTATTAAGTAACATTTTCCGGTACTAACCCGCTCGTTGTTACCATTGACATGTTTGTAGTTATTGTGGTTGTGATTGTTGTTGTTGCTGTTGTCGTATAACAATTGAACACGAAACATTTGAAATTGTAATTACTTAAGCAAATTGCCATCTTTTTTTAACGAGTTGTAAACTTTTGCAGAATTGTTTTTAATTAACCAATACGGAAAAGTCCCGAGCTGATCATTTTTAATTTGCAAAACTAGTTTCCATATAAAAAACGAAAAGTACTGTGACGAGTTGTAGCATCTCCTGGTTGCATATCAGGTAAAAGTTAACAAATGTTATACACAATTGATTGCTTTTGCTTTTGTTTGGACCGTGTACACAGAGCGAAATATTCCAAAATTGTTGTCAATTTAAACCATTTTTGTGCAATGAATTTGCAATTAATACTAAGCGCTATTAACAGCGTTAATTGAATTAGCATATTCTTTTCTACACCCAATCACTTATTAGGTGCTCAATACTCAAAAGAAAATAACATTCTTTTTTGCCAGGGATCGAACCCGGCTTGTCGGAGGCGAGCTTCTTAAGGCTGTGCCACCGACGCACAATTCCAATAGTTATTTGTGTGCATATTTATGTTCGATGTTAAGATTCAATGGCACAGCACAATTTAGCAGATTTTTTATAGATTAAACTGTTGGAATTTTTTTAATTAATCAAATATTCAACACTATTAAAAAAAATACCAAATTTTGTTCAATTAAGAACTTAATTGTATTAATTAAAACTAGTTTGAAACTTGTACTTTTAAGTTAGTTTGTAATTGAATACTTGAATAAATCAGTAAAGTTTTAACTATAATACAAACATTTTCATTACAATTTTTATTTTATATTAATTTAAAAACAATAAACTATTAAAAATATCTTGAATGTATGTAAAGATAGATAATCCGATAGATAATCCGATAGATAATCCGATAAATTCAGACGTTCATGCCACCTCTACACACCATTTTAATCGGGCCATTTACTTGTTCATACTTTGAAATGGATTGCATATATAACAAAAATATAGGATCTTAACTCATTCTAAAGTATCTCATAGCTGCAACTTGCTGTGCTGCATTGCTAATATGGGTCATAATAACATAACAAAAACAAAAACAAAAACAGCAACAACTACAGCAAAACCACATGCGGTACTTACTGTCAGCAGTAAGCAGGAAGCGCGCCAGTAGGCAACGGCGTTATTTGGCTAAATTGCATTTTGCTACTCGTTAAACAAGAAAGCGTGATTGAAACCCAAAATGATTTTTCTTTTTAGACCTCCTCAAACATGGCCACATATGTACGAGTATGTGCATCCAGCTAGCCGAACGCCCGCTGCCACGCCATGCCTTCTCAAAATGCCAAATGATTTGCAACGAGTGCAGCAATAAATCATAAAACGGAGTCAAAAGATACAGGATCAAACGGAGCTAGCTCGAATGGAATGGATTGCAGTGCAGCGGAGTGGAGTGAAGTGTACGTAAATCACTGCAGCGGTATATGTCGAATTTATAGAAAATATATATTTAAATAAAACAACACAACAACAATAACAACAAAAATCTGCAACATTTTTTGAAAGCAGCAACAACACCGACAACAGTTAATATTAACTCGCAAACAGTTAACGCGAGCTCAGCTAAAGTAAGCAGCTGCATTTGGCCACAAATAAGCTTACAAGCAGTGTTGGGTCAAATATGTGTACCTAAAAATTTTATACCTAACAAAATATGGGAATAGCCAATTTTTAGGAGATGGAGAATAAAAGAAGTTGCATTAGGAAAATCTACACAACTTAATAAAATAAAAATTTTAATTTATTTTCCATATAAATAATTTTAATATTTATTTACAAAGTTGTATTAAAAAGTAACTCTTTTGTTAAAGGTCCCAAAGTGTTTCGGTTGCAAATGCTCCGCGATACTTTCCAACACTGCTAACAAGTTACTTTCCAAATGCAACAGCGACCAAAACAACAGCAACAACAACAACAACATCAGACACTATCGCGAAAAAATATCACTCGTCATGGCGCATTGTCCGCACCGACTACGGCAATGGCGGCGGTGGCGGTGAAGGCGACGTCGGCACAAGCAGCAGCTGCATCGACCGATCGCCGCCCCAGACTGCCTGACATAAAACAATGAGTTATGCTTTCGCATAGAAAATCGAATTTATCATAGGAAACACTAGAGGAGCGCAAACGCAAACGCAAGCGCGCGCGCAGCAGTTGTGGAGCATGTGGCAAAAGCTGTGCGCCACTTTGTTTTTGTGTTTCGCTTGCAGTATTGCAAAGTTAGCTGAAGTGCGCCGCTTGCAGCTCATTCAATTGGAACGAAGCGATTTCTGAACTATTCGTTACGCTTTTGCCGTGTGCAAATTCAATTTTAAAGCGGAGCTCAACAGCCAGAAAGCGCGCCGCGGCACAGACGCTCGCGGTCACCAAACGTTTTTCAATGGCGTGACGACGTGTTTGTTTCATTTCAAGCTGTTGTTGTTGTTGCTGCTTTTATTTTGTTTTGTTATTGCTGTTATTGTAAGTACTCCGCACCAAATGTTTAAAGGGCATATAGGTACATCGTGGTCGTTGGTTTCTAGCACCCGGAAGTAGGCGTGACAGGTGTAGATAAGTACATTTAGACATAGCAGCACTTATGAATCCACACTATGAGCACAATAATAAAATATTTCGGATTTTTATTATGGTACAAATTATTTTGAAGTAAATAATTTCCTTCAAACTTTCGGATTTCGGATTGTAGCTTCTCTGGCAATACCGCAGTGCGGGGCATCAGTGGTTCGGCTTTATCAACAAATTTTGAATATTTATAAGTTGTTACTGTTGTTGCAACATAGCCGCTAATGTCTGCCCGCGAGTTGCAATGCTAGCGACTTCAACACTAAGAGCAATGTTTTGGCCAAATTTGAAATTGGCCACAATGGAATGGAATGGAATGGTACCCACCCAAAAGTACCATTGAACTCATTTCTGCATATTTTTTGGATAGTTGTTTTTTTTGCGCAGTTCGTTTTTGTTGTTGTTGTTACTGTTATTGCTGTTGTTGCTGTTCGTGGTTATTACACGTGGGGCGCGGTTTAACTTTGGCGCACGTACCTTTCCTAATTTTGGCCTTAACTGAATTCGGATTTGTTTTGCAATTGTATCGCGCGCGGCTAATGCGCTTGTTTTGCTGTTTTGCTGTTTTGGTGTTTTATGTTTTTTTCGTTGCCGCCGTTGGGCTTGACTACATCTGTGGCAAGTTGCTGCTGCTGCTGCTGCTGGACCTTACTCCTTGTACCACTTCCAACGGCACCATGTATTTTTGAAATGTTTTCATTGGCAACTTTTCAATGCGTTGCAAACGTTTTGCTTCAATTCGCCGCTCATGCCCAAGTTGGCGCTTTAAACCGCAACAGCTTAAGACCGGTGTGCGGTACAAACCGCAGAGAAAGTCCGTTGCACTTTTTGGCGTATCTTTTAAGTTTCGGTTTAATTTTGTTTGGGGTGTTATTTTTTTTTTGGTTTTCCTTCAAAGGTATCGTTTAAAAGCAAATGCTAAAAGAAATGACAGAGAAAGTCAGCGGATTGGATTAGGCACAACTGCTTGTGAATTCCAAAGTTTTTGGATTTTTTTCCAATTTTATTATTTGAAGTTACTTTTATATCCGCAAATCCTTTGGTTTTCGCATAACAAAGGTGGTCATTAGCCTTGGCAGGATACGAGCAGATCCTGCCGACAAAGGCCATTTGAATTCATTCAAACCTAAAGCGACCGCAACCGAAAGGAGAAAAGAGTTTCATAAATGGCTTAACCAGAGCTTAACTACTCCGTCACATTTTATATAATTTGTTTGTAGTGACTAAAAAAATACAATTTGTATAGAAGATAGATGAGATTTTAACCAGATTTTTCTTAGTTTTCTCATTATTTTATGGTTTATAGAATGCATGCTAACATAAGAGGTCTATAAAATGAAAGATGTCAACAAAGAAAGTGACACTATTCCATTTATTAATACCTAACGAAGGAATTCCATTTCAAAACATCTTTAACCAGGCATGTCAAAATTTTATTCAAAATTGCTTTCAATTGATAGTTCATATTTTTGGAAATTTTCCAACAAATGCATATTTTGCACATTTACAATAAATGCATATTTTTAAAAAAATTCCATAATACACTTTTTTATTTTATTGTACATCTAATTAAAAAAATAATCTTTACAGCGACGCCTGTGGGAGCTACTGTATTATGTTCAGAGCTTGATATCCAGCAGGCATGCAGACTATCTTTAATCTCTCTCAAGAGAAGATTACAGGTTATTGGTTGCCAAGACTGGTGTCTCTTTACCAGAGGCAAGCGAGTCAATAACTAGTACATCCATCTCTTGGATAAACTTAAAAATTAACTCGTAAGCAAAATATTTGCGGGAATTTCGTACTTCCTGTGTGACAGCTCATTGTATTTCAGTAGCAATGCCTCAACATTGGATCTGGTGCAAAACGATTCGTACGTTGCCTTCAATAAAGACAACACCTACTGCGTCATTGTCCAACTCTCGGTAGATCTGGACTAAACTGCTTTGGGTTAAGTTACTTTTCCTCATTGGAGGATATTTCCCACCAAGAGGCAGCTATTTCAACTAGCTTAACTCGTTAAATTGTGTATTACAAATCACATTTGAAATTTCAAGACCTCTTTACAATCTTGGTAACACTAAGGAAAACTACTAGTATACTATATGTATGATTTCTTTGATCACCCAACGTAACCTAAAGCGACACCTTTTGGCAAACACATACTTGAAATGTGTTTCCTAATATTCATCTAAACCACCCTGTTTAATTGTTAGTATTTGTTTTTACTTTTTATTAAGATTTTCATCGGCTGATATCGACGACAAAATTATTTAAGACCCAATCAAAAAAAAATCGTATTTGAAAACTTAAAAAAAAATTTACTGTTAATAAATATTAATTAAACTCATTAAACTTTAGAAAAGTACTTTAAATGAGTTTATTTAACAAAAACTTTGTATTTTTGTTAATTTTGCATAAATTGGTTTTAATTAAGAGCATATTTTAGATGTTTATAGTGCATATTTTGAATAGTTAGTAGCATATTTTTTTAAGTGCATGTTATGTGTTCATTTGTCGGTTTTAGTTTCCTTTTGCTATTAATGATAATATTGTACATTTTAAAATATAACCAAAGATGTAATAAATATGATTTATGTTAAACAAGTAAGAGGTTAAAGGGTATAGCACACTTTTCCTATACCAATCTGTATATTTTATGGGATATGTTCATTCAACTTTATGTTGATTATTCAACTAAAATTGAGTTCATCCCCGATGTATCAATAGAATAATTTTTTGATTAACTAATACATAAAAAATCCTTTTGTGCAATTTGCTATTTGTATATCAACAGGTCTCATGATATTTTTGTACATGTTACAGGCTGTCTAAAGTGTATAAAAGCAATGTAAAAACTAAAAACCTCGGAGAGATTTGTTGCTGTCATTTTTGTCGTAAGCCTTTTCATGTAAAATTACATTTTGGTTTTATTTGTGTTCTTGTGTATGTATTGTATAGTACATTTGTGTGCTTTTTGTGACACATGCCGCATGTGTTGCGTAAGTGGCCTCCCGCCGACGCGCACAATTAAAATTCAATTGAAAATGCGAAATTGTATCTGGGCTCCGTTCGTTTGGGCGAAGCAGCCGGCCGCTCGTTTGAACAAATTCTCAATTGGTTTTGACTGCCACGTCGTCGACTACACCGCTTCGCTTATTTATCCAATTGTCAGTCAGCTTTCAGTCAGAAATGGCTTTGTGTGCCGCTCTCAATGCCGTGCACTCCTGTCGCACTGCGCCCGGCCACTGTCCCAGTTCATATTGGCGTGTATTGTGCCTTAATTATGCGCGCGCGAGTTAAAAACTCTTCAATTTAATTCAATTCGCGCAACGAATGCGCTTTCAAAATTCAATAAAAACTGCAATTGTTGATGTTTGTCATTCGCTCTTTTGTTGCTTCCCGCTTCCCTCTTCGTTCATCATCGTTTTCTTTTTTATCAGCGGTTTTTTTTTGCAAGCGTTTATTTACTGCGAAATTGTGATATCTCAACAAATGTCGGTTTTAAGTTTGTGAACCTAAAAACACAAATATTGCAATTTAAATGGAATCATATTGTATTATACAATAACTGGAATATGTACTTATACATATATGTGTATATATGTATATCGAAAAAATGGCCTTTAATTAAATAGAATCTACATTTAATTGACACTATCTTAAAGAAGCATTCAAATTGTACTAAATTAAAATATAGAGATTAATTTGTTATTATAATTGTCGCTAAGATATCGTCCCTTATATGTGCAAATAGGCGAACTCCAAAGGCGAAACAGAAAACTTTTTTCTAAACATTTGATCTTTTGATTTATGACTCTTTTGCAGCAGACACGTGTGCGCTATGTGAATAGGTGCCGCATTATGCAGTGCGCTGCATTGCTTGTGGCCAGCTTTGCCGGTTAGCTACGAGTATATCTAAATGTCGACAGACTGACAGACAGACAGACAGACAGACAGACAGACAGAAGCCTAGACATGCAACATTTCATTTGAAATATAACGTGCCACCTCACTGCATTGCTCCAAACATAAGCTCACTCGGCTCCGATTTCAAATTGCAGAGGAGCGCGTCATTCTCTCGGGGGACAAAGAAATAAAAGCGAGGACGACATAATTCCTTAGAAAAGAACTGCAAAAAAGGAAGCGGTATGCTATGTTGCTGTTGTTGTTGTTGTTGCAGACTCTTTTCTAAAGTCAATGTGTTTGTTTGAAGTTTCAGTTGCTATTGTTTCAGAAGCAACGTCGATGAACTTCCTCCAACTGGATGCAAACCACAAGCCGTATGACATTTCGCCAGATTTACGCATTTCCGATTTTTTTGGATTTTTTTTTTGTTTTATTAAATTCCTTAAATTTTAATAAAGATTCTGCTGTAATCGAAGCAGTTTTGCAATGGTATACTAGGCTTAGTTAAATATTTATGACCCTATTTGGACGGATATTATATACATATGTGTGTAGGTAGTTGCTACACTACAGCATTTTGGAGGAAATATATTCCATGGATCAATGGGTAAAAACTATCACAAGTTCAAATAATGTTGGGTTATATTAAGCTTAAATATGTTAAATTTATATATTGCTAGCGAATGCCCGGCATGCGTTGCAATGCCACTTAAAAATGGTAGCAGAACTTCCCGGTACTTCTCGGTACTTCGCGGTACTTCTCGGTACTTCCCGGTACTTTCCGGTACTTCCCGGTACTCCCGTTAGTTAGCGGAACTTCTCGGTATTCACCGTTGTAACGATTCTGAGTTATGGCTGTGAAATTATCGGCATACAAACTCAGAAACAAAATCCCAAATTTTTAGGAGCAAATTAGCAATGTCATCGTATATTATCACGTTATTAATCAAATTGTGGGCGTAATAAGTGGGCGTGGACAATTTTGTATATCCTGTTATTCTTCCCGGTGCATCCCGTTACATGTTTTCTATTTAGCACATCAAGTTTCTGAGCAAATGGTGTTAGGCATAAAAATAATCCACCCTTTTTTGAAAGTGTGCGTTAAATTGATCCAACCACGCCCATTTTTGGGTAAGTTATCGACAGTGCCAATACAAACTCAGATATCAAATTTCAGATTTTTTGTACCAATATTAGCGAAATAATCGAATATTTTAACTTAGTTTTACAAATTGTGGGCGTAATAGGTGGGCGTGGCAAACCTAAGTTGGCGTGAGCACAACAACTTCCCAAAATTTTATCACAATCGGATGAATGGTTTAGACGCGCATAGGGGACAAAGATAGAAAGAAAGAAAGATAGAAAATGTCATTTATATATATATAGATTTTTTAATAATGAATACAAAAGAACTTTGTCTTTTTTTTTGTATTTAATCAAAACTTTACTAATTTTCTTATGATACATGTACAGTATTCTCTTATTAAATAACCTCCCTCTATAGTGTACATACCGCTTGATTGAGGATTTTGTTCTTTTCACGTATTTTACATATACGTTTTTCCTATAACAAGTTTTCCGCTTAAGTGCCTTACCCGCTTATCTACCCAGTATTCTTTATCTCTAATAAGAAGTTTTCCCAAAGGTTTCCCATTTCATGTGCACATATAAAATAGAACAGTTTTAATTTGGAAAACGCAAAATCTATATTTTTCTATATCTAAGATATGCTTAAATGACATCACTAACGTTATCCGCAATCAATTCGCTTAATTAATTATTTTAATTACAAAAATTTTTAACTTATATATCTATGGGCACTTAAGCGGATTTATATAACTGCATTGAGTTACTTAAGCGGATTTTAATAACTGCATTGAGTTACTTAAGCGGATTTTAATAACTGTCTTAAGCTACCTAACCCGCTTAATTACCAAAAAAATCCATGAATTTAATGTTAAAACACTTAAGCGGGGGCGGGTAATACTGTATATAACAAACACAAATTTAAATATTTATGACGTATTGCAAAAACTCTCCTGCCGAGGCTGAATTTCAGTCACTTACCACAAAAATCGAGATAATTTATTTCGTACTCAAATTCATTCTTCATTCTTATTTCAACACGAGGAATGAATAACCTGGAGCTTAGGTACATTAATTTAACTTTGAGCCAAGTTAAATTAACAACTTTTTATTACAGTTTATTTTCGCATAAATTGTATTGCTGGTGTGTTAATAAAATATTAATGACGTTTTCTTTTTAATAAAATTCCTGCAACTTTTAAAAGTATTTAAGATTCAATAAACGTCTTCTCAGTGCCCATAAAATACGCATTCATTGTGGTTATTTACGGTTTTCATCTGACTAATAAAGTTTACGCGAAGCGAAAAACAAAAATTAAAGCAAGTAAGAAATTATAGGCGGCCCTACCGGCTATTACAAATGCACCACATTGTCAAATTAGGATGGTTCATGGATGGTTGATTTACAAAATTTTATTATACATTTAATTTAAGTAATATTTCATATAAATAGGGTATACATATATTAAATATTTTTAAATCACGAACCACCCCAATTTGATAATTCATGAACCACCTTAATTAATAAATATTATTTTTTATCGTTTGTGCACTGAAATAACCAATTACCATTGTAAATATAATAAAGAAATAACAAACATGGATCACCCTAATCGTTGCTAAAATTTAATCAGTTGTTTCTAAGCACACCAGAAAATGTTGTACAAAGCTTCAACCCAATATCTCCACAAGGTCTTAAGACATCGTGTTAACAGAAATCAGTATATCTTGTAATAGTGGGCGTGGTCATGGGCGGACTGACTACAAAATCTAATCAGTTTGTCTAGGGCATAAGAGCAACCAGTGTACAAAATTTCAGTTCAATAGCTCTAGCTATCGTGTTAATAAAAAATGATTTCCGCCTGGCGTATAGACAGACATACTAGATCGACTCAGTTTTTGAAACGGATCAAGAATATATATGTCTGTATTTATCTCGATTCTAATCACGAAAATACGAGTATATGTCTATATCTTTCTTGAGTATTTCTCTACGTTACAAACATTGGACCAAAACCAATATACCCCACTGTGCGGTGCTTAAAACAACAAATTTGAATTTACGAGTGTACTAAAGAAAACAAACCAAAAGGGACAAAATCAGTTTAGGCAAATTCCAATTTTTAATCTTATGGAAACGACATTTGAGATACAATTTTAACTGTTTTTCATAAATTTAACATTTAAGCATTAAATAATTTACCGCTTTAAAAATTTATCAATTATTACACAGAATTTTCACAAAAATATTTTCTACACTGCATGTCGAATAAAATTGCCTACGAAAATTTCACTCTGCGTTCCACAATATGATATCATGTTAATTTAACATGAAACAGTGTTAATTTCGCAAGATGAAGTAGTAGCTTGGAGAAAGTGTTGACTTAACATTATATAGCGTTATATTAACACTTTTAAATGCATAAAATATTTGAATAAAATTAACACGACGAAAAGTGTTTAATTAACATTGAATCCTATTAGCCCAACATTTACTATTGTTCAATAATAACAGAAAAAGTTAAAAGAAAATTCGGACAATTAAATAAAGTAAATACCACCTCGAATGTTATTTTTAACATGTTCCTTAGCATTTAATAGAATTAACCTGTAAAAGTGATAATTTCATGTTAATTTTATATGATATTTTTTCTGTGTGCCGACTTTTTTATTAATCAAATTTATTTTATTTGCAATAATTTATTTTATATTTTCGAAATTTTAAAGCTAAAACGTGAATTCGATTTCAAAATGTTTCTTTGCTTTCGATGTTGCATGGAAGGTGCACAGACAAAGCTTGGCAGTATTTTAGGCGGGCCTTCAAGAGTGCACACATACATACATTTAATCCTTAGACAGCACAAAGCAAATTAATACAAGCCGACGTAAGGTACATACATATGTACAAGCTATTGTTGTCACAACTTGATTTAGCAATATTTTTGTTTAGTGTTGCCACCTTATGGCAATGTTCTATAAATTACCTTGCTGCAGAGTGTGCAACGTTGAAAGGACACGCCGACCTGCAATCGTTTTGATCATCTCGATCATTGTTGTTGCTGTTGTTCTAGCTGCTCCTGCTCGAGTACAAATAATGTAGTTTAGGCTTTTGTAGCAACAGCAAAAACCACGTAAACACCATAAAACAGCAACAACAACAACAGCAGCAAAAACAACAACAACAGCAGCTGCACAAATCCGGCAGTTGAACAAATCGTTTATGCTGTACAACCAACAAAATGTGGTGACTTGATGCCGTGCGCCAAGAACAAATACTGCAACAAACAAGAAGAACACTAACAACGTCTACATAAAAATGAGGAGTGCATCCAGCTAGTGCTGTGGAGGCACACAAGCACACAAAAAATACAAAATAACGAAAAACACAGGAGGTACAGGTGTTGTTGTTTTTTGTTTTTTGTTTTGCCTTCCAAAAGTAGAGACTCTTCTGCTGTATGGCATTTGCAGCATGCAGCTTAAACTCCTTCATTATGCCAGTTTGTGTTCATTTTTGCTGTTACTTAGTATCCATTCTCGAAATTTGCGCTTTCATTGAAAACTTCACTTTTACACAGAGAGAAATATTTCATAACATACTTTTCTTGCGTTTGACCCAATACCGCGGACTTTTTTTTGTTATATACTACTCAGTTTTTTGGGTAACTCTTTGTAATACAACTAAATACTCAATATTGAAGATAACTTGGTTGATCTAGCCATGTCCGTCTGCCTGTCATCATTTCTAGTGGTGCATTTATAACTTATAACTTGTTTTATTTAATGTACTTTTTTATGTATTATCTGTTCCGGTTTCGGTTTTAAAACATTTTGTATACCTCATGGGTTAAATAATAAGGTTAGGAAAGTAGAAATAAGAACGTAAATTGAGGGAACTCACCTCTATGTCTGCCTTATTTTTCTGCCTCATTTTAAATTTGTTTTTTTTTTTCAAAGAGAGAATGAATTCGATTTTTGACAACAAACTACGATATTGTTTTTATTTATTTAATGTTTTTGTAGCAACCAAGGCAACTGCTCAAAAATTAAATTTTCAAAGAGAGAAACAATTAAGGTGGAGAGGGACAGTAACAAAAATAAAGCAAAAATCGAGGTGAGATCGCTCAGATTGTGTTCTCATTTCTGCGGTCCTAACCCTAACCATAATTTCAAAATGTTAAGAAAACACCCCCAAAACCATATCAAACTATTTTAGGGAAAGCGGTCTGCGCCTACCTTTGTTATAAAGGAGCTTGAGCGGGCGGGCGCCCATGGTGACCATCACAAAATGTAAAAAAAATAAAATAATACAAACTAGAAGGAAACTAAAGCCGAATTCAATGTTTGTGGGTTATCCAATTTATACATTTTTGCAATAGAATAAATCCACCTCTTTAGCTTTGAGGTGGATTCTATTAGCCTATGGATCTTTTCAGGCCGAACTCTAAACTCGTAAGTTCCAAGTTTGAAGAAAATCAGTTTCTGACGTGAAAAGGAAACTGACAGACAGACAGACAGACAGACAGACAGACAGACAGACAGAAACAAAATTAATACAGAAGAATATGTCCTTTAATAATATAAATAGAGGTAAGTCAGCTTATTTAGTTTTTAATTTATATTTGGATATTAAAGTTTATAACGAATATATTAAGCTATAGTAAATATATTTATTTGTCGTATGGTGTTGGGTTTACAACACTTTTTTATAACTTTAACTTTTTGTCCATGCCAAATAAATTATTCATATTTTTCGCTAGGAAATTTTCGTTTTATTAAGTTTTTTAATAACTCATTACCGAAACACTTCTGAGGAATAACGCCGCCGCACCGCTTCTGTTAAGTCGAATGTGCTTTTGGACATACATATTTATATGTATATGTATGTATATGTATGTATGTGTGTATGTATTGATGTATGTATATATGTATGCACATAATACCAACCAAACCCACATTCCTCACTCGAAACCGATTTCGGTTCCAAGCATTACTTATAATCCCATTCGACACGAAATGTCCACGACAAGAAATTTGTGAAAAAAAAATATGTATGTGTTCCGTTGATGGTGGTGTGCAGCCTTGCCCCATCATAAAATAAAACTAAACCCTGTCGGAGAACAACATAAAAATATTTTATGCTCATAATAATGACACCAACTTCATCATTTCCAGCGACGACTATGAAAGCATAAAATGTTCCTCTTTATTATTTTCGTATTTTTATATTTTTTTCGGCAAATCTTTTATCCACATGACTTCAAATTGTCCATGGTCTGGTCGTCGTAGCGGGCGGCGGAAGAAACTCAATATCAAAGTGTGAAATCATTCGAGTTGAAACATAAATGCGAACAAAAACAAAAACGTTGTTATTGAAAACAGATGTGACTGAAATGAACCGTTAATAAATTTAATAAGCCCTCGTAAACATGAAAACGCGGCAGCTAAATTGTTTGGAACTCTGTTTAAATTTTATGCTCGTTCATGAGCTTCTAACGAGGCCCCAAACGTTTCGTTAGATTTTGCAAAAACTACGCTACAAAAGAAAATAGTTTTATTATTCACTTAACTCCACGTTGTGGAGCTTTTGAGTTACGGCGTTGGGCGTTAAACTAACCTAACCATGTTCATTTTTGGTGAAGTTATCGACAGCGACCCTACAAACTCATACACCAAATATCAGATTTTTAGGAGTTCTTGTTCTTGAGTTTACCCAGAACAACTGACATACAGACGTTGGATTATATATAATATATGATATGATATGATATAATGTAATTCTTTTTGAATTTAAAGTACAATTATTCTACTAGTTCCGATTACAGATTTTGACTTTAAATAGATGTATTAAGTATATTTAAATTAATAATATTAGAAAATACATTTTGATGTAACCCACTAATCCACTTCCTTCGTGCAAATATATTAGAATCAATTAAAAACATTTTAACTATCTTTCATAAAATGTTGTACTATCCTATACATATATATATATACAATTATCTACAGCTTATGTTAATTCTATAAGCATTATATATTTTGTATCTTTTATATCTTTTAACTATTCATAACAATTCCATCCAGTTCATCCGATATAATCCAGTGCATCCGATATATGTAACAAGACTTTTAAAAAAATTCAGTCCATCTCATAAATCCGGTCTATCCAATCCGTTCTATTATTTCATCTTGTACAATTCATAACGGTATAGTCTATCTCAAACTATTTTTATAAACCAAATTTCATATAAGCGTTTTAGTGTTTATTTTATGAAACAAATTTTGGGCGTGGCGTACTTTTTTCGCCTACTTTTTAATAATCCATAAAAAGATTAATTGTTACATTATTAAAAAAAACATTCAATTAAAATTCAAAGTAGATTCTCACAAAAAATATATATATACATATGTATTTACATATGTATGTATATAGTGCTTTCAATAGCATGTTCCTTTGAAGTTGAAATCAATTAAAACTCAAGTAGGCTTTCGGCAGCAACACCTTTTCATCAATTAACAAATTGATATAACAAAACGTGGTAATTATCAGCAGCAACAGCAACAATAACTACAACAACAACAATAACAGCGATACCAATAACAACAAGAGCAACAACAACAACAACCTGTATTGTAGAAAACACATTTAGGCATACTTAAAAACGCTCGAAGCTATTAAAACACGCACTCCACCAAAAATACACAAAAGCGCACGCTCAGCGTAATCCGCTTCTGAACGCTGAGTCCAAACTACATACAAACAAAAAAATAAAAAATAAAAACACCAACTCTATTGCCACATCGCGTTGCGTTGCGTTGCGTCGCGTCGTCCCTTATAATTAAATATTTTTGAGTGAGTTGCCGCGCTTCTGCTTCTGATTCTTGTGGTTTAACAAATGAAAAATAATAACAACAGCAAAAAAAAAATACAAGAGGTTAAATTTGGACATGCGAAACACCTTCACCACTTGTTCCATCAATTTCAATTTGATGAGTTTATTTCACTCGAAGTGTGGTTTGCCCAACGGCATTTAGTATATAATTTAATTTCGGTTTTCAATTTGATCGGTTAGGTTGCGTACATCTACCAAAAGTTGTTAAGTGGTTAAGTCCGCTAAATACCCATTCTATTATTTGGTTTGTAGATATTTCAAATTCGTTTAATGTTAATTTTACATGAAGCACGATTTCTTGTGAAGCTGTGAGTTATTATTCAAGCATATATTTTATAGTTCTGGCATCTAGTTATAACAAATATTGTTATTTACTTTGTTCAATATGTAACAAAACTAAAAACCCTGATTTCATATATGACGTTTTTATTTTCATAGTATCCATGGTTGAATAATAAGATTAGGAAGTTAGAATTGAGAACATGAATTGAGCGAACTCACCTCGTTTTTTTCAAAATTGGCAACAATCTATGATGTTGTTTTTATTTACTTTAATTAAATTTCAAGAAGCGAGATAATATCGTGGTGGAGAGGAACATTTTCTACCTCTATTCTGAGGAAAATCAAGTAAAATATTGATTTTTCCAAATGTTTTAATGAGTCTTTCATTAAATAAAATTCAAGAAGTTCATATCGAACCTTGTTAAATTTATAATCTTATAACAATTTTTAAATAAGTAGGAGTTAGTTACTTAATGTAAATGCGTCAAGACACGTTATACAATATAATACAGACGAACATACATACATACAAAAAAAATATATATATTTTTACAAACAACAAAAACTCGAGCAGCACTTTTACCCCGTCTCTCGCCGCTGTCAACTATTTAAGACTCACATCACATCAAATTGTTGTTACTTTTATCGGGGGATTTCTTGTATATTTATGGATGTACTGCCAAACATAAAAACAAAACAAACTGAAAGACCAAAGGAACACACAAACAAACAGACAAACATAATGCCATACAATATTAACGTACAAAATAAATTAAGAACGGTTGCAAACACTTTTGTGACAAACAAAGACTCTGTCAACGACGCTTTTATGAGCCCACACATCTCCACATAAATACTCGTGTGTATGTATGTATGCCAAGTGTATGTGTGTATTTGTTGCAGCCATCAAAAATAATTATAATTAACTGAGCGCTTCTGTACTGCTTCTGCGCATACAGAGAAAAAGCTGTTCGGTATCAGGACGGAATCACCGCTCAAATTATTTTAGTTTTGAAAAATTGATTTCTGAAAGTAGAAGTTTTTTAACTATTAATCCTGGAATGTACTTACGATATAACTGGAAAGGATCTGATTATATGTCACTAAAGTAACCGAGAGCATGGATGCACCACCGAACAATTCAGTCCTGACAACTTGTTGGGCTAAATACTGATTTAAGTCTTAAATTATTCAGACCTGATTCGCCATCTCGAAACTGTCAAGCGGTGAATACATTGATTGCTGGGTTCTTTAGTCAGCATAAAAGCGGAAGACTGTACATAGTCAATCACCACCATACATGACCGCATTTTCAGTGTGTACTACCATATTAACTGCCCTTAAAAAAATAAATGTATGCATGGAATACACTTGCACACAGGCATTGCAGCGCGTAAATGTCGCACGTTAAACGCACGTCTCTGCCACACATTACAACAAACAAGCGAACGAACGAAACAAAAACGGGGACGCCCGCGAAGCCACGAAAAACCACGTTTTTGCGCCTGTCCATCCACATTGACCACCACAATGGAGGTTTCTAGAGCTGTACGAGTGTGCAGTAAATACGCTTAAACACTGTTGTTGAATAAATATCTGCGGCATGCACTGGCAAAGTAGTGGTCTGATGCCATTACTATACTCGTACATGGATGCCAAAGTGCAGTGTAGCGTTTTCTAACATTAAAAACCTGTAGGGAGGCCTAATAACAAGCCTCAATGTTGCATCGCAACGAGGAACTGAACTTTTTATCATGCTGAATATTAAAGAAAGAGGCGTGTATCTTTTCATTGCAACAAGGAAGCTATGTAACGTCAGCCTGTTAATGTTCATTCGGTATCTCATTTGAAAATGGTTTTTTTAAGTACTTAAAAGGATACTTTTTAAGTTGAAAAAATTTCAATTTAAATAATCCATTTTTGATTAGAATTTTAACAAGTTTAGCCACAATTGAACTCAAGAGATGCGACACTTTGTAATCTTACCACAACGTGGTTTTATTCCCTGTTGTCTAACTTGACTTTGTAGTACAATTAACTCCACTAGAATTTGAATACTACACTATATTTAGTTCAACTGTAAGTACATTGTTAATTAAATGATAAGGGAAGTAATCCTGCAAAACTTTTAAGCTCTTAGTCTTTAGTTTAATTTTTCAAATAGAAGAAACATAAACTCGTGCATAAATTTAGAACATTTTATAGCTCTACATATTATTTTGTCTCTAATAAATAAAACATATACACAAAACTCATATACATTTCATATATATATATACATACATATATATAACTTTTTCTAACACTGTCGCTAATATGGCGGATTTCATTTGTACGTACGAGTATTTTTTGTTTTTGGTCTTTTAACCAATCCGCTTGTCCGCATTTAAGATGCAGCTGTCGCAACTTTTGCCATTTGTGGCGACATTTGTCATTCGTTACTATTCAAAGCATGTCGCCAGAGACATCAACAATTCACTTAATTTACCAAAGTCGGTGTAATTGTGTTAAAAACAATAAATCCAGCAAAAAGTTCATTAAAAACATTTCGAATGTATTTTTATTTGTATTTTCATTTTCATTTCCATTTGTATTTTCTTTTTCATCTCGACTGACGAACGGAGGACCTAACGAACAAACCGACGAATGGGGAGCAATGTGATTTATCACAACTGCCCACGCTGACATTTGACATAAAATTTACTCAAAAGACAACTTGCAACAAATAAATTTTGCCAATAGTTGTGTGAGGCCCCTGCCAAAGATAAACTCAACGGACGAACAAAATGCTGAGGCAAACATTCGCAGTTTTCACATAACATTTGGACAGCTTCGAAGCGAATATCGTTAAATCTACTAAATTGTATTGTAGTGTTCCTCTTGTGCAACCAATGTGGTTGAGTTCTATGTTGAAGACGCTTTTAAGAAAGCAGGAGTTCACTGTTTCATTTGACCAAAGCGGAAATGCGTTATTAAGGAGCGTCGGCTTCGTCTTATCTGGCAACTGAAAAATGTCCAGCATTAAAATTGTTATAAAAGCTCTTTTCAGATGTTTAGTAGAGTAGGTAATTTTTATCTCTCCCGAAGCTTCTAAGTATATGCAAGAATACTTTAGATAAACTCAGTTTCTTTAAAAGTGTCGGGCAGACATGTAAAGCTCCGTATCTCATCCTTTTTAACACTTAATCATATTCTTTATTTTGGTTTATAATATATTCGTGTGATAGACACATACGAAGGCAGCTAAAGCTTCTTTAGTGCTCTCCTCCCAAGCACTTTAACAACAGAGTCAAAAATGTGCCGTGGAATTTTAGTCTAAAATCGTAATTTAAACCGTTGTACATTTTTACAGAAAATAAAAATTTCTTAATCGATTTATCGGCTTTTAATTACAAACTCCTTATTTCTATTGACAGAGTTTTCGTGTTTCTTCGACGAAAATAGAAATAAACAAAATTGCAAAAGAATACTGAACGTTTGATGTAGGAAAGCTGATGTTGAGCGAAAGACGTTGAAATTTATTCATCAATTCAATCGATCAGTAGTCGTCAACTACAACAACAAACAAAAGCAATAACAAAAACAACAGCAACAACAACAAACCAACTACGGACAAAACGAAAACGTTAACAAATTTTATGTAATTCCTCAACGGTTCGACTGCTTGACTGACAAGATAAATAGTTGTAGGTGAATTGTTGTCATTGTTTTTATTTTTGTTTTTGTTTTTGTTGCTATTGTTTTCCTTCTTGCCACCCCCCATTACCATATGCAATATTGACGATTGGAAGGACCCATCGCATCGAACACTAAACAATTGCTCTGCGATCGCATAAAATAAACTCAAACGCTGATCGAGTTGATCCAGAGTCGCAATTTGCGAGTAGATCTCAAAGTCATTCGCAATTTGAACGAATGAGCTTTTTCCACATCACACGTAATTTATGCCCAAGTCTAACTTTAAAGCTCCGCATCCAAGGCACCATTGTTTCATAAATGAAAAAGAATGACCGTATGTACTGTGGTCCGGATAAGGTCTTTCGCATTTCGTTTGGAAATTTATGCGGAAGGATAAATTAAAATTAGCCCAAGCCAAGTTAGACAAGACTGCACAAGCACAATAAATTCGCAAACTGCCAACAAGAAGCGAGCATAGTTATTAATCGCTTTGCCATAAATGCAAATCGCTGCCGCGGCAAACCAAAGAGACTACAGAATCAAATAATATGAAATCTATTCCATTTATTCCATTTATTCTGCATCGACGAAGTGATTGTACCAACGTCAGCTAACTGCAATTTACAGTGCATTTAACTTCAATAAGACCATCAATTAACTGAGTGCTACCCAAAGTTTTTATAAAGTTGTATAACAATTTTTATATCGGTTAGAGTTTTTTATTAATATTTTCTCAGAAAAAAATATTAATTGATTTTTAGAAGTAATAGAAAATACTTTTATATGGACGTACTCTCAAATTAAAATCTGCAAAAACATTTCGAACTTTTTTTCTACTCGTTATTTAAAAGAAAAAACTATTATTAACTATTTTCAAAATTCAGTTTGACATATTAAAGTGACCGGAGGTACAAGAACCATTCGTAAGTCGCCATAGTCCAACGAAGCGGACTACTTTAAATTCAATGATTGTGCTTTTGAATTTTTCTATTTCTTCTAACAAGATCGGTTCCAAGGCATACCGGGCGACCTCTTTCACTTCGACTGCTGCACGTGGATGACGCAGAAACCATTGCCCTTCTCTTGGAATAGTTAGTTTCTTTAGTTATTCTTGTTAATGCTGATGTGGTTGTTGCTGCTGCTGCTGTTGTAGAATTAATGGAATTGCATGTGTTCGCTTGAGCGATTTTCAGTACCCGCTCGCGACGACTTTTAAGGCTAACAAGATTTTTTCAAATAAGAAAATTATAGCAATGTACAGAATATCCACGCTTCCATGGTTTCAACATTTTGTTCTCTAATGAATAAGTGCAGGTTCTAAATATATATAAAAGTTACTTAGAGAAATAATCGGAATATATTATAAAACTGAAGTGAAAAAATTCTTGATTAGGAACTATGCAAGCAACTAATGTTAATTACTCATATCAAATTCTAATAATAAGTTGAGAAATTTCATCAGCTATGCAGAAGGTAAAATACGCTACAAAATCAATCAGACTGACATCGTTAAATCGACTGAGAATTCGCAGATCATATAAATAAATAAATAAATAAATAAATATATTCAAAAATATACATGCATATATTTATATGTATTTATATATCGTCATACCTACTTATGCAAATTAAAAACCAAATTTAATGTTGCCTCGAATCCGTGTGTGCGCTTTATCCTAAAATTATGTCCTAAAAAAAAGTTCTATCATGGATCGAAAAAAAGTTTCTTCTTCTTTTAAATAATTTGCAATGTCTTTTTTAACAATTTTACATACATACTCGTATACTTATATAAGTACACATGCAGGCAGAGATGCACAATTGATGGACAGAGTAGTCAAATAATGACATTTGCAGCTGCTCTCGGACCGTGCAACCCAATCAATTATAATTTGCAATAAACACCAACTGCAAATGCAACAGCAACATCACCACAAAGCACAACAGCACAGCCAACAACAACAACAATAATAATAACAGCAGTTGCAACAAATTGATTTCAATTGAAATGAAACTACATTTTTCAGTTTCAGTTCAAATCGATTGGCGAGCGATGATGTTTCAAATTGATTGAATGCGTTTCAATAAAATGGAAAAGAAATTCTAAACAGCAATAATTTTGTTGCACGGTGGTGGTGGTGTTGTTGTTGTTGCTGCTGCTGCTGCTGCTGCGGTGGTGTTGTTATTTGCGGTGACCACGAGAAACTAACAAGATGCCATTCAGGCAACAAGCGCACATTATCTGACAAAGCACATTGCCACATTGAGCCAAAATAATTGACAGCAACTGCAACAGCAACAGTTGTTGCCCGAATGCGATCAAAATGAACGACACTGGATAACAAGTGTAAACACCTTTTCCTTTGGATTCACATTATAATTCAGACTCTAGTCTAGAAATTATAGCAACAGACTCTGTTGGTAACACATCAAGAGCAGCAATAGCAGCAACAGTAACTGCAGCAGCACCAGCAGAAGAAGCAACAACATCAATGCAATGCAATGGCTGTGTGCAATGTAATAATTTCAAATTGTTCATGGCGGATGGACGCATTCGACAAATGCAATTTGCAGCACCAACAACAGCAGCAGCACCAACAACAGCAACAGCAGCAGCAGGAGAAGCAGCAAATTACCTGCTCCAAATAATAATTTCAATCGTACTGCTCCATTCTCCATCAACATCAACAATATACGAGTATATTTTTACTTTCTGCTCCATAGTTAGACGGACTTTAATGACTTGTTGTTTCGAATTTATGGACAAAAGTTTTCTACGATTCGCGTCAGTTTCAGTCAGCTCAGCTCAGCTTCGTTTCAGACTGTCAATTGGATTTCGTGCTCCGAACGAATCGCCGCACCGTATATGGCAAAAGTCGTTTGTGGTGCGTAATTTTAAATGGTTTTCCTTTTCTTTTGTGCGGTTGATTATTGTTTTCTTAAGATGGTCAGCGAAAAGTTAAAATGGCTAAAACATTGTGTTGACAGTTTTCAGAAAAACATTAAAAAAATGTATATGTACTTGCTATGTATATGGTAAGAAAAATGTCTAAAAGAAAAGTAATGCTTTAGGAATTTAATAAAAGACGAGGTTGTAATTAAAGCCATTATTTGAATGTTAAATGTTTACTTTTTAAAACTTTCTTCTCAATATGCAAACAGGTCTTGAACTTATCTACTCCTGGTGAAATAAATATTGTACAATATAAAGTAAGGTAGGTAGAAAATTGTTCCTCTCTTTGAAATTGGATTTTTGTGGAGTTGCCATGGTTCAAAATATGGCAGAAATCGAGGTGAGTTCGCTCAATTTAAGTTCTCATTTTTACTTTCCTAACATTATTATTCAACCATGAGTCTACTTAATAACATGGAGAAATAAAACTACAATAAATAGTTAATACAATATTATGTCTCTGTCTAAAACATTTTGATATATGTAACAAGAATATTCCAAACCGATGTTCCAAATATTGCATTCATCTAAAACTTATTGAGTGCCGATCAATTTAAGCTCAAAGCGATCCTTTTCGTAATCTGTAATGACTTCAATCGATCTTTCGCTATTCTAAACATATCCGATTCGCGGGATCAAACAAAATGGATTCTTCTGAACAGTTTCGATAAATATTATACAATTTATTGTAGTTATATTGAATACAATCTATGTATTTCAGCTGATGATTTTAAATCTTAAACTGATTTAAATAACCACTTTAAATACGATTACCTGCCTGCAACTATGCCTGTTTATACAGAGCATTCCGGAGGGCAGATATTCAGTCACCAGTTTCGTATATTATATAGACATGCCCCTTGGTCGGTTCTATGGATAAGTGGGTTTTAGGGGTCACGATAAATTTTACATATATATGTAACAAAAGTATAAATGAGATAAGTATACATGTTTGTCACAAGCAAATGTTTGTTTGGCACAAATGAAATATATATTACACTTCAACAACAACGTATTGTATTTGAGTATAGGGAAAGTTTGTATTTAGGACAATTACTTATTTAATATATTACTTTATTTACTGTAAGTACACAACACTTACAGCAATAACATAATATTTGCTCCAAATAAATTCTTTATTCGATACAAATAACATATACTCCAAATATGGTGACCAATAAATAGTTCCTCTCTATTAATTTTGATGCTAGTTAAATTCTCTTTTTACCTTATCGAATTTGCTCACAGCGTCTAAATTATAATTTCGAAATCTCCATAATTTGAAAAAAAAAAATATTTGTTTATAATATCTGACTATACTGTTAAGGACAATGGCAACCTCAAAATTGTTGGTTTTCTTTGGCATTTCTTGGCAACCACGTTCGAAGTCACAAAACAAACATAAACAAACGTTTTACACAGTACACAGAATGCGTCGCATAATAAAGCAAATAATAAACATGAGCATGTCAGTAAACAAAATGCCCGGCACCACCACGACCAATAGAATAGAATAAGAAGAAGGACCACCGCCGCCAAATGCAAAAGTGCCTTTTTTTATTTTACTTTTTTATTTTCGTTGTTGTTTTACTGACGCTTTAAAACGAACACTGCGACACTTGTGCTTCATTGCTGAAACGTGCGCAGAAAGAGTTTTTCGAATTTATACGAATATTCTTTTCGTTTTTCTTTTTTCATTTTGGAATTTTTTCATAATATTTACTCAAGATTTATTTATTTTTTTAATGATAGTTGAGTAACTGACAAACAAAACTGCAGTTTTTACAATGAAACGATTTTTCAAGCGTGCTCTCGCATTCATTTCGTTTACCACTAAATTGCGTTTAGTGATTTCGAAACGTTGCTCTTTTTAAAGTACAAACATACGTTAAAAACTCGGAAATGTTTGTGATTTTTAATTGAATTGAATTTGGGCCATGGTTGAATTATAAGGTTAGGATAAAAGAAATGAGAACGCAAATTGAGCGAACTCACCTCGATGTCTGCTTTAATTTGAAGTTTTAATTTTTTTTATTTTTGCCAACAAACTATGTTGTTGCTTTCATTTACTT
This sequence comes from Suillia variegata, assembly GCA_949127995.1. NCBI lineage: Eukaryota > Metazoa > Arthropoda > Insecta > Diptera > Heleomyzidae > Suillia > Suillia variegata. Next base: position 15,274,114 of record OX421845.1, on the reverse strand, counting down.
AATAATTTTATAGCAATCATGGCAACTACACAATAAATTAATTTTCATAGCGAGAAACAATATCGTTGTGGATAGGGGCACTTTTCTACTTTCCTCACCTTAAATTGATAATAAGATTTAGACAAAGTCTTGATTTTTTTATCTGCTTGGAAAAAATGATGTTAACAAAAGTTCTGCTCTTCGAAGACACAACCGAAGATGTAATTCTCATATATGTTTTTTTAATTAAAAAGCCATATGGTGATTCCATTTTACATTTTCACACATAACACATGCTTAAACGAAAACCATTTTTCTACACTAACACCGAAAGATGTTTTCCCATACTACAAGTATTTTATTTTAATTAAAATACATTTTAAATTATAAATGTTCCCACAAGAATAACTAGAAATTTCAACGGGCGCTCCATGCGCAACATTCGCGCTATTGTGTCTCTCACTCGTGATATTATTTTGAAGCGTTGAATGTCGAAAGGGGAGAAATAACGAATTTACACATATTTAAATTGTGTCACAAACGAGTGTAAAATGTTCATTTTCAGTTTAAGAAACACTTGAAACACCCAAGAGCCCTAAAATAACCGACTAAAATTATTTAAGTGATTTTTGTATTTTAAATTGATATTGGCACTTTTAAGTAATATTTAAAATCAAATTAAATTTCGATTCCATTTGCCTTTTCGTTGTATTGTGAATCATTTTTGTCTGCCGTATAAATATATGAAGCCAATAATTTTTATCTTTTTCATTAATAAATGAAGACATTTTTATGGTTAATTAAAAAGGTAAACTTCATAAATCGATGATGGAATTAAAAGACCACAACGATTAACTTCATTAGGTATGCAAATATATCGAACGACCAAAGCCACAAATTTATTGAGGAAATTTACTACTTAACTACACTCGTACATACCGACAGTTTGTGAATCGAAAGGGGCAATGTGCAGAATATACGAATATGGCGGCCAGCGATGAAAAAGTGATATATTGTGTATAAGTGTGTAAATGTACTTTAATAACTAAAATATTTGAAATAAAAACGATTCGTTTATAAAATCACGCGTTGAATCCGACAAATTCATTTAAATAAATTGTGCAATTACCACATTTTCACTACATATTTTTCAACACTAAAAATATCTCCAGTATAATAAATGTAAGGTGAGGTAACTAAAAAAAGTCCCTCTCCACTTCGATATTGTTTCTTTCTATGACAATTAAATTTGTGTGTATTTGGTTGATACAAAATTATTAAGTAAATAAAAACAACGACTAATTTTTTTGTCATAAATCAAAAAAACAAAATTTAAAAAACTTTAAAGCAAAAAAATTATTTAGGAATAGAGGTGAGTTCGCTCAATTAGCGTTCTCTTTTCTACTTTCCTAATTTAATATTATACGACTATCTCTAGTTCTAGTTATTCAATTAAATTAATTTTTATATTACTTTAAAGTTAATTGATTTTCCTAACAGATCAAGGTTTAACAGATCAAGGGTTAAAGATTTTAAATTAAAATACCAAAGCTCAACAAGAGTTCAATTAAAATCAAAAATATTTTTAACAAATTCTCTACGGTAAGAAATATAAGTAAACGAACGTATCAGATCAAATTTAAGACCTTATTTTTATATAAACAGAAAAAAATACTCCATAGTAATGATTTCAGTCGAGAAATGAAGCCATTATAAGTTATACATTATTGAATGACAAATTGTCAAACACTGACATTGAAATTGTAATGTAATGTTTGCAAATTATTGGATTTGTAATAAGAGACAAGAAATATCTCCTTAACAACTTTCTATGATATCTCATTTCAGCTAAAAAAATATTACACTCAAAATAATTGTAGTGTAGGTATTTAATTCAAATTTAGTTTTCGCGTAGTAACACAAAACTGCTGGTAAAATGAGAATGTTCGGATAATAACATAAAAAATCAAATTTTTACAGGTTAATCCCCAAAAATAGTGTAGGGTGTTTGCGCTTCGGCAAAGCGGCGAATACTTATCCCAATCGATATTTTTTTTTAATTCTTAAAATTTCTTCACATTGCCTTTTCGTTAGTTTCGGATAGTCTTTTTGTTGGATAGATCTTATATAAATTTTAAATAGGTATCCCATTCCGAAATGAATTAACGATATTAAGTATTTGAATTAAAGTGCATTAAATAGCATTAAACACGATTTCAAAGGGTCTTCCAACAACAGTCAACAAAATTGCACTGCATAATTGCGCTCAATTGGCTCAATCGAAGCTAACGATCGATCGCTCGACTGCATCGACTGCAGGTCGCATTAGATGCTTAAATACAGGAAAAGAGAGAACCCGAGAGAAGGAGAAGAGAAGAGAAATAGCGATGCTTGACTCACCTGATCGCGTGCTAATTGAAACCAGGTCTTGATGATCAGCGCCAAACGTGTGTCGTGATAATTTTTTGTTGTTTTGACACTAATGAAAATGTCATCGAGTTCAGTGATCGGCGGCTTCGGTGTCGCTGTGACGGCGCGTTGTGACAGATCGTGCAAAAGTTCACCATTGCGACTACGGCGCGCCAAATCGTTGAGCAACGCCGCCGTCGGACGTTCGGATACCTCGATATCCGAGAAATTAAAGCTGAGTATGTCCTTGCGGATGATGACGGTGGTTTGTTGTTGATGTTGTGGGGGCGGCACAGCGGCATTTAGGGGAAACGCTGAAAGCGAGTCCAACAGTTGTTGTTTCTGTTGATTTGTTGGCGTTGACTGAAATTGCAGTAGTTTGAGTTGCGTGTTGTGATGCGTTTGACTTTGTGTCGCGGCACTTTGATCCGCTTCAGTGCTCCGCGGCGAATCATTCGACACTGAATTTCGACTGTTGTCATGTGAATATTGTTGTGGTTGGGACAACTGCAAAAGATAAGTTAGAGAGTGTAAAAACGCACAGCAAAAGTGTCTAAAGTGTTTTTATTTTTTTAAATAGACTTGTTAGCCCACAACCCTTAATAAAATTATGGAAAAATGGAATTATTATAGTTAAGAAAAACTGAGTCCTGAAAAATTTGATGAAAATAAACATTTTACAAATTTTAATTAATTTATTGTCATTGTGTATAATAGTAAAAAATACCTTTTTTATAATAAAAATTAAAAAGAACGTAAGTCAGTCTGGCTAAAATTCCACTTAACAAATTTCGTCTAACAGAAAGTATAAGTGTCTGCAATGGTAGTCTAGCTTCATTTAAGACCTTGGAGAATATAATTAAGACTTCCAAAATTGTACATCAATGAAAATCACGTCTCAATTATGTAGGAATGCTTTATTCTTTGAAAATGAAACTTCCGACGAACTGACACAAATCGATCTGAAACCAGTTCTTGTGTACGTACTTCATCAATTCCTTGGTTTTATTCGTTCATTGATATAGACGCCATGAAAAAACTATATAAAGGTTTTTAAAACTTATTACACTGGAGATAACCGAGGATTCTCCTAATTTCTGCTATTCCTTGGCAAAGCTGTGTGCATACACGAATGCTATTGGTCTTACTGGTGTGAGTTATTTGGTAAGGATGTTGAAAACTATATGTCATCAAATTTACTTCTCAGTTTACTATATAAAACTGTTAAGTTAGCAAAACTAAAGGCCTAAAGCCTTTGTGTAAAGGACAAGTACAAGTATAGAAAAACTATGCTTAATCCTTATCTCTTAAAGTTTTTGAAGACTTTCACGATTTAGAATGACCAACGTGGCGCATAAACCGCCACTTGTGTCAAACCTTTCTGAAAGCAAGAATCCATCACATTTTTCAACTCGAGACTTTCTCGACGTCTCCACCTTAAACTTTTAACATTTTTTTCGAAAACATTCACACATGCCCCAAGACAAAAATGAATAAGAAGAAGAAGATAGTTTGCGCTGATAAAATCAAGAAATGTTGAAGTGCGGACAAGGAAATTGCCGCAGACGAAGTTGAAAGATCATCAAGCGCTGTTATTGCACGATAGTAATGTCAGTTTTAACAGAAGAACAACAACAAACAAACAGACAGACAGACAAGAACCCAATGAACGAACGAACAAATCATCAAAAATCAAATCATACCGCGGGCACTCATTCACTTACAACATACGCCTGCGCTCTTGTGCAAATGAAGCGTTCTTCCAGTTCGAAATGATAAAAATCTCCGAGGAGAACGCAAAACCGCGCGCGCTTACCTTTCAAGCGCCTTTCATGTATGTACGAGTACATTAAACGAGCACTTTAACGAAACACATCAAACAACAACAAACAAAAAAAAACACATCAAAGTACAAATAAATAAAAAAATGTAAATTTGAGAAGTGAAGGTTTGCCTTATGCAAACAACATAAACAACAGCAAACAACAGCAAACAACAACAACAGCAACAACAATGAAAGCAACAATTCACAGAACAAACGAACAGACAAATAAACCAACGCATCAACGCTTGATTAATTTCTGCTGATAACAGGTTCATTTGCTTTTGTTGTTTAATGTTGTAGTTGTTATAAGTGTTGTTATTGTTGTTGTTTTCATATAGTACGTGCGCATGCGCAATGCGTTCACTGAACGTGTTTCCTCATCTTCGCTTAAGTCCATCATTTTTATTATGACGAACCGACGACAAACGCCGCACAGTGTTCCTCCAACAAAGAATATGCAAGCAAAAAAATATATATAAATTTTTGTTGATATACATATAAGAATTTTTCTTAGAAACAAAAAATCTTAATCTGATAGGCATAATAGGAGTTAGAAGTCATGTTAATATGTACTTTTTAGCAAAGAAATATTTTAATGCATATGTATGTACGAGTATATACTATATGTATATATATATATAGACAAATATTATTTTTGCTTAATTGTCTTCATATACAAAATTTGTTAGTAAGCGTTTCAAGCAGAATGGTCCAAGAGGACAGCGTGTTATAGTCCCATACTCACACTCAACTCTGATAAGCGTTTTAATTAATTGAAAATTTTAGTTTATATATTCCTAGTGAAGATCAATTTAGAGTTGACTCTAATTACGCCCAACCATGCCGTAAAGATTTGCGTACAGAATAGTTTATATTTACAACAATAACAATATAATAGTAATATGCATTTACAAATTGTTTAAAAACATAAACAACTCAAATTATAGCAAAATTATTGCTACCGATATATATATATATACAACATCATCCACCTCATATATAAACATAAACTCTTCAGATTCTTGAACTAAATCAAAACGAAAAATTTTCACCAGTGGTTTGACGCACTGTAACGCGTCTTGTATCGCCCGACTGTGGAGCTGTGTGCCACATCGCGCCGCTGCGGCAGGCATATTGTAATTTAAGTGTGTCTCAGTGTCATTAAAAAACCGAAAACTTATGCACATTAAACTAAAAAATATCCCAACCGAAAACATGAGCGCACGTTCCTTTATACCGCGCGCGCGCTCTCCCTCTCTCTATGATAGTCTGATTACAGACTTTGTCACCAAGTTCAGTGGTCGTTCAGGTTTAAAGACCAACCCACAGACGAACCAACCAACCGAGCGGCAAAGCGTAGTCTAAAGAGCCCTCGCGCTGACGTACTAACCGACTGTCGGCTGCTGTGTACCATGTTATTTTGGGCATGTTGGCCTGGCCTGATGCTTGCCTTTAGATAACGCACAATTTCGCCGTAAATTCGTGTCAGCTCAGCATAAAGTTTTTCCGGACAGCGCTCAAGTATTTCGTAAACAGTTCAAATTAAGTTGCTCACGTCTACATCGAAAATAGCGACAGCGACAGCGACAACATGAGACGCAAATCTTTTATAGCATAGCGAAATTTCGCGAATATGTCATGCAGGGGATTTTTCGTTTGTGCCTCGAATATTAATTATGCGCCTATGGTTGTCGAATGTTGTTGTTGCTGTATTCAATATTCAGTGATGACAGCTTGATTTGAACACACACACACACACACACGATGTGACAGATTAAATTCAACACAAAAGTAAAACCAAAAATTGTTGTTCAAAAACCATGTGTGTGCTTTTGTTCTGCAACTGATGCGAAAGTGGCAAGTTGAGGCGACGGATGAAAATCATCTTTTGACGAAGACGAAAATCATCGCACACACGCGTTAGCGAAAATGTCAAGTCGATGCCCTCTGCTCCCAAGAAAAGTGAAAAAAATTGTATGAAACTTTATATTTAGGTTACAAAAGTTTTCAATAGCAAATAGAGATTTGAAAGTATCAAAATACCAGCTCTTAATGCCTAGAGTTGCCCGGGTTTAGTTTTGAATATAAATAAGTAAGATATTTAGTTCCCGGTGCATCCTTATACATGTTTACTATATACCGCATGAAGTTCCTGAGCAGTGGTGGTAGGCGAAAAATTGAAAAGTGAAAAAATAGTCACTTTTTTTTCTTTAAAAATAAGCGTTAAATTGATCCAACCGTGCCCATTTTTAGTGAAGTTGTCGATAGATGGATTAATTTTTAAACATATAAAAATATATTATATATATGGATGTGGTATAAAGGTTTGGTTGATCATGGTAGATTGCGCTCCTTGCGTTTCGTAACTGACTTCCACCATACTTTCTTTTTATTTAATTATTATTATTATTTTTATATTTTTTTATTTATTAACCCTTTCGATATCTTTTTATTTCCTTTTCCAGCAATGGACTCAACAATATTTGTTAAAGCTCATGCAGGGCCTAATTTCAGTTTAGAATCGGGATAGATTCATTGTTTTTATAAAATAAACAGATGCTTGCCATTTTTTACTCTCTTTATCGAATATTACAGAAGTGTTACTTCTCTTATTATACATTTAAGTAACAAAACGGACTAGAGGAACTAAACGACATATGCTGTAAACTCTATCTTTCGAATTGGTGCTCTAAAATTCCTAACGAACAAAGCAAAAAAAAGTTTCAACCATTTTAAATACTTTAATGTAGTCCCGTAATTTTATAAATAAAATTAAAAAATATTTAAATAGCTCATCTTTCCATACAACTATTAAGAAACGGAACGCCATGGTCCAAATGCCTCCCTCTCACTTTGTAAACTCAACAAACATGAAGACTATTATTTAAATAGTAAAATGTTGTGTGGTTTTTGTGTAGAAAGAAGTTCGTTTGCATTGACAGCTGCGACATGTGAGCTGTCATAACAAATATCTTCTTCTTTCTTTTCATACTCTTCCGCCCGCTCAGCCTACTTCTAGTCATCATGTTTAGATGTTATTGATAGAGGCTTTCTGCACGACAGAGAAGGAGGATGAAGTAAAAAAAATACAAACAAACTTTGAAAATTTACAAAAACTTATACATACAAAAACAAAAATAAAAAATAAAATGAAATGAAAAGAAAAGAAATAAACAAATAAAACCGAAAAACGTTGCTACTAAAGGAAAACGAAAACAACATTTGGAGAACATTAATTAACGACATTTGAAGAAGTTAAGTGCAGCGTTTAAAGCTAAATGTATGTGAAAACAACAACACCAACAACAACAACAAAGACAACATGTACAAGCCGAGAGATCAAATACCAAAACGAAAATTGCCTGCGACCAAAATGCGGCGTCGAACAAATTCAAGTTTCCTTATTTGTTTATGATGCGATGCTACCGTCGCGGCTTCACTGGAACGGCCACAGCAAGTTCGAGTTGACAGTTGTACAAAAAAAACCAACAACGGCAACAAAAACGACGACAACAACAACAAAAGCAACATCATGTACTACCACTGTTTCCTTCAAACCGTTGTTTACATTTTTTGTCCCCCCAAAGAAATTCTTTAAGTCCGTTTTTGTATCTGCACAAATTTAAATCGTCGCATTGGGAATCTTTCTTTCACCATAAGCGATGCTTAAAATGGACCTGAGACTCCGCTTCTCCATACGCACAAATCAAATTGGAAAAGCCAACAAGCGGAGACAGACAGGTGCAATATTTTCCAATCAAATGCGTTTGTAAGGTTGACGGACTGGCTATAAATGCGAATATACCACAGACGCAGATGCGGACGTGTTCATAGAGTAAAAACGGCCATGTTTTATATATGTACTCGTACATACATATCGTCGTATAAAGCTGTCGTTTTTATTGTAATAATTGCTTAATAGAAAATGACCAAAAGTAGAATCTTGTTGACGCCAAAACTTAATAATGCTGGAAATACCAATTTAACTACATTCGTCGGATCGATTTTCAACAAGCATATTAACCATAGCGAGGTATGGAGAACAAGGATTTTTTATCTATATATATATATATATATATATATATATATATATATATATATATATATATATATAGATATATATATATATATATATATATATATATATATATATATATATATATATATATATATATATATATATATATATATATATATATATATATGAATGTTTCTTTCTATCATTATTTGCTAATATATTTTTATCTATCTATCTATAAATATATATAGATTCTAAACTATTCATTCGACTGCGATAAAAGAGTTGCTGAGTACACCCGAGAAGGCTTTGGGCTAAAGAAGATCTGAAATAATTTCTAAAATTAGGTAAAATATTCGATTATATCGCTAGTATTGCTTCTACAAATCTGAAATTAAATAAAACTGAATCGATCATCATACTCACTAAAACATTTAGCTTGGAAAATAACATAATAAATGTATCGTCAGTGTAAATACTTTGACTAATAATCGAAAAGTGATACTGAAGTATTATTAAAAAATATTGTTTTTCAAAGATATAATGATTTTAAAATTCGTTGTTAGTTTAACATTAGTTAGTTAGTTAGTTAGTTAGTTAGTTAGTTAGTTAGTTAGTTAGTTAGTTAGTTTGTTTGTAATGGCGTCCCTTATAAGGAGACACACTTAGGCTTGGAGCCCTTTGTGATGCCATGCGGTATTCCAGTTTAACATTAAAAATGTAAAAAAAATCTGTATTTTTTATGATCAAATATTTTTTGAATTCGGCTGACTTAAGATCAATCTGATCTTAGTGCTTTTATTGTAATAATACGCATTTAAGTTGTATTTAACACTACAACAAAATATTTTTTCAATTTTATAATTTAATCGGAGCAAAATATTTTTCACTCGAGCTTCTCGATTTGCTGAACTTCGCCTGAGACACTTTTCTATTACTTATTTGTTTGGGTGAAATCTGTTGGATCTATGGCAGAGATTTATTATGTATCGCAACGAAACAATAATTTTTATTTATCTTAACTGCATAAACAAGTCAACAGCTTCTTCTGCAGGCTCTCTTAACACAAAAACAATTTAGCTAACAAGTTTACTTCGGGAAGAATGCAGTAAAACTATGTACGAGAAATTATGAACTTAGCTGCCAAATTGCAGCGCACGCGTGCATTTTCAATCGGCGCTGGTGGTGGTAGGAGCTAGGCTGGCAGGAAGACAACAACAACAGCAACAGGTGAACTGGAAAATATAATCACAAAAAACAAAAGCTACAACAACATCGTCTTCATTTCGCCACACTTTGCAACAGGATGAGCGAGCATCAACGACAAAGAACCAAACAACAACAACAACAGCAAAACTGCAACAGCAACTACAAATACAAATACAACTAGAATAGCATCATTGCGGCTAACACGAATCTGAACTGCTGCGATGCAAACTGGTCTGCCCAGTGCGCATCATATCAACCACCTACCGCCCGATCGCTTCACTTCATTCATCTAAGCTCCAGCTGCTGCTGCTGTTGTTGCTGCTGTTGCTTTTACGGCTTCGTTTTACTGCATCCATTCATCCATTCACTCTGCGGGTCCGTTGCACTTTGAAAAATTTTACTTACTTAAAAAACTAAGAAAAAAGTTCCTATTTTAGTCAAATTCTACTAAAATTTTGTAAGTACGAATTTAGATCTAATGAAAAATTAAATAAATTTTGTACATTTTATCGAGTTAATCCGTTCTTCTCGGAAAAATAATATGATCGCCAAATATTTGTCCGGGCAATTCCGTCGCTTTTTCTCGCTGTTTGGTGATTTGATTTTGTCTACTGGTATTTCAAAGAACTGACTGCAAAAAGGTTTTTCTCTGCTATTTCATTTGGTTTTCACTGCAGAGTTACTGTAGTGAATTTTTTTGTCGTGTTTGTTCCTCTATTAACTTGCACTGAATTTGCGCTATTTTATCTTTATTCCAGATACAATATTTCAGCATCACCTTGTGCACTTCACACATACACACACACTAACATAAACACACATACAGTGTTCACTGTACAGTTTTCGATCCAAGAGGTGCACCTGCAGGTGGCTTCTGCATCAGTCGCGAATGCGAATCGATGAGGATGAGAATGAAGCATTGCCATAATAAAAGTTTGCTCTGCAATTTACTTGGAGGACGACGCGTTTAATGATGTTAAAGACAAAACAGATGCACTGGTTATAATTTGTTGTTTATGAAATCATTGGTCAGCTATTCTAAAACTACAAAGTCTTCTATTAAATTTACGAAAATCGGGAAAAAATAAGCAATTAACATTATTTATTAGTAGGATTAGGATACTCTTTTGATAGATTTGTTTTGATTTGCACGGTCCAAAGAAACAAAGTATATCTTCAAAAGAGCAATCGGAGGAAAATTTACTTGGTTTAATATATTCTATAAGCTACCGTAGCTTCTAAAGGACGTTTTTTTTAAGGATACAAAGTTTTTTTATTTCATCAACTGCCAAATCAAAAACTTTTGAACCCAAGTTCCTTCCTCAGACTAAACAAGATGTGAGGCAGCAAACAAATTAAAATATGGTTTTAAAAAGTGACATTGTCTAAAATTTAAATATTTTTTATATTTTTTTTTATATTTTTTACAATAAATGCTGATGATGTATCAAGCGATGAGTAGCACGTTTCACCTGCTTCTACTTTTGACCTTTATGCTACTTTTTGCCATCCCAGCGACAGCTGCAGTTGGTGTTGCTCCGTTAAATATTATGTTATTGAGCGTTATGGACTGTTGATAGAAATCAATCGTGCTCCAAAAGACATGGACCAGTTCTGAATACACTCTGCGAGCGAATAAAGATTGCAAGAAAATTCAAAATGAACACACAAAGCACAAAGCAACAAGAAGAAAACTGCTCAATTTAAAACGCACACGTGCAATCATCTGTGGTTAGTTACCTACTCTGGTAACCTGAGTAGACCCGAGTAAAACTATGCAGCACAGCCATAACAAAAACGAACACCACTTACAGAAGACAAACCAAAACATCAACAACAACAACAACAACAACAACAACAACAACAACAACAAGAAGAAGAACAACAACAACAGCTCTCCATGAGCAGACAGACAAAACTGCACTAAAGGTACTAAAGAAGAAAGAAGACTTCATCTTATCGGGTTGTACGAGTATCGCATGGATACACTAGCATGCATTCAGAGTTTTTCCAAACTACTTAACATGTGAATGCAGTCGTCGCCCCAAAGATAAACTAATTAATCCCGCTTGAAACGCTTCATTGATGCACTCAATGCAGCATTTTGAAAGCGATTTGACTCGAACAGTGGAAAATATTATGAATTCCATCTATCACCAAGTGGTAGCGGTAAATTCTTCAAATCTTTAGACATGCAAATTAAATTTTCAATCCGTACCGAATACTACTGCGGTTAGTTTTGGGTCATTTGGAATTATCATAATCATTTGGGCGACGACGGCTACTTACACGAAAAGAAAGTCACCTGGCATTCAGGAAATACGAGTATTTATTTAGATTATGTTTACGATTCAGATAAGTTGCGTCTCCAATGCTTTGAATAGCATATGATATTATGTAGTAATATAATATAATAACATATTATATTATTTAGATACTTTAGATACATTCTTAAATAAATTTAGGAATAGGCAAAATTGTTAGCTTTATAAACAAAAAGTAAGTTTTTCTAACTCAATCAAGCTAATAAAGTTTAAAAAGCTATACTTAATTTGATTCCGAATAATGTGATATATTATATCAAAAAAGAAATATGTATACGATTAAATTCTGGTTTAATATTGGTTTACTTTGACCAGTACCTGATCGGTAGTTTTTAATGTAATCTTAACACTTCAATAAGTCGTTACACTAAAAATATCAAACTTGAGTGAGACCAGTTTTTATACCATAACTCTATTGTTTCAGAATCTTTAGTTACTAAATAAAATGGCTTCATTTTTCAACGCCAAAAAATATTTTTATCAAGTGAATCATTTTCTAAGTCCAGAGTTCAAACCAATTGACAAAAACAATAGACGAAGAGGATACAATGTCGAAACGTCTTGTTGACAAGAAAATCATCCACTGAACCGACTTAATAAAAATCAACAACCCAAAAGCCCAGTTTAAAACGTCGTAAGACTGAGCAAACTTCTTGTTTCGCGGCGATAAGTGTCCAGCGAACAATAAAAGTTCCCCCAAATGATCACAAAACAAACAAGAAAAAAACAAGACCACCATCGAACTGTAGTAGCCATCACCACATCGCGACGGATCGCATTCAACGTCATTATAATTGAACATTCTTCCACCGAAAGGAAATGGAACAAACGTCGCGTCGTCACAAGCATCCACGGAATCTTATCAGAGATGCTAATCGCTGATAAAATTATTAAGGGCTCTCCTCAGTCAAACGAACGAACGAATGAACGAACGCACGCACGAACGAACAGAGGGCCAAAACCAGACGCGGCGTTGTCTTAATGATTCGGTCTGGAGTTGTGAAACAGCAGGAGCTGATGTGGATATAAAATTTAATGAAGTCAGTAAATGATCTTTTATTATTGGAGAAATAATGAAACAAAAAGGTAAAAGTATTTTCCACAAAAAATATTTACAAATTGTACGATTGGCTTTACTACGCTAAATTAAATCATTACGGTTCCTATCATTAATCTTCGAATGATTCGAACACGAAAATTCTTAATTTGAACGCTGCTTAAATGTGGCAAACAAACCGAACCATAAATTTCCAAGCCCGCTTAATCAAACTTTTGATAAGCAACGGCTATTTCACGCAAGTCAAACACAATTCACCATTTCGAATAATGGATTTCAAAATCCATCATTGAATGTCTTTAAAAGTAAATTAATCATTACGGATATTTGTCTACTTCAGTTTAATAGGCGAATGTGTCGGGTATTTATGTCATATCCTTAAATACATATTTTTTTCTTTTTTTACGAAATTATAAATAAGGATTATACATACGACGGTATAAAAGGATTTGTTGTTTTATTGTTTGGCATTATAATAATGAACTTCTAAATATTATTTACAACATTTATATTTATTTTAGGTTGTGGAGCAGCTATAGATTAAACTATACTGGGTTCCCGGACATGGGGACATTCTAGGGAACTGTAAAGGCGATGAACTCGCTCGACAGGGTACAACAAAATAATTTAGCGCAATATAATATGGCATTCCTCTATCAACATGTAAACTCCTCATCAGGGAGATTTTCATTAAGGAAACTAACTACAGATGGATGGGGAGTTATACATGCATCATTTCGCTATTGCACCACTCAATGGTTTTGTGTTCGGTCAAATGTTTGTTTCATAGAAAAATGTCGAAGATAGATATATTCTTGATAAGAATCAAAAACTAAGCTGATCTAGCCATGCCCCTCTTAATGTATGTTATCATTTTTTGTTAACACGATAGCGAAAGAACTGCTAGAGATATTTAGTTGGAATTTTGTACACGTTTGCCTTAATGCCTTAGACATATTACTTAGATTTAAGCCAATACGCAAATGAACACGCACACTATTACAAAAAATCACAATATCTCGTTAACATGATATTTTAAAACCACTGAAGATGTTAAGTAGAAATTTTCTACGAAATTTTCTCTAATGTTGTTATGAAAATATAATAGCTGAATAAATTTTGAAATCGATTTGGGTGGTTCATGTTTACTTTTTTCATATGATAAAATAAAGTCCTTAAGACTTCAACAGATTTACTTGGTACACAAACACTCTAAAATAAATGTCGCAATTACAATATTTTGGCTGATTTATGGTATATCAAGGTAGAATGATTCGTAATTAAACATTTTAAACACTTTTTTTTTAATATTTTTTAAAATAAAATACTATCATATTAAAATATTTTACAATTACTCCTTTATTTGATTGTGATATATTTAGAAAATTGCAGTGCATTTGTTATAGTTTGTCAGACCGACTATAATTTTGTACTTGTTAGAATTGAGAGCGATAAATGCGTTTTGAAATTAAACCAAACCAAAATGTCGCATTCAAATTTCATAGGAAATAATATTGAATTACTATTTATCTTATCATTTTAACATAAAAAATAAAATTTTTTACACATTTTCCAAAGATCAACATTTAATTTAATATACTTCTAGACGTTCAGAAACAGAATTAATAAAGAATAAAAAAAGCTTTAACCGATTAAAGAACTAGAGACAACTTGAATACCATAAGTCTGTGTTTGCATGTACATATGTATGTATGCATGTATTTGCAATGCAAGATATGTTTGTCTAGATGTGCTCGAGGATTGCAAAATAAATTCAAACATGCAAATCTCGGCAAAGTGCACATCCTTCTAGACATAAGGAGCGCATGCACAGACACTTCAGAGGTGCGAAGGCGTCAATTGCATTCACGAGCTCGCAGCAGCGATTGCACTTTTGCCGCCTGTTAATTCCGAAATTTAAATTCCGCCTGCTGAAGACGGGTAGCCCACAGCGGATGAATACCAACATGCGTTTCTGGTTGCTGTTGTTGGTGCTGTTTCTGTTGTCGTTGTTTATAGATGAAAATCACGTAATACGCCATGCAAACAGCACTAAAACACTTGTGGCCAGCTTTTTCGTAGCCACTCCAATCCACTCCATTCCACAAACCATTATAAAAATTTGCAATTTTAATTCTTTTTGCCGGTTTCATGACGACTTGAATCGACTCGACTCGACTCAGCTCGATTCGATTCGATTCAACTCGAGTCAAGTCAAGTCAAGTTTATTTAAATTTATTTTCCAAGAACTGTTGAAAAATGTCCACAACGATGTACAATTTGTTATTCGACTGAATAAAGGAGGTTGCACAAACAGATTTTGGTAGCGTTTCGCGTAGCTACGCTGGAGAATTAATTATTGCAATTCGTGACAAAGTTGGGGTGTGTGGGCTGGACACTACGATTAACAGTGGCAAGGCAAACGAATAGAATAGATTGCGTTCGATGTACACAGTTTGTTTTGGTTGGTGAAATGGAAGTGGCGAAGGTAACAATGATCGACGACGAGGCATGTGCCATGCGCTGCACTCAGCGGCTGATTAAACCATCGTCCCTAAGCCGACAACAATTATCCTTTGTCCTACGAAATAGTCTTACAGACAAAATGATTTTAATGCCACATGTGCTTTTAGTTTATGTTTATGCATTTGATTTAATTAGCCTAAGACAATAATTGAATTATTGCAACATCTTCGGAGTCTTAAAATGCGTCTGCCGTCTCTTGTACGACCATTCTTAAGATGATGAGACGTCTAGCAGAGCTTATGACTATTAGAATCTTAAAATCTTTTGCAAAATCGGTTTACCAAAGCTGAGTAAAAATAGCTGTAACGAAACTATAGTCGCAGTCAATAACTCAGTTGGTTAAGTGCGTTTGACTACAGAGAATGCTTGGTGTGTTTGCTATCCAGCTTCAGTTACCACCCGGATCAAAATTATAGTAGACATTTTTCCAATCGATAATTTGGAAACTTTCGAAGTTGATTTCCGAGAAGTTGTCAAAAACCTTTTCGATCTGCCGCTTGGATTCAACTTGAATGTAGACATAAGTGTGAAGGAAAGTAGGCCAAAGGAGCCTTAAAAAACAGTGTATACCTTATACATATAATATTTTTTATTATATATTAACAGAATTTAATATACATATCATATCATCCAACGTCTGATTTTCAAATTTGGTACACAAAGCCTTTAAGTGATTATTTGACACAAGTCTACGTTTCAATGAAAATCGCTCCTTTGCTTCTTATATTACACATAATTGTTAAGTAAAAAACTCCACTTAGCGGTATCAAAATCAAGATTTACATTTCATATTAATACAAATGACATAATCAACATTCATAAACACATTTTGACATATCGCAACTTATGCATTCATAAAACGAATACATAACAATTTTGTAGAAAAATAAATCATACATCACAGTTTTTCCTTTTTTTGTTGTTGTTGTTGTTATTCTTTCTTCTTTTGCACACAGGTTCAGATTTAATCCGCACTCTTCAGATTCAATTATCAGATTATCTTGACTATCATATTCTCCACATAAGCCAGACATACATAGATTAAACAGAATTTGTCGGCAATTTCATATAAATACGAAAAAATACAAAGTTTTAGATTTTCTTTTTCTTTTATAATGCAGCATGAAGTCTGCAGATGGAGCCAATTTGCGGTGTCTTTAGGAGTAGAAATAAAGCGCTGCCAGCGCACCTAGATCGCCCGGCCGCTAATCAAGTTCAGACTTAGCAATTTGTCACAGCGGTTGAGTTAATGTTGTGTTAAATTGAAAATAGTTGAGAAGAGCATGCAAGGCAAATAAAATAAAACAAAACAAAACAAGACAAAATGGAATGGAATGGAATACAGAAGAGAAACGGCAACAATTCAATGGAAAAGCCAAATAAATACTCCGATTGATACAACGTTCGTTTTTTTTTTTGCAATACTTATAGAACCGTACACAAGATACAGTTATTTAAACTTTTGTGGCCGTAAACAATTACGCCGTTGCAATTTATGTGGATACTATTTTTAGATACTAAGATAGCAGTTATTGCCGATATATACTATAGTACAAACAAAGAAACAAACTCAAAACAACTTTCGAACGTCAAAGTGGGTTGGGCAGCAAACAGACAGACAGACCGACCGACCGACCGACATACCGACCTAACAAATATTGTAATTTTGTTCCATTGTTTGATTTGCAAACCGAGAATTCAGCATTATCTTGCAATTGCATAAAACACAAGCAGATCTAATCAAAAACCGATAAATCCATTGACAACTTTATTAAAAAAGTATTACAAAATTAACAAAATGTATTTTAATAAACGAGGACCCAGCATAACAGATAAAATAAAATAGAAACGCAGACGATTTAGTTTATGGTTATCTTTTTGATTTAACTCTTAAGTGTCTCTTCTGTTTTACAATTCTCAGTTGTATTAAATATTAGCGCCGCATATGTGGAAGACATGATACAACAAAGTCGTGAAAATATTTCTGTAACAATATACTTTGACCCATAATTCTTTCCATTTGAGTAAAGTTAGTTCAAACATAAATAAGATCAGATCTTGGGGATCAATCACTTTTAAAATGTGCTAAATTTATAATCAGCACAGAAATGAGTTAAACCTTTTTAGGTTTTTTCTTTTCAATGGTAATAAAAATTTTAAATGCTATTTATTTTATTCAGTTGTCCAAAACAGATTCTGATATAATTTTTCAATATTCAACAACAGAAAGTGTTAGACCAATATGATCCAATATTAATCTAACACTTTTACTCGTCATACATTTCGAAATATCTTTGACACTTATATAGAGTTTATTTGATATTATATGATGTTAAATTAACACTTTTCTCATGGTAATTTTTAAAGTGTCTGAATTGACGTGTCAATTCATGTTAAATTAACACTGCATCATGTTAGATTACCACAGAAGCTGTCATGCTATTTTAACACTTAGACGCTATGTTAAATTTTCAGAGAAATTTTTGTTTTTGAAATTTAATATCCAAAGTATTGAAAATATTTGAGTAAAAATTCTGCTTGTGTGCATATAATAAATCTTAAAAACTCTTTCTAAACCTTCGTATTAATTGCGGCTAGGAAAATAATGAAAACATTAGGCCTATTCTCTTTCGCGTTTAGGCGATTAGCCCTAGAATTTTCCTAAACATCCTCTTGTATGGCATCCGTTTCAAATACTTATAATTATTAGCCTTCTAAATTTTAAGATCTGTTAATAATTTATTAGTTTAAAAACCTATAAGAGTTGATAAACCATTTAAAACCAACATATAGTTTATACGATTTATTAAAAATTTAAATTAATGTTCTTTAATAGCAAAACAACGAAATTTAATATTGAAAATAAATGTATATGTTTAAAATTAAACAGCTGATTTTTAGTTATTGTTCGCATGTACATATTTCGAAATACTATTTTAATTAAATTTTAGATGAAATTTTAAATTTCTATAGAACATTCTTCCACATTTAAAATTTATTTTAAATTTAAACTTTATTTAGAGGCACACTTTAGAAAAGTCTAAGTCATAAGAAATTTCTTACAAATGAAATTTTTTGATTATCGGTTTTTGATTAAACCACACACAAATTTGTTAAACTACACAAATAAACAGTAAAATGACGCGATATGATCGATATACAAAAGTAATGACAGCAGATCCGTCAATAGTATCAAAATTCAAATTAAATTTCGGTCTTTGAAATCTTTTTTGGTTGTTTTCGTTGCGACAAAATAAAGACAATTAAAGTTTGCTCGTATTTTGGCACAGACCGGAAATTTCCTCAGAATTGGATATGTTGGTTGGGTAACTAAATACTCGCATACAAAAATGAATAATTGCGCAAACTCTGGAGTCTGGCTGCGACATGTGCCGTCCCGCGCCGCGCCGCATTGCTTGGACAACGTAAAGCCAACTAAACGGCAGCAGCAAAATTGAGTTGTTGGCGAAATACTATAAAAATATAAAAATGCTGCATGCGCAGTTGAATGAACAAAGAATTGTTATTTTTGTTTTCTTTTTGTTTAATTTACTTGTGTACTTTTTTGCAACATTAATTCGCGGAATTATTTAGTTCAACGGGCGCTGCGGTGTCCAATAAAAACATATATATGAGTAAGAAAGTAAGTAAGAACATTTGTCAGTGTTTGTCAAGGAAAAATTTTGACTTTGCATTGTATTTAGTTAGAGCTCTTTTATAGATACTGGAGGATTTCTTTAAAGTTTATTTCGGTTTAAGAAGCGTTTAAGAAGAATGATTTGCTGTGGTCGATATTTTTAAAAGCTTAAACAGATGGATATCACAATTTAAGTTTTTAAACACGATCTCCCTAAACGAAGTCACTCTCAAGCACATGCCAAAAACTTAAATGCACTAAGTAAGTGTCAGACACAATACTTCAAATTGCTTTCCTTATTACTCAATTAATGTTCTTACTAAAATACAATTTCAATTCGATCAGCAAATAAGCCAAGGCCAAAAAAAAAAAACTTTGCGTACTGCCGACGGCAAAACACGGTTCGTATTAATGCCTTCTCCAGAGCGCAAGAATCACGCGCAGGCGCAGCAATAACCAAGCCCACAGATTTAAAGCTGATATAAAATTGTCAAGAAAAGCGTACAACCACAGAGTGCAAAAAAAAGCGCAATCCTTGCAACGTATTTGTGGCGCGACATTGAAGTTGATATATGCGGCCGGCCTGGCGCAGCGTATGACAATGCCCGCTTATCTGATTCGACTGAATGTGCAAACAATCTCGGCTCTAAGAGCACACTTTGTTTCAGGGCACGTAATTTATTTGAATATTCAATATTGGTATCAATGGCAAGTTCCGTGTAATTTCGATCAATTTATACAAATTATGGAACAACGAACAAATGACAAACCCAAATCTCCACAAGTGAAAATTAATTTGTATATGGGAAAGTGTGGATTTGAAATGATAATTTTAGAAGAACCAGTCGAAACAAGGTTTTGAAGTATTTCAAAAATTTAATTTCTTTAGATACGTTTCATTAACATGATTTTATTGTTATATTATATACAATATATTCTTATTATGTACCAACATGTTTTAAAGATCAATTGATCAAAAGAAGATCTTAGGACTATATCCGTGTCTGTCTGATCCGTCTGGTCTGTCTGGTCGGTCGGTCTGTCTGTCGGTCGGTTTAAAGTAGTCCAAAGCGCAGGAATCCATTTGCACTTATCGCGTCAATATATCTGCGCGCTGTCTTGTTCACCCACACCTTTGTTTGATGTTCGTTCTGTGTGTTTGTGTGCGTATGTGTGTGGAGCATTTCTTATTTGTATTTAAGTATTTTGTTGGTTGATAACTCACTTGAATGCCAGGAGGATATCCGTATGCGCTCTGGTAGAGCACCAGGGTGGTGTAAATTATCGCCACGGCGAGTGTCATTGCTTGCAGAAGACGCTTGTAACGTTGCGGCAATGACAATAAAAATATGGTCATTATTTTTCAACCAAAACGCTGAAAGATATAAATCTGCAATGGTTGTTTGTTTGTTGGTGGTGCTGACAGCTGCTGAAGGCGTATGGATAATGCCACATCGGGGGTTGAGATTGAGGTTCTTCGACGTTAATTGAGATGTTAAAACTTTTTTAATTACAGAATATCAACAATTACACTTGCAGTTTGTCACATTAAAATTTAATTAGAATTGTTAACAAAATTCTTTTTTCATTCAATCTTAGATATTAGATTTTGCTTACACACTTGTTATGTATTTGGAATGTATTTAATATTTCGTGTTGAACTTTCACAATTTTATTTAATTTTAATTTTCCAAAATTTCACATAAATTTTCGTACGCGTTCTTTATTTCGTAGCGTTCACTTTGCTTAATTGTTGTTGTTAAAGAATATTCCTTTCGGTTGCGATATGCAAATAATATCAATGAATATTTTTCTTTATTTATTTTATAATTTTTCCTAATAAAAATAACCACTAAAACCGATTTTCAAACGCTTTAAAAGTTTATTTCAAAGAAAAACAAAAACAAACTGTACGCGTGCGCATGCGTAGCCTACAACCGTTGTTCAGCAAGAATCTATTGTGACTGATCGCGTCTGAGTCTGACTTTGGCTCTGGCTGTGGCTCGGCTCGACTCGAATCAAGTCGTTATTATTTGCGACCTCGCTCACTTGTTGCCCGCACAAACTCAAACGAATGCCAGAAACAAAACAAAAACCTGAAAAATGCAATTGGAAGGTAACGCGAGAGCAGCACGACGTAGCTGCTCCAATTGGAGGCACCTATGCCGGCTGTGTATGTGAAACAGAGACGACAACAGCTGCTCACTGCGGTGCGCTGGTGGCGATGACATTGGAAAGCTAAACGCATTGAGATAAGATATTCTCGCAAAACAACTGCAGTTTTCCAACTGGAGCAAATACTCGTACATACAAAAGTATCTAGATACTTTACTCACACACAATCTGCTGGATATATTTGTTTATTGCTCTCTTTTTCTGTGTCTCTACTTTCTTGCTATTTTCGCTCTCGCTATCGCTGGTTGATTTGTTGTTGTGCTTGTTGCATAAATACGTTTTCTCTCGTCTTTTTCAGGGCACCACTTCTTTGCCTTGTATTACCTGATTTACGAGTTCAGGTTTAGCATGCGCCTCTAGCCTAAGGATTTCACTAAGTTTTTTTCTTTTTATTTGTATTTTTTTTAACTTTTCTTTACTTGACAACTTGGCTATAAATTTGTTATTATTTGTTATTGTGTAAATATGTCCATGTTGATCCTAATAAGACGGCCCGGCCCTTACCGCTTGGTTGCATTTATTAAAACAGAATTATTTTATTTTATTCAAAAAAAGGATTTGGTCATCACCAAATAATTTAATTAAAGTTCCATGAAGGCATGAGTCGGTAAAAATCATTTTCTACCACTCATATTTTCTTCAGATGATAATTGAGTTTCCAGTGTCCTGTTAATAGTTCAGTGTAGAGTTTAGTGGCGTTTCTGCTAATTAGCTTCTACGTAGATATGAACTGGTTCAATGAGTCTTCTTTGTGCTCTCCAATGCTTAGTAGACTTTGTTTTTCATTTTTCTTTTTTGAAGCTTTTGTTTACCCCACAGAATTGTTACGGACCTATGAACGGAGTTTCTGAACCCTTATTGTCCCAGCACCGATATCAGAGTAACAGAGTTCCTTGCTGCTGGGTGTTGAGAACCTTGAGGCAAAACCCATACCAGCTTTGATTGGAAAAAGAAGTTCATAAGTAATTTTGGAGCTGCCATGCTGTCTGAGAGAATGCATATTTTGGTACCGCGGGTGCCCCTGAAAAGACATTCTCTGACACTTAGCTCTAAGGCGTGGACCTCTGTCTGAAAAAATGAAGTTACTTATCCCATCGCAACTGCTTTACCGAAATTTAGCTCTACAATTGAGGTATTATTTTATTGTTTCAAAAACTTCGAAGTGCATGAAGAAGGAAAGCTTTATGTCCATCTTATCAGAGACCACAAGACACATAGCATTCCGGACTATGTCTAGAATCTTTGCGTGACCCGTTAGTTTGCCTTTCGTAAGATGAGCTAGATTTGATAGCCTTATGTCCGCGCTGGCTGGCGTCCTCTTAGCTGTGATATGCAGAGGAGTAAGACCAGTGATCATTCCTAGAGCTGTTGTGGGGGACGTTCTAATAGCTCCCGTTACACTCAAACAGACTATTCGATGAATTTTGTTAATGGTCATCTGAACCTTAGTCTGGTCTACATTTGGCCACCATACTAAAAAGACAAAGGTCACCATTTGTAATATTACTGTAGGGTTCCTCCAATATTTTTTCCGGCCCTTACTTCACTCTTAAGTTGTGCGTACTTTCCGACGATCGTGACAATCAATAACTTTTAAAGATCTCAATACAATGTAAAAACAGCTGTTTTTTTTTAGTCAGTTCAATTAAATGCATGTGGTGTAATGGCCGCTTTAAAAATAGGCACTACTAGTTTGAACCTTGGGCACCCAAGTAGTTAGACGCAGAATCAGATACTGATGATTTATATATATACT
This sequence comes from Suillia variegata, assembly GCA_949127995.1. Classification (NCBI taxonomy): domain Eukaryota; kingdom Metazoa; phylum Arthropoda; class Insecta; order Diptera; family Heleomyzidae; genus Suillia; species Suillia variegata. The sequence continues at coordinate 15,251,199 of OX421845.1, read as the reverse complement.
TTGTCATGCCTATCACTCCCCCTTTTGGGCGTTATAAATGAAAGAACAAACTCAATATGCGAAGGGTATAAAGGGAAAATAATTAAATTATACAGAAAATTAATTTCGCCTTTTTTCGAACTTATTTTATAAAAGGATATTTTAAGTTGTGGCATTCTTATCGCAAACGAGCGATTCATACATACCTAACATGACATATTAAATACTCAGTTAAAAAATGAACAGCTTTATATGTATATACATAAGTAATATTGTTTTTGTCGTTCGTATTTGTGCATCCACATGCAAGAAAATAATTTGCATAAACTCGAGGCAGATATAATCGTTGCTATAATTTTAGTCATTTTTATTTTTTGTATTTCAAGCGAACCTTTCAAATTATTTTGTACTCTGCTTTGAGTTCACATTCTTCATTGTTTTTACGCAGCACGCATTGTTTTTATTTTTGCATCTCCGGTATAAAATTAAATAAAACAAAAAACTGTTTTCTTTTGGTGGCGGCTAAAAATTATTTTAAGCCGATTCATAAAACTAGGCAGTTTAAAGAGTTGCCATTTTTATAAATTCTTTTGCGGCAGCAATTTTAGAGTTGTCATTTTTTTTTTAAATATAGTGAGTTTCCAATGCCCAAACAGGCATGCGGCAGTCAAGAAGTCTAATTGACCCAGTACATATCAAGGTAGAAACTATTCTTAACCTCAGCAGAAAAGATATTAAACTCTATAGTGAACTATTAACAGAACACTGTAAACTTAATTAACATCTGAAGAAAATATGATTGGTAGCAATTATTCATGTTGACTCTGTCAAGAGGAGCAGGATACGGCTGAACAAGTTCTTTGCACTTGTCTAGTGGTGGCAGAATGCAGATTTAACTACCTAGGCAGTGGGATCCTGGTTCCAAATAGTAAAAATTATGTCCACAACGATTACAAGTTTTGTAGATAGTCTGGACTTGTGTTTGTAGGGCATCGAGGCTGCGCAATAGATCTTTCAGGTAGCAGTCTTTTATTAAGAATTATTAATACAGTCGTGTCTGGGTATAGTGAACCCCCTATATAGTGAACATCTCGATACAATGATCATCCAAATTTTTACATGGAGTACTCTAAATAGTGAACAATCGAAATGAATATTTTAAATCAAATATGTAAAAGTAATGGTTCCGCCAGAATAGTAATTACTTATGTAACCTATTACAGAACATATTCTCAACGAATTAAATAATTTAAATTAAGACACTGAAGGCTGATTCATTCCTGTTTGGCGTATAGTACTCGTATATATGCGCCTCGACTACAGACAAACTTTTGTAAGTACAGCAAATATATTCTTGAATTTTGTTTATTCATTTAAATTCCATAGTGCAGAGCCGATACCATTTATATTGTTCGTTCGTGTTCAATTCAACACTATTTTTGCGGCGACAATCCCACTTCACCAGTTTAATCGATACCAAAATTACGAGTAAACATAAAAAGACAGACCCTTGCTCCTGTCACAGGCGCACACAGACACACGCACACACACATACTGACATACAGGCAGACAGGCAGACAGACAAACAGACGGACGAACGAACAGTCATCTATACAACGCCAAACAATTTCATTAAAAGTTGCCCAGCGACGACGAGGACGACGACACGAAGCATATCTTTTGCATTTGTGCGATCGCATCATTATTGTCGCCATTGTCGCCGAGCGGCACAGCGCAATACGACTCATGCGCTGCGCTTGAGTAGCATGTTTTACTGCTGCTGCTGCTGCTGCTGATGGTGGTGGAGGTTTTGTCTGTCTGTCTGTCTGGCCTTCTTGTTGTGCGCACTGCTGTCGGTGCTGCTTGCTGTCGCGTTGCTGTCATATTCCATGTTGCTGGGGCATACCATCTACGCAATCAGCCCACTCAAGTCGGTCGCTTCGTCGTGGGCAAACAACAATCTGGAACTCGGCATCTTGCTCCTTTGTTCATTCGCCATTCGCGACTGCGGCTGTGGCTGAGCAGGAATCAATTGTTCTGTGGGCATTATTTATTTTCTTTCTTTCTTTATTTTTGCGTTTCGTTTTTTTAATGTGGGCATATTTTTTCGCATTTAGATCGCGTTCCTCGTTCGGTTGCAAAAGTGTGCGGCTTGGGCATGTGCCGCGATAACAGCAGCCACCGCCACAGTCAGAGGCAGCCTTCGGCGTCTTTTGAATGTCTACGAAAAAATCGTTAAACTTGTTAGGAATCGAAATCGACGCAACGCGACGCGACGCCTGCAATGGTAAAGTGGAGTAAAAGTACGGCATGTACTTATATTTACTCCTTGCCACAGTCATAATCTGAAATGCATTGTGGGCAGCCTCGCTGGTTAACAACGAATCCACGAACTATAGCGTCCGACCGCACTCAATTCTTTTATATGACAGTGATCCCAGTCAGTTCGGTTTATGGCCCTGAATGATGTATCATCTACTATGCGCTATGAAGTCTAGTATTACCTTTTACGTAATGCGTAAAAGAAAACTTTGTTTTGCTCTATTAACAGTTAATTTTCCCAATAAGAATGACTTTCCTAAGTAACGAATTTCGTAAATACGAAATCCAGAATTTTTACATTTTGAACTAGGCTATAAAGACATTAGCATGGATTAGCAGGGTATAGCAGGGTTTCTCTATTTGAATATTAAATTTTTGTGTAGTTGCCATGATTGCTATAAAATTATTAAGTTTATAAAAACAACATCGTAGTGTATTTTTTTTTAAATAAAAATTAAAAATTCAAAATAAGGCAGAATAATAACGCAGAAATCGAGGTGAATTCGATCAATTTGCGTTCTCATTTCTATTTTCCTAACGTTATTATTCAACTATGGCACAAACATATAAAGAAAGAATTTTGTGTATTTAAATGTTGTTTTTATAATGCAAATATTATAAAAGATTAATTTTTTGAATAACATAATTTTTTTATTTTTTATTTAAAAGCATATTGGAAATCACAATCGTCAAATACTCAAGACCTGCTTAATTGCGTACCACATTTAAATATTTCTTTAGGTAAGATTGTTTTGCATTTTAGGCGTGTTTGCTAAGCTTCGTAGCTCATTACTGCATATAAAATCTTCCTACAACACTCTTGCAGTGTCTCCAGTACTCCCTCCAACCACATTTGAATGTTTCTAATGGACAAACATAGCCAATCTCCTAAACCTTCTAGTATACTATATTATACTAGCCACGATATGCAGAGTGCACAACAACAAAAAAAGAAGGAAAAAAATATGCATAAAAAAACTCCAACAGCAATTGTGCTTGCCCTGTGGTTAGGCGTGTCTCCAGAAACGCGAGCGCGCGCGCCTGCGCAATGCCGCTCGCTCAACATGTTCATTTTTCACTTACAACGGCTGCGCTTGAAAAGCGATCCCCGGTAGCTATATTTGTATGTTGCTACAAACTTGGCAGTTCGCTTTCAAGCCACGACAGTCCACGAGCAACACAGACGGACGGTCGAACATAAAACCACAAACAACTTTTCCTTTGAAATTGCGTCAAAACGAGAGCGTTCCGTTCGCTCGATCGTTTGTAAATGAAATCTGTGTTGCCGGATTATCAAATTAAACGCTGGCTATTTTTATTTGCTACAAAAATTATTTTAAGATTGCATTTCGTAACTTTTATAAATATTTAAGGATAAAATAGGTTACGGATTTAAATTTAACATGGAGAACACGACATATGTCTGATCATTCCCGCATGGTAATTCACATTGCACATAAAATGTTTAAATAACTCTATACCATGGTTGATTAATAACGTTAGGAAATTGATCGAACTCACCTCGATTTCTGCGTTATTATTCTGCCTTATTTTGAATTTTTTTTTTTTGACAACAAACTATGTGTTGATTTTTTTTAATGTTCTTGCAGCCACCATGGCAACTTTAAAAAAATTATATTTACAAGAAGAGAAATAATATCGAGGTGGAGAGAGACATATTTCAACTTTTCTCACCTAATATTTATTTATTACACCATGCACTATACTAAAAATTTATCAAAAGTGGTGTTCGTTATGTAGATACTTGTATATGTGAAATATTTTTCATGTGTTAGTATAGATTGTTGAAATGTTTTAAAAAAAACTTAAAAATTTATGGCAACACCGAATGAAACAAACGCAAGGCGCGCGCGCGCACTCAATTGCACTCCGCATCAGCAGTGTCAGAAGGCGCACAGCAATGGCTGAGGCAAAAGCGAAGGCGAAGCCGGATTAAAGCCGGAGTAAAGTCCAAACCCGCCCAGAAGGTGAATTATTCTAATCTGTATTAAGATGCATAATAAAGCAAAATAGTGGACACCGCTGGCAAATGCAATTGCAGTCTACTCAGCTTGACTCGACTATGATTTGGTTTTGTTTTGTTGTGTTGTGTTTGAGATACGATGGATTGGAGGGGCTTGGACTGAACTGGACTGGATTGGATTAAATTCGATTGTATTGGAGCAGCTGCAATTTTAAGTGATGCCGTGTGGTGCGGCGTAAATTGTTTATGATCGCAGTCGTAAGTCTAGTTTTTGATGTTGTTGTTCTTGTTGCTTTTCAAGTTATAACATATCGGACTTTAAATATTTACAATTTTACAGTGATTATTTCGGTAATATTGCAATTAATGCAATTGTGCCACGATTAACCCTTGTCTATATAATTAGAAAATCAAATCAAATTAAAAATATATCCAAAACTTGTGACTTTCTAGTAAATCGGTTGGAAAAATGCGGAAAAATTCCCTACATTCATTTTTCTTATTGACAAATAACAAAACTTTAAAAATTTTGCCAAAACCATGGTGAAATAAATATAAGGTGACGAAAATAGAAAACGTTTCCTCTTCACCTAGAGAATGTTGCTCTCTTTGAAAATTTAATTTTGTAGTAGTTGCTATAGAACAATTAAATATATACAATAAATAACAACGTATCATATTGACAATTAAATTAAAATATAACTTCCTTATAATGTAGAAAAATAAGGCAGAAATCGAGGTGAGTTTGCTCAGTTTGCGCTCTCATTTCTGCTTTCCTAACCTTTTAATTCAGCCATGGCCAAAACTATATTTTTCTTAAAATAAAACGATAACAGGGAAAATCTGTTAGAAGAAGATCAATAATTTTTAATTTTTTATTTAAATATCTCTTAACGTAATCTTAGAGACTATAGCTTAGAAATTTGATTGTTAACGAGTTGAACTTAGGATCCTTACTTACTTACTTCGTTAGTCTCCTGTGCAATCAGTTAAATCTTTGTGAAAGTAGAACTTTTTCAAACAAGTTCGCCGATTGACATCAGTTGGTTTCAGATGATTTCTCGCATTTTGATTTGTTTCCGCATGTTTACTCAAAGTCATCACGCGCTATTGTAAGCCTTCACTCGGCTTGACTGGGGTGTCTGTGGGTAAGTCAGAACGTCTGTTTGTTTGTTTGTTTATTTGTATGTCTTGTTGTTGGTCGTTTTGTCGTTTCCACAGTGGTGCTGCTGAATGCGATTGATGTCCGAGATGCGTGCGCACACCTGACATTAAGCGGCTTTAGATTGATATCAGCGAATCACTCATTGTCGTTTTGGAACAGCTTGAAAGCCGTGCTAAACATTTGTTTGTGCGCATTTTTCTTACACGACATTCGGATGAGTTGCATAAAAGAGCGCTGCTTTAATCCTTGTTCCAGCTAAATTACTTAATGTTTTATGTATGTCATTAATTTTTTTTTTTTAATAATATGTTTTGTATATGTAATAGCAAATTAACAGGCTTACTAACAGTTTGTAGGCTATTTAGTTCATTCAGTATATGCAATATATCTAGTATATTTATTCTAGCCTTAGTCTTCTCAAGTCATGTTGTTTATCTAATCCATTAAGTCTATTCAGTTTATCCAGTTCGTCTGGTTTCTTTATTTCATTCAGTGCTTCCAGTCTAGTATAGACAAGATGTGTCTAAGCTAAATTCAAAATCTTCGTTAACTTAACCATGGCCTCATACTCATTATTTTATATATCGCCTTCTAGAAGCTTTAATCCTAATATTAGTTAAATTGTCTTTACTTTTTCTAAGTTTCATGTCAATCCTTTTAATAGTTCAGACTTGATGCGCCCACAAATGAAAAGATATTGCATTTTGTATTATATATAGTTGATTCTTAATGTTAATTAAAAGATCATTAACCCATATCGGACAGCTGTTCGAGTAGTCGAACACCTAAATTAATCAAATTGATAAATTAAATATAATTAAATGTTAGAAAATGCTGTAGACATGCTGTTGATACCAAAAAATAGTTAATTCTTTAGGCTTTACAAAATCGTTGTCAATGTATTCCCCACCTCTTTCCCTAATTTGCTGGATACTAACCCCCTAAACTTAAATAGAGAAGTAATTTTAATACAATAAAATTTCAATAGTACCAAAAACGCGGGGTAGGAACAATTTAAAAACCTCATACGAATGTTAGCAATAGTTTAAATAGTCGGTATTAAAGTTTGCACCTGATAATTTTTCCATAGGTAGGCCTCCAGGTGTACCTAAAAGTGAGTGTTCGACTAATTGAATACCTCATATCTCGGCCGGTGAGATAGTTAGAATTTTTCTGAAAGCGGATTTGGATTCCTTGTCCTCAAATTAGTGTGTTTCACCATAAAATTTAGAAAAATTTACAGCCTTGTTCGATATGGGTTAATAAAGCTTGATTTTGTATTATAATACCAGAAGTTACTATAAACTTTACTATATAATTTGTATTTCTACTGATTAACTCAATGAAAACAATAGCAAAGAAAATTATTAATGTCAGGTAGTTTATTTAAATTAAAAATATATATTAACAAATTGTAATATTAACATTAGTATGATAAAAACTCTTTCTCTTATATGAGTTTTTCCTTTATTTCGAGTTCAATTAATTGAAGTAATTGAACTCGGAATAGAGATTGATTATATGAAACTTCTTTAAAATATTGTACTCGAATCTTACGTTGTGTATAAAGAAAGGAGCATAATAGAGTAATTAAAACATTAGTTCGTATTTTACCTTTCTTAATTTTGAATTATCATTCTTAGTTAATTATTTTTCTCATTAGTTTGGCGAAACTGGTCAAACTTTATTCGTTCCGAAATTGAAGCTCAAATGATTTTCTTGGAGGTATGTACCTAAAAAACAATGCGCCACACTTCGATATTTGTGCACCCAAAAAAAAAAATCTCATTTCAGATGCGATCACGCCAAATAACGATAGCGATCAATAACTGTCGACACAGCAGCAGGACAGTTGTGTGTTTTTTCAACGTCAGAATTATTTGGGTTGAGTCTGAATGGGGACCACCTGGAGTCGTTTGGGTCTAATTGCAAATACGAATCACTGTACGAGTATACACTAAACCAAAAGGTTTCGTTGCCAAAAGCCGAAAGCGAAAACTTTGAATCCACACGGCGGTGGAGGTGATGATTTCATGATGATCAAGCAACATCAACGGCAATCTTCCAAATAGTTATTGTTGATTTTACCATGGAGGAAATGTACGTGTAAATGCTGGTAAAACACCATGAAATTTACCTAACATTGATTTCGTTCGTTCAACTTAAAGATTGGAACATTTTCGTACGATCATTGTTACCAATGGAAGCTTACAATTAAGAAGATTATATTAAATTTGCTGCAACACGTTCGATTTTTTTGTTGGTACGTCATTTATTTATCTGATTATGTACAGTCATGGACTTATACGTTTTTGATATTAAGTTTTACAATTTTGGGCGCTCGCTTTACCATACATATCTTAAATATCTCATATGTATGTACATCTTACATGGTAAAGTGTTTCACATTTTGATCTATGGGCATTGCGCTTTCACAATTAATCTTTCATATGTAGAAATGAGCTTAAAAAAACCTCAAAAATAAAAATCGGTATTAAAATTGTTTTTCGTTATGTTACCTATAGATAAATATAATGTCAGCGTTCTTCATGAAAATTAGTTATTCCAATCGATACTTTGAACCGATCTTTAGGGATATAGTTGGTAAGGTGCTGAATGCTGTTATTCATTAATTCTAATTCTACGATCACTTAACTTAATGATAAATCATATAAAATATTAATTTCACTATAAAATTCATTACACAATTTAGAGTAAGCTCACTTTAAAAAGGGGAATTTGTATAAGAAGTTTTAGGCCAACTTTGTTAATATTATAACTTAAAACTTACGTCTCCAGATTTCAGGTCGATATCTCTTAAAACACTCAAATTAACTTATACGAAATGTCCCTTTTGTGGAAAACTAAACTAGTTTAAGTTTAATATTTCATACAATAAACAGAACTTGATTTTACATACATATCTTCATTTTTGTATGTTAATGTGAATTTCTTTTTAATCGTTGTTCAGTTGTTTGGTTTCCAGTGTGAAACATGGGCGTAACCATGGTTAAATGATCATATAAAAAATGATAAGCGAACTCACCTCGATTTCTGAATAATTTTTCTGTCTTATTTTGAAGTTTGTTTTTTTGATTTTTGCCAATAAACTACGTTGTTGTTGTTGTTGTTGTTGTTGTTGTTGTTGTTGTTGTTGTTTGTATTTACTTAATAATTTTGTAGCAACCACGATAACTTCACAAAAATTTAATTTTCAAATAATGAAACAATATCGAGGTGGTGCTTTCCTCATCTAGTATATATTACACCGTGTGCGTAACCTCAATAAATTTTGTGCAAAATGCAGGGACATTTCTGCGATTACAACCGCAGTTTTTCCAAGCGGAGGTTAAGTTCTAAGATGAAAAACATTTTACAAAAACTACTCCCACTTTCCCTCCCTTTTATTACAAACACAAAATAAGAAAAATAGTTTCAATGTAGATAGCCCCCCACCAGTGTCATCCAGGTTACGCCCATGGCGTGCAACACTTTTTGATTTATAAAAGTAAAAAGTAACTACTTTACAAATACAACAATTAAAACAACAAAACAGCTACCAAAAACTGTTGTTAAACTAGCAATTCACACACGTACCTGGGAATTATTTGGTAACTCAAGTAACTATCTTCAAAAATCGAAAATGTTAATTTTTCATCCAAATATTTGATCGCCTTTTCTTGCCTTTGCGAGTATCTCTCTTCAAATTCTTTTTCCCATTTACCAAACTAATTAACGTCAGTTTTATAGCTTTTAACTAAACACACTTCAAAACACAATAAAAATTCAAAATAAATAGAAAACATGCCCCAATCAAGTTGATTTCTTTGTTGTAATGGGTTTCCAATTTTTTTCTTACCTGAGTCCGAACAAAAATGTTTACTTTGCTGCGTAAGTACAGACGAAAAGCAGCTAATTCGCTGAAAATTGAGTTCAACTTGAATTCATTGTCAGAGCAACTTCAATGGACGCCGGTAGCGGCGACAAAGACAGCCCAAACAGCCAACCAATCGACATCTACCGACCAATACAAACGCAAACACGAAACAAAACAAAAACCAATTTCAGTGCCACGCACTCGAATATCGAATTTTCGGAGAATCGAATCGTGCATTTATTCAAGTACCCAAGTAAGGAAACAGTGACTTTTTACCCACCACTCAATGTGTGGTGTATATTGGGTTTGGGCAAATGTTTGTAACACGGAAAAATACTCAAGATATATATGGATGTCAATATATATTCTGCATCAGAATCAAAAGCTGAGTCGATCTACCCATTTCTTGTTATCGTGAGAGAACCGGTAAAGATATAGAGCTGAAAATTCGTGCAATAGTTGCTCATATGCTCTTGACTGATTAAAACTGATTAAATTTTGAAGATAATCCGCCCATGACCACGCCAGCTATTACTAAAAATGATGAATTTGTATTAGTGCGCTATATTCAGAACCATTAGAGATATTGGGTTGAAACTTTGTACCAAATTTTGAAAACGATTAATGTGGTTCATGTTTTTATTATGTGTTCAAATAAAGTTCTTATATATATAATTGGATCTAAAATAAGTATAGTAAATACAATTAGGCTGGTTTTTGTTGTATCAAATTAGGGTGTTTTGTGATTTAAAAATGCTTTATATAATTTTTTTTAATAAAATATTATTTTAACAAATTTACATTAAATTTTTTTTAGCAATGTGCTGCATTTTTTATTATCGTTAAGACCGACTATAATTTCTTACTTGTTTTTCGTTGTATTAATCAAATATTTGATTTTTTATTGGCTTTACTGAAAAATTTTGAATTTTATTTGAATGAAGGGTTAGAAGGGTTTTTAGGTTTTTCCAACAAATATAGAAACAAACATTTTAAAAATAGTTTCCTACACTCATACCAAAAAACTATGTTAGGCCAATATGACGCAATGTTATTTTAACACTTTATCATGTTATATTACTTTCTTCATACTACTTTTATTCAGTAGTTGAATTTAACAATGCATTTCATGTTTAATTAACATTGCATCATGTCATGTCTTTGTCATGTTATTTTAACTTTAAGTCGCAATGTTAAATTTTTTTGTGAGAATTGTCTGTGTGTAAAACAACACTTCAAATTCAAATTAGATTCAAGATTTTAGGCGCAGAGGTCCTAACAAACTGTGCCATGGCAAAAAAGTCTACTTTTCTCTTCAGACGACTGATGATCCTTTGCAGGGCGACATGCGACGAAAGCAATCTCCAGCCTCGACATTTGCGGAGTCAAGCGACTCGAAAAGCCCTCGGCTATGTTTGCTTACCATTCGCCATGCAGTATGATCTCCAGCGGCCACTGTGCTCTGCCCGCCGTATCAACGGCGTCTGGCGGCGGCCGCAGCGGCAACTTCGCCATTAACGTGCACCAATAAATTTTAAACGGAAATCCATGTAATAAATAAGCAGCAGCAGCCAGCTAGCCAGCCAGCCAGCCAGCTCCACTGAGGCTGGTTGCTGCTGCGCATGAATCATTGAAGTTAGCTTCGTTTTATTTTTAATCTTTTTGTTTTTTTTTCTTTGCCTGCCTCTGCCAATTAAAATCTTGAAGCAAGTAAAACAAGAGAAAAAAAAAGAAACGGTTGCAGTTTGTTTTAGTGTTGCGCTCATTTGTTGACGTGATGTTTTTGCAACCGAAGTTGCGATGCAGCACAACAAGCGCAAGCGCAAACGCACGCATGCGCAGCATTTGCAGTTAAAGTGCGCATCGGCATCGGTCTGACGCTCGAAAAACTGCATCGAATCGAGCCGAGTCAAGTCGAAGCGGCAATTCAAATTAACCGCGACAAATGAATTTAAATTGTTTTAGTTGAGCTCGTTATGGCATTGGCGCATATTTTCCAATCTAGTCGTAGTATGCCAGAGACATGGCGTGTACATGTGCATGCGCAAATTGTCATTGTCGCCGAAGTTAAATTCAAATTGAAATGCTTGCGAATGTTTTGGCGCTTCTGTTTACAAACAGGCGCTGTCTGTCATCGATAGGCATGACTTAATTATTCATTCGCCTAAGCGAAGAACCTTTGCGATACAAACAAAAGATCCAAACAAATCTTTAGACGTTAAACATTTCATTTAAAAGAATGGAAAATTGTTCGTATTATCTACGAGTATTTTAGGTAATATTATGTACATATGTATGTATGTATGTAAGCATGCTTATTACATCGTGTTAGTTAAACTAGTGACTATCTGACGTACTCATCGAAAATGTCTTAATTTTGTTTTCATTTCGGCTCCAGTGCAACAAATTAATGCAAATTGTCCGCTGCGTATTATCGGTCGCCCTGCCACTTTAAGAGTGTGATGCGGCCACCAACGGAGCTACGATAGTGACAAATTCTTCAGCTGCACGTTATCCTGTCTACCACTTTTGACTGCTAAAACGACGCGATATAATTGCAACGGACACCTCGTTCGACCACGTTGCTAAACCAAAACATGACAAACCACTTGGCCGTCGCAAGTCGATCGGAATAATTTAAATGTTTAATTTCGAAATGACAAAGAGGCTAAGAATCAATGCCGGCACATAAAGGATAATCCCAATCACGCAATATGCTTTTTTTCATCTTTACATTTTCAGAGGACTACGCGGTTGCGATAACACGAAACACTGTCTGTCCACTTCAACTGGTGGTTTAACAAAGTGGGCGCCTGCTTTGTTAGCCACCACGACTTATTTCCATTTAGCTTATGCGTCTCTGTCTATCTTAATTAATTTAGTATTTATTCATGATGTCGTTTTCAATATACGATCGATCGCGTTCCATAGCACTCACACTCAGTGCAGAGTACGTTCAAATATTTGTCTAAACCTATATTAGACCCTTGGCCGTATTAAGCTCGTTAGTCTGGTCAAAATACATTCAGTGCCATACTACGAAACTCAAGACAACATAAACTAAATTTAATTAAAACGGAACTTCTTTTTGGCAATTTTGTTTATAACCAATAATCACAATCAGGCCTTGATTCAGACTGTATTTTTTTGCGATTTGGATGATTTTCGACTAACCTTTAAATGCAACAGTTTAAAACATCGCGTGCAACAATCTACAAACGGATTTATTAGAAGTCTTTAATTTAACTCTTAGAACGCAATAAACAATAATAAATTGGGATATCAGTTTAATTCGACTATCAATCATGAAAAAGTTTCGAAAACGCATAGCACAGCAACGTCATGAAAACAAAAGCCTGCACCAACAATGTCCAGAGCCAACTTTCCTAAGCTCAATGGAGTGAAATTTCAAAATTAATTTTTGTATACTCGCATCATTCTAATTTGCATTTTTCGGGTTCGCATACGATTTTTTTTATCTACGAGAAAAAAGTCGAAAACTGTTGGACGTACCTTTTAAAATTTAAAATATAGCCCCGAGGCCACAATTAACTTCGAAATCACTCAGCGCTGATCACCGATCAGTCTGCGCCTGCGCAACGGAATCGACAATCAGCTTCGCGGGAGTACGAGTATGTGGCTGACTATGTGCATTTGTGTTGCGAACACTGGTTATGCGACACTTCCTCGCATTCGCAACGTAGACGTAGCATTTGCATAGTACTTGAAAACTAACAAAAAATTGAGAATATAGATAAAATACTTTGAAGATATATTTTTTGTTTGCCAATTCCCTTTTAATAGCTTGACTGTAGCATCTTTCCTACTTAACGTCCTTTTACAAAACCTTATCAGCTTCGCAAGATTACCGAAATTAGACATCGTTGTAGATTTTCTAATATACGGTATCGTATGCAAATAGATAAAGTGACGCCGAAAAGCAACTCGCTTCGAGAAAATAGTTGTCCGAATCGATATTGACTGCACGCCATAAGCGTATATTAATAACGCTGGAAGCACAACATGGTTATAAATTATAGCTTAACATAATTATCGGACTCACAATCCTTAGTAATGCTACAAAATTTTATTATTTCTCAAGCATTTATGGAATTATCATGGTTTCTATATACAGGGTGGCGCAGAAAGAGCGTTATATGAATTTTCTAAAAAAAAATAATATTAAAGCAAGTATTACGACATCTTTTTTAAAATAAAGTATATTAATGGAGTATTATAAAAATTAAGTTTTGCGATTGGAGATCATTTTCAACTTCACACAATGTGCCGCGATTTCATTGCGAATTCCTGCCGACTCTGACGAAAGAAACAGAAGAACCCGATCTATGAAGTTGCCTAGGACAACTGGGTCCTAGCTCTAAAAGTTATCCCACAGCAGTTACGATAGTAACTAGTCTAGAATTGTATTACATAGTTGGATAAAAAGCTGAACAATAGATCTTTCAGTAAGCGGTGCTTTTATCGCTTATTAAATAATTATTTTATGAAAAAGAAATTACTTTCGCTTTAAACTTTAATTAATGCATTTAAAGATATGCAAAAGTTTTTTAAATTTCAGATGTGTTTCTTAATTTTCGTTTTTTTGCTATAGAATACTGTGCGCGGCCAGCCGCCTATCCTGACAATGGCAGCATCAGCATGCATAATTCTTGATAAATGGCGCGCTGTCAGTAGGGTGCTCGGTAATTAATGCAAAAAATATACACTACATATATACAATATATATAAAGAGATATAAAATAGTTGGTATGTACGTGTTTATACTTATTATTCTCAGCGTGAACGAAGGAGCAAACGAAGCAACCGGTTCGAAAGTGTCTTCGACAGCAAATTTCAAAGATCCGTTGCGAACCGAACGCGGCAAGTCATAATGGAGCTGACTTAATGGTGCATGCCTTCCCTTCGGTGCATGATCAAAAACACATTCAAAAAGATGTATTCGTATGTTTATACAGTCCCGACAATTTGTGCCGCGTCTTGTCGCTGCCACTTGTGGCTGCCGCACTGTTAAACTGTTGACGGCAGACAGCCTTGGTTGGCAATCAGCCACAAAGCGCAATCAACGCGTTGATACTCGATTTATAGTGACAGCTACGCCCGCTAAATTAGTACTACAGAAACACTTTTTAGAGAAATATTTTACTTAAAAAAGTTTGTAAATCAACGAAGATGCTAATTAGTAATAAAAAACTGGTTAAGAGCCAATATTTACCTTCGTAAAACTTCTTCATATACAAATCAAAAAAAGTTCCTAATGAAAGCTATTTGGATTTCAGTAAAAACGAATAAAACAATTTGCCAATAGTTAAAGTTTGAAGAATGCGTCCCATGACCCTGAAGATATTGACGCCTCAGACTGCGAACACTTCGCCTCGTGGAAGGACACGTACCGAAGTGTATATTGCATATGTCCTTCCATAAGGATGCGAACCCGCAAATTTATAATTCGAAATTTACAAAATTAAATAAATTAATTAACATAATCTTAAACAAATTAAATTATAGTGCGAGTAGTGCCTCGTTCCGCTTTTTTAAGAAAATGTGGCGCCATCAATGAATCATGCTTTGAAGCACTCGTATTTTAAACATGCAACGTATTTAGTTGTTAGATGACACATTTTGAGATATAAGGTTTTATATATAACTAGCTTATAGTACACAGCGTTGCTCGGGTTTTGTTTTAAATAGAAAAATGTGAGAGATAATTACTTAGTTAGCGATATTTCTTGTTACTCCACGTTTGTGTGTGTTTCTAAGTTTCGGTGGTGAACGTTAAATTGATATCACCACACCCATTTTTAGTGATGTTATCGATAGTGACCAATCAAATTTAGATATCAAATTTAAGATTTTCAGATGATATTAACAAAACAATGGAATATTTTCACTTAATTTTACAAATTGTTGGCGTAATAGGTGGGCGTAGCAACTTTTTTTTTATCCTAAAACCTTCCTGGGCGTGGGCACATGGACTCCCCAAAATGTCATTGCAATCGAATGAATGGTTTAGTTGCGTTTAAAGTACAAAGAATGATGTAAAGAAAGACAGACAGACAGACAAACAAATAAAGATACATTTATTTATAAGTTCACATAAATAACATAAATAAATGCATGAAAACACACATGGGGGTGACCAAGATCCTCTTAGATCCTATGAATATCCGCCACTGCTTTCCACTTAATACTCGTATATATTGTATAAATTTTTGTTTTTTTTATATAGCACATATCATGGATCATAACTTAAACTAGGTTAAATGTCAATAAAGATGCAACAAACAACACAAACTCAACATCTCGTAAACTTAACTGCATCAAATATTTCAATTGCTTTAAATTAGCAGAGATCATCTTAAGTAAAATTTTATCGGCGGTTATGGCTCGACATGATTAGATAAGCTTCAGCATTGCCGAATGTAATAGCTAAAAACCCTTTAAGAAAAATTTAATTTTATTATGCGTTTTAAAAAGTTTACAAACGGTAAAGGTTCGACGCACAAAAAATGTTTTACCACTTTTGGAAAACTTAAAAGATATTTCGCGGTAGCACTCTTAAATTTGGCATGATTTATTGCCACCAGATGCAAATCGAGTTTGCAATCGAATTAGGTGCAGCCCCATCGGCCAGCAAAAACAAAGTTGTTTAATTCAAATACCAAAATTACATTAGATACCCACATATAGGTAGGGTAGGGTAGGTGCATGCAGTGCTCAACAATCGCGCCAACAATTCCGCATCAGATCCGGTTTTAGAAGCTGCCGTCAAAAGACAGCTGCGCGCCAGCTTAGACCAAACAAAAAACATAGCATTAATTCGTCGCGTTTCGTTCCATTCCTACACTTGAAACTCGTGCAGAGATAAAAAAAAATTGTGCTCTGGGCGTGTCGAGTGGCGAGTGCCAACATTCGAAATGTTCAAGCTGAACCATAACGCTTATTGTAACTTTTGTTAAAAAAAATTGCAAAAACTATTACCAATACAAACTAATCAAATTATTATTTTTGGATTTACTACGACTAAACTTAAATACCCTACACCAAATTAGAGCAACCAAAAAAAGAGAAACCAAAGTAGCACATATGCGTTATATACATATATCTACTATAAGTGGGCGTTGTCCTTGTTCGATTACGTCGTGTTAAATACTGAATTAAAACTGATTATTAACTCCACAACCACAAAAATATTCTAGAACAATAAAAATATTTCCAGTCGGATTCAAATTCAATTCTACTTTCACTTCGTTTCGGTAAAATTTCAATTGGTAGTACAAAATTTAAAAAAAATGTTTCTAGAATTTCCCAAATCCATATAGAAAGGTTAATTGGAATTCCATATGGCTATTTTCGATTTTAAAATAGGTTACGTTAAAATTTAATTATATTTTGCATGGTGGCTATTGAGGTCAATAATAAATCTTTGAAAACTCAAAATTTGAAATTTAGAGCAATTTTATAATAGTTTATTGAGCCAGCCAAATATACATATAAAAATATACTTAAATATTGTCATATTTAACACTGCGCATTAATGGCGTCACTTATGAAAGAACAAACTGAATATATCCTGCGATCCGTACTTATGCGTTGCGTAAGATATACAGATTAAAAAGAAATATATATGTATATAAAACAAAAACTCAATTAATTGCGAGACGGGTTCTCAAATGAATAACAGGTCAACATCGCCGCTCGTCATGAATAAATCTTAAAAACGTTTTGAAGTGTATCTGGAAATTTTAGTAAATAAGTTTAATAAAAAAAAGATCGTGTCTAATAGCTAAGGACGATGCATAATAAACCAAGAATATAAATATCAGCGTCGAATTCCGAGTCGTGTGTCCGTCCGTCTATTTGTCTGTCCAGCTTAACCGTAGCTTAAGAGCTATCGACCTGAAATTTAATACGTGCGCTCTTATTATTCGGGAAAAATTAACAAACCAAAATTAATCGATAGATACTTTTTTTATCATGTTAAAGCAACACATTTTTACTTTTTAACATTATAACAACAATAGCCGGTGAAAATTAATTACAAACTAAACATTATAAAATTCCATACACATTGCGGACGTATGTCAATAATTTGTACGAGTTTTTATCAAATATTACATGTTTTAAAAATTTAATTGTACAAACAATCTTTCTATTATCTGAAATTTTTTTAGAAGATAACATTTTGAAAACTAATACTTGTAAACACACAGTTTACTATTTAATTAGTTACTAATAAAAGAAATATTTTAAAATATTGATCACAGCCCAGAAGTAAAAGCGAATAACTTCCTGCTACAGTCAAAATATTCTTTTAAAGTGGTCCGGTCGAGTACAACACGGAATCATTGATGAAATTGTTTAAAAACGCGTTACAATACACAACTCCGCCGTTTTAAAGAAGTTTTCTACTTTGAAATGGATTTTTAAGAGCAAAAAAGGACCTTCGAAATAGGATCTTTTTACTATCAATTTTGTTTAATTTTAAACATTATTTACCTCATAATTTTAATAAAATTCATCTCTTTCTGTGATATTATTTTTAAAATGTAAGTTAAGAAGAATGAATCAATTCTATTTGTCAAAGTTATGTTTTAGTTATTTTATTAAATGAGTTGAGAATAATTTAGAAATATTTAAATATGTAAAACTGAATTCGTTATTAAAATCGAATATTTTGATCGGATTTTTTTAAATGAATAGTATTTTTACTTATTATTAATTTAAAAATAGCAAATTGATTTTAAAATGGTGGAGTTACGGATTGGTTAGTGCGATAAATAAACAAAAAACAGTTTTTTGATTATACAATCACAATTTTAGCGCATATGAACAACTGCATTCATAGTTTTGTATTACACTCGACCAGGTCTACAATCTACACTATGTCATTTTAAAAGTAATCTCTCTTCTTTTTTTGTGTAGCATAGTGTAATTAAAGAACTACTCCCACGGCAGACGTCCGAGCGGACAAGATGCCCAGCCATGTGTTTCGTCATCTGCAAACAAAATAAACAAATTGATATAATTTAATAATTAAAAAATTATAGATATCGAAATTAATAGAGTACCTGCAACATTATTCCATATTCCAAACTGTGCTTCTTTGTCGCTGGCTAATTTCTTCTGATTTAGATCGTCGTCTGAATCTATTTCCATTGCGTTGCTCGCTTGCAATTGCTGCAGTAAATCGCTGGCTGTGAATATTGTCCCATTGTCGATATCTTTTGATGAGTGTTTTGCTTGGGATTCTTCTGTCGTTGAAGCCACTTCATTAAAATGTGTATCAATAAGCATCGCAAATGCTTTCATTTCATTCTTATCCAGCACTGGCTCTATAAGGGGCAACAAGCTAAAATTGAAGATTGACGTTGTTTGTATTAAGCTAATAAAAAGCATACTGCTCTTATTTACCTTTTAAGTACAGGCGCCGTATACTCGTTGACAGCTTCCAAACGCTGCTCGACAAAACTACGTTCAAAAACCCAGATCCAAGGACGGCGCAGCGAATCACCAAAGATCAGAGTACGCTTCAGATCAACACCGGCATAGATCATCAAATGGCGCACTTTCTTCGACATAGTTTCTAAATTTAAAATCGAAAAATCGATTTCTTTTTCATTTGAATTCTAAAACGAGTTAAACATTTATTGAAACTATTATACTAATTGTTCAACGATAGAAGCACCCACCTCATCCAATTTTGCTTTGTATAACTGCTTGCATTTGCGAAAGGCCACAAAACCGCCCACAATTTGGCTAGCCCAGAAACTGGCACCAGTGCGTAGTGCTGCATCCGCAACGGGATCTTCAGCAATTGCCAAAAGTACGTGGAAAATGTCCTCAATAAAACCACAAACAGCCAACATGCGAAACAGGCTCTGCGTCAAATCGATGAGTGACTCCAATTGGGCTCCAGAGCTGTGTGTTTCTAAGTTATTTAAATATTATTAATAAATAATTTTAGGAGTATTAATTTATTTAAAATCATGTTATGGTTTAGTTATATTATAATATAATAATAAATTTACCGGCCAAAGTAAAAAAGAATCGCATTTTTAAAAACGCTTCTGTATAAATTTCGGGCAAATCCTTAATTGCCATTTCGCGTCGTACGAGCGCCTCCAGATTCTTGATAAGTGCATCGAACGCCGGCCTCAGCTCTTGCAGATTCTGCTCTTCGCAAAATTGTTTCAGCGCAGTGTATCGTTTGCCGTGCATGTGCCGCTTAGCTGTCTTAACAGTCGTGCCCCCCTTTATACAACATTCTAGCACCGTATCGTAAATACCAAAAAGTAGCGTCACATCTGCATCGAATTGCGTTTTGTCCTTGCGTCGTATGTGACTGGCATCTACATCACACATGGTGTCCCGCTGCGTAGCCCAGTAATAATCGTGCAACCATCCGATACAATATTGCGCCGTCGCGCTAAGAACCTCGAGTGGCGGTAGTTGTTGGCCATGTGCACAAATGTGACGCAAATCAACGACAAAAGACTGCAAGCCTAACTGTTTAGCTGTGTCATACATTGTGCGTTGATTATGGGTTTGCATGATGGAAGACATAAAATTAAAAAAACGCGTAAATGCAGAAGCATATAGTGTCTGCAGATCCCCGGCAGCAGCTGCTTCTTTTAGCTGTACTTCAAGCAAAACACTAGTGGCCAGTACAGCTGCCGGACAAAGAGTGCTACGCCGTAAGCTCCAGACGCGCATTTGTCCCAGCGCCCGATAGCGTGATGTTGCATTGGCTTCGTCACCGAAGAGCCAATTATATACCTGTGAGAATTCTGCACTGCAAATATGAAATACATATATTCGATAGTTTTAGCTATGAAGATCGTGGGAATCGTTTCATTTTATTATTTCTTACACATTCTTCCAGGGGCCTACCAGCGTTTTTCGTTTTATTGCTATGTCCGGATTAACTAAGTGATCACTGTTATTTGAATTTTGCAAATGCATTTCTTTCATTTTTATATTATTTTTATTTCACAAATAGTAAACAAAAACGCACGTGCGACGGCAGCGCTTGAATTAGAACTGAGGAGACTTCTGGAGAGTATCAAAAACAGCTGTTCACATCATTCACAACATTTCATATACAACAACATGATAAAATTTGATTCACCCTGCACATCAAACATTTAAAAGAAATTTATTTGTAGTCACCCGGCAAATCTACAAAGATTTAATTAATCTAATTTTGAATCACCCGACAAAAAACGGTATCAATTCTTCTTTGAAATCTTTTTCGTAAACAATAAATTGGTCGCACTTCACGCGTTTTTATTTTACATTTTTAATTTAATACTATTATGGGAATATTAAAAACTTGACTGACGCCCTAATAGTCATGTCATTTGGAGGAATAAAATAAAGAATAAAATAAAAAATAAAAGAAAAAATAAAAGAAAAAAAATTATTTAAAGATGGACAACGCCGACGAAAACAATAACAAAGGTAATCTAGTATTTAAAATTAAAAATTGAAGGTTCCAGGCAGAGATAAATGTTCGGGTTGATGTGTTTTATATAACGGGAGACTATTCCCTAAACTCTGGACTAAGGTGCGGTATACCGGCAAAGCCGGATTTGGATTTTTGCCGACCAAATTGTTGCTGGCTAGGATTCTATCGAATTTCGAAATTTATTAAACATTTAAAAACTTGAAAAATGTTGATGTATTTTTATTTTTGTTAGAATTTGTTAGAATCCAATTGGACGGCATCGTACAGTGTCTTAAATTGGAACGGGCCATTTGGCGAAATAGTCACATTTCTGGTTGGAACATTGTCCAAACTATTTTAAAGATACAAACTAAAATTCTCAACTTAGAAAGTAACCTACCAAAATTGTCAACCCAGCGTCGACTCGACTACGATAAAGCCAAATTCAGGCGACTACAACGCGAAAGAAAACTATCCAGCAATAGACTAAACAAGCTGATCACGCGTCTAGCAGATGCCAATGAACGCATACGGACATCACTTAAACTACTGCTTCAATGGACCAAAGACTGGACTATTTGCGACTATGTCTTTTATCGCAGTTGGACGTTGAAAGACATTTTAAAATTTGTCGATCATATATTCTGCCTCTACGAAGCTGAATATGAAATCAAACTAATGGTCGCAGGTGAGTTAAGGTTGCTTTTGTTATAAATATATATTTATATTTTATATATAAAAACATTGCCCCCTGACGACTATGTTCAATTTTTTTTTTATTCTAAATTACGCTTTTTAGGCTCTGCACAGATTTCATAAATACACTCAATTGTCTGGGGACATACTTTCAGAAACAACCTTTCAGATAGACAAAAGCGCTTATTATTTTTAAAAATGTATGATACAAAGGCCTTTTCCTCTAGATGCACAGGTTCGAGGCCAGATTTAGGATAAATAGGGATATCCTTTGCAAAGACGTTAACAGAGAGTATCGTAACAAGTGTACCCCAGTAAGAAATGTATTAAATAAAGAGTATCCCTATTTTTTAAAAAGATTATATTGGTTTAAAGAAAGAAGCAAGCAAAAATAAATTGCAATAACGAAATGTTCATCTCACTCCTTTATTAAATAATATCTACGCCACTGTTTCCTATTATAATACGATTATTTACCTACAACAGACAATAGTAATATATGTATTTTGTATCTTTTTGAATTAAGAAGACATAACGACGCTTCAAACCCACGAGGAGTTCCGCATTTTTCGTCTAGCCTGGCGCTTTCCACGTCACGCACTGACATCCGAGTATAATGCCATGTTCGAAATATTTCTAAATGAAACCAAAAAGGCGATCTAAACTATCTTGTCCTTCGTTAATGCTATTATAAGAGAATTAAATGTTTTTGTCTTCAAAGTGTGTAATAATTTTTGCTTAATGTTTGGTATTTTGGTAGGCCTCTATCGGACGGTGAGGCTAAGTATTTATCGGACCACCCTCGTATGTATTATAACGTCAGTGAAATTTAAGATACTTGATTGGTTATGTTTCTAATATCTGATATGAAAGTACTTCTATCTATAAAAAAAAAATAGAATTGACAAAAATAAAAATTGTTTTTGATTTGTATATATTTCGAGGGAAAACCAAAGTTGTTGTATGTTCGGCTAAAATTAATGTTGATAATCTGATCATATTGCGCATTTTATTTAACAGTTATGATTATTGCACATTGAATGATAAATAATGAACGGATTAACCAAGCAGAAATGGTTAGGTTAGGCTAGTGTGCCGGCATTAATGCCTCACATAGGCCAAGCAAACCACTTTCTCTCAGTAAATAGAAAAGAGTTTTGACCACGATTCGTGATTTTGATCCATTACGAAAGTCTCAGTATTTATCAAAGTTGTTTAGTTTTAAGAATTCATTTAGAGATCTAAAACTAGCATGCCCAAGTAAAGACATTCTACATCTGGCTAAATCCGGACACTAACAAAGTAGATGTTTCAGTGTTTCTTCTTCCTTCGATTCACAGCAATAACTACACCAATTATTTGGAACTAGTCCAAACCTAAAGGCATGGTGACCCGTTCGCATACCTATTAGTGTGCTGCCTCTTTCCTGCTTAACGAAATTATGCATTTGGAGTATATTTTATTATATACTGGCCAGAAAGTTTAGCTTTTAAGTTATTATTAATATTATTACTCAATTTATTGTTCGCAAGAGTTCGCTGGGACTTTATTAATGTTGATTATAAAAGTATAAACACAAATTATTAATGTCCATCATAGCACCTTACAAGCATGTCAGATTTTTCATATTCTATATCGCAGTGCCCGGTCACCCAAATAGGATTAATTTTGTAACGTTTAAGAAGACAACGTTTTTTTTTTATTCTATTGAAACAATTTGAAAGTTTAAAATAACTCATTTAAATTTAATTATTGGTAAAAGTAATTTTTTGTTTTCAAGAAATGCAAGAAACTGTTCAACAAAACCATTTAAAGAAACATGATCCGAAAATAATACAAACATTTATTACAAACTTAAAACAAGCGTACTAAACGAGAGTAAAAGTATTGCAACGACGTTAGGAATTATTTTGAAATTTATTGTCATATGTAATATGAATAAAATGTGTTTCACAGTTAGTATTATAGAGCAGTTTGTATGTACATTCCATGGGATCTGTTTGAGCAACTACAATATGTTTTCGCAATTGTTCACTGGGGGCCTTATTACGCTTAGCAGGGATTTTATATCTATGATAGTAGTCGTGCAACATCAACACGGGCGTGGAACTTGACCTACGCTCCACAAAGCATTTTTTCTTGGTATCAATAACCGAGATACATGTGATTTCTGTTATGTGCGGACCTATACAAAGATGGACCTACTTAAAAAAAAATCATAAGGGACGTTTTTGCATATGTCGCTTTTGCAGAATTAAATATTTAAAAAAAATTAAGTTTCATAACTTAAAAATCAATAACAATAACAAGAAAATAAACGTGCCACAACTCAAAATGTGCCTGTTTAATATTTACTTTGAGCGATAAAAAACTGTTCTAATTGTTACTTAAAATTATCATTATCAAACTGAGTCGAACCTAGCCATGTCCGTCCGTCTGTCTGTCTGTCATAATCATTTCTTGTAAGCACGGTAACAAGAGAGAGGTTAGAGATATTAAACTAATAATTGTACATTGGTTACTCTTATGCCCTAGATGAACTGATTAGATTTTACCACGCCTACTTGTAAATACGAAATCTTGAAATTTTAAAAGCGATTAAGGTGGTTCATGTTTGTAATTTTTCATTATATGTTAAAATTAAACTCTCATAACTTTAATTGGATACTTTGGTGCACAACCGATCTTGAATAAGTACATAAGTAATCTTATTTGGATGATTCACGATTTTTATAATTAGGGTGTTTCAAAACTTAAAAATTTGTAATATATATTTTTTTCAAATAAAATATTTAAAAAAAATGTATAATAAAGTTGTAAAACATAAACCACCCTAATTTGATTATTATATTTTGACAAGTGTTTCTAGCTTAGCCAGGGAGCGCTGTCCTGTCCTGTGCGGTACCTGAAATAGTTGTGTCATGCAATAAATGAAAAGTGCCTCTCAATTTATATTGAAAAATTTTATTTGCGTTCAAAAAATGTCTAACTTTATAATTACCTTACAATGAAATAATTTTTGTTTTTTCAAATTGCTTAAAATTAATTTTACTACAACAACATTTGTTTTGTATATGTAAACTGATGCACTTTTGTTTCGGGCACGCCAAGTTTTATTTGTTGCTTTTTTTTATTTGTTCTTTGTTTTAAAAACAAATTTCATAAAAATGGCATCGCTTAATAATTTGGCCTATGTATTTTAATGTTTTTTATTTATTTATATTTTTTTATGTATGTATTTGTTCTTAGTTACCTAAACTAACTTGCTCTATATATTTATATATATGTACATATTTATTGCATCCCTATTGTTTTTTGTTTGTTTGTTAATTTAATAAATTATTAAATTAGTATTCCCATCACTTAGCGTCGTTAGTCAGCGTTAAATGTTTTATTAACTTATTTGCTAACTTAAAATGCTAAGTAAATAAAATTTGAAAATTTATGTCGCCTTTAGTAAATAATTACAACTATCAAGTAATTTTTCTTCTCTTAATTTTTCTCTTAATTTTCTTGTCGTATGTTAAGCCGTGCTTCGTACGTAATTTTAGATTTTTTACAATCATTGTTTTATTTTTAGGTGTAGTTATATTTTTGTCAATACAGTTAAATGCTAGAATTTACATGGAATTATAATGACTTTACATTTTTTACATAGGTAGAAAATTAGACTGTGCCCTCGATAATGTTTCCACTGTGAAATTTAGTTTTCTAATTGTAGGTTCTGCCATGTCACTCAATGCTCGTCTCCGAATCTTTTTGATTTATGTACATGGGATTTAAGTCTGATTTCCACTGAGTGCATTTATAGTTATTATTCGCATTGTTTGCGTACTTTTTGAAAATGAACGTAGATTTAAATAAAATCAAATTTGCACCACAAAAACTTGCTGAAAAAACATGTTTAATTGCATCTTGCACATACATATATTGTTTTATTTTTCGTTTATACTTTTTGAATAATAACTCGACTCATATAAAGTCGCATTTTTTGTATTATTGCTACCTTAAAAATTTGTAGACCATTTTATGTTCACACTTTTCTGGTTTCAGCATGATGAAATAAATATAAGGTGAGGAAAGTAGAAAATTGTTCCTCTCCACCTCGATATTAATTTTCTCTTTGAATATTGAATTTTTGTACAGTTGCCATTGTTGCTACAAAATTATTAAATAAATAAAAACAACAACGTAATTTTTGGTCGAAAATAAAAAAATCAAACTTCAAAATAAGGTTTTTTTTTAATAGAATCAAAGTACATCGTAAATATTTTCGTAAACCGAAGTGCTAAACCGGTTAGTATCGATTTATGTTTATTTCTGTTTTTTTTTCTTTTTGTGATTTGAACTTAAAGTGTTTTAAACCAACTCATTTTCTCGGATTTCTGTTTTACGAAACGAATCGTATTTCTCGGTATACACTGTGTTTCGGTTATTGGGTTCTTTCTGAGATTTACATATAAATATGTAAAAATGTAGCCCGATATACGATGGTGGTCCGATAAGTACATAACCTCACTGTCCGATGGAGGCCTACTTTGCAGACCTCGAGAAAACATATTTTTCCAGGCGAGTTAAAGAAGTTGGATCATCGCTGAGTCGAGTGTATCGAGCTTAAAGGAGACTATGTTAGAAAATAATTAACCACTCTTCCATAATATTCGTTTTTCTTTTGTAGGCTAATGTAAATCGGACCACCCTCGTATAAGTGCATGCAAATAAGCTATATATTGAATATTTATGTGCATGGGCGTGATCCAACTTTGCTTACATTGGATAAAGGAATTAGTAATCACTGGTGACGATCCATAAAAGTAAAAATTTCCCTTAAATTCATTAAGTGTGGTTGTAATTGGCGTGACAGATCGAGCGGCAGGCGTAAGCGTAACAAAAAGCAAAACTTAACAAAAACAAATAATGAAAAAACTTACAGTTTGTAATAGTTTTAGATAAAAAGTGATTTAATCGGAGTTTAGGCTATAAATTTTCAATCTGATTTGTTTCGAAGCTTAGCAGATTTTGTTTTACAATTTATGTATCTTCTTTATTTTAAAATATATTTACAATTTATGGTTTATAAATTTGTGTTTTTTTTTATCAGTATCTAGTTTGTTTGTTCTATTGGTTTATTTCCCTTTAACAAGTGTTCGTTTTGTTTGTATATAATAGTACAAAAATGAAACCATTTCATTCGTTTAAACCATTAAAATGTTAACAAAAACTTTACAAAAGCAATACCAAAATTTATATTCAAAACAAATATACAATATAACAATTCATTCATTGGAATAACGTTGTTCGGTTGTTGTGATGTTGTTGCTGTATACAGTCTTATTCATAGAGTACACTTCAGGATCCACGCTTATGTAAGGAAATAATGAAATGAATTACCACAAGAAAACATTTGCATACCCTACAGAAACAATTCGGTGTATTCATTATGACTTTGGCGATTATGAATATATAAATAATGACGGTGAATGTATATATAAATGATCAGCGTCTGATTCTGAGTCGATTTAACGATGACATCCGTCTGTCTGTCCCAGCAATTACAGCCATAGTTTAAGAACCATCGAACTGAAAGTTGTTATATGAGCTCCTATTCTCCATGCCGAGGCTAAGTTCTAAGGTGGACCAGATCGGACCAAAACTACTACCTCCTCCCATACAAACCAGCCCTATCCCAGCGAAAAAAAATTAATTAAAATAGTTCCAGTGCAGATATCCAATTCAATTTCGATATTTAGCACTTTAGTTGTAACACAAAATTGCTTAAGAAAATGGGCGTGACCGTTTAAGAACTTCAAACTACCACTTTATATGCGGAAAAAAAATTATTAGAAATGCAGCGTAAATAACCAGTTCGAATTCGGTATTTAACACTTCGGTAGTATCACAAACAAAAAATAGGTTTGATCCGATAAGAAAAACGCCCACTTATAATAGAGACATCTAGCACTCATGTGCTAAAAGCAAACTGAAATGGCGAAGGGTATATGAGATCCGGCAAAGCAAAAGAAAATTCTCTTACTAGTTTTTTTTTAAAGCGGTCTCTACCAATATTTTCAAATTTCAAAAGATGTACATTTAAAATTTTACTGATTGATTTTTATTTTTTTGGAATAAAATATCATTAACATAATTATTTTTTATAAAAAAAAAATCAGTAACTAATATTTTTCCCACCGATTACAATCGTAGTTTAAGAGCTATCAAAGAGGCATATGTCCCATAAGTGCACCAAGCTCATTTTGTTTTCTCCAATATGATGTACGATATTTGAGCTCCGACAAAGCCGAAGGCAATTCTCCAACTAGTTATTTGAAAAATCAGAAAATAACTGCTGACTCGATTTTTTTAACATAAATTCTAACTTAATTGTTAATTTTTAAAATTTTCGACTTGAAAAATTTAAACAGACAATTGATGACTCTAAAGAGACTGGGTGATGAAATCTTCTGAAGTTCCTTCGTGCATATCTCTACTGCATTCCAATATCTCTACTTCCTTGCTCCATGAGGACTGAGAACTACGGTCACATACCATACCAGCCCACACTCAACTCTAAGCTCTAAACGACTTACGTTCGAGGTGTTTTCTTTAGGTAAATTTAAGTAACGTTCTGCCAGAAGAGTTTCAATCGTCTAAAACGTGACTGCGTATTCTCAGTGATTACTTTTGATAGATATAACATAAAATCGTAATTTGCAAACATGAACACGAATGGAAATAAAAATCAAACAATTTTGTATTTAAAAAAAAAATATGTATATATATTTTTTCAATAATTTCTGCTTAATCAATTGAAAATAATTTACAAAATAAAACTAAACTAATATTAACTAAAGTGAAAACCAAACTAGTTAAAAATAGTAGTACTAGACGTCTTTGAATGATGTTATTAATGTTTGTAGAAAAAAAACTCACTAACTAAAACTAATTTAAACTTGTTTACATAAAAATTCCTTAATAAATTCATTTAAAATAATGTAGTTTTTTTTAATTTAAATTAAATTTAAAACAAAAAATATGCGTTATCATTTTGAATGTGTTTGTTTGTTTGTTTGTGTGGTTGTTGTTGTTTACTTAATGAACTCATGTCTAAAATTAAAATACGTTTTGTACACTTTTTTCCATAAACATGCAAAAACAGAAATTAAAATTATTTATGATTGTAGCTTCTCCTGTATCCGCGCGCCTATGTTACATACACAAATTATATACTCGTTCATACAAGTGATTTACAAAAATAATAAAATCTAAGTTAAAGCAACTAAAGTACATTTTGTTCGTTCTTGCAATACATTTCAGTTAATAACAATACAATTTCTTTTTTCTTTATCGATTTATCTTAAAATGGTTGAGGGAGATATTAACATAATTATGCGAATTACCGTCGGCGTGTAGCTTTTACAGTCTACAGTCTGGAGAAATGTTTCGTTACTTTTTCAATAACTAAAAATTTTCTTTCTTTTTCTTTTAGAGTTTTTTTATATACAGATCTTTTCTTTTATGCTTATATAATTTGTTTAAAGAATATTGCTTAAATTTTGACTAATGCAAAGTTGTCGAAGAAATCAACTAACCAAGCGGTAATAGTGTGAGGTGCGTGCACCCTGACGGTAATTGGTATAACTAACGTTAAGCGGTAAAAAATGCAATAACTACGCGCACTGCACACGGTCGGTGTAAACAATAAATTAAGTATGTTGTTTCTGTTTCCACATACACATGTTAAGCATATAAATATACATATATATATACATGTATTTATAATTTAAATAATATTGGTAATAATAAACTAGTTTGTAATTCAATTAAAATGTATATACACACATACTCGTATATATATCCTTCAATACAATTCATTTATTTATGCACTTCTACAATTACATATACGTATATACACAGCATATAAATACATATATAAAATGTATGATTTTCTTTAATAACTTAAATAATTTTTGTTTTTATGATTATTTTGTTTTGTTTTATATAAATTAACAATTGTTTGTTGTTTCTTGTTTACGACGACGGCTGCTATACTCGAATGTACTAGAATTAGGTTGACGAACCATTTAGCGTTTTTTTGATCCTATCACTTAAAAATTAATGTGTATATTATATGTACATATATTTAGTACTGGTTATTTAAAATTGTATCTTTCCTTTTAATATAGTCTTACCCTAAAACTAATATTTAATTTGTTTAATTTTGTAAATTGTTTCTTCCCATTCTCGTTTTTCTTTACTAATTTCAATGGATTTTGCGATATATAATTGAATTTAAAATAAAATTGCATTTCTTTTTTGTTTCTTTTACTAATTACTTGCGTATTTATGTGTGTGTGTGTCTATTTGTTTGTGATTTGTTAAATTGTTTTGCATTATTTCTTGTTTACAATTATTACAATATCTGTTTTACAGCATTGTACAATGGGGGTGAAGCGTTGTTGTTTGCATTTTCATTGACCTTCTGCATCCATGGAAGGTGTGCTCCTTAAAAGAAATCACCTTCCATTAATTTCAATTATTTGTTTATGCTTTATTGGATTTAAAAACTGACATCGAATTAGAGGAACAAAAACATAAACAAATATTGCTTCACCAAATTGTACTTCTCTGTTAATAATGTTCTTCATTCATTTTCCGAGTTAGTATTTACAGTGTATCCCATGCAAATGTGCAATTGTATTTTTTAATAATTTTTTAGCAATATTTTGTACTTAAGGTATTCACAAAAGTCTTATACATAACTTGTAAAATGTAATATTTATTGCAAATGTGTTATTAAATAAACATTTTTACAAATTAGAATACATTGAGATATGATTCTCTGACAATAAGTAAGACTTTGTGAATACCCTAACTTCAATAGGATAATGCATAAAAAAACCGATTTTGTTGGTAGTTACTCCTGGAAGTATAAAAACGGAAGCATAGCGAATGCAGAGGTTCCTGTTTCAGAAATAAACAAAAATGAAAAAAAAACGTTTTTGTTCAGTGGCCAGATCATTATTGGTTTACATGGTTTTCGTTTTGAAAAAAATCTATTTTTATATTAAAGCATAACTTTGAATACACTTTTTTAATAACATGTTGGCCGCCGAGACTGTTTTGAATTCATAAATTATTCCTTTGAAAATTTAAAATTAACATCTCTGTTAAGAATTGTTACGATTTTTTTCTGTTTTTCTTATCACAGAAATAAAATCTGTCTAAAACAAAAAAAAAATTAAATAAATATCTAAAAAAAAATATATATATATATATCAAAATACTTATGTGCAATTTGGACAGACATATAAAACCAATATAAAAAAAAAATATATATATTACAAAATTTATAAAACACTTAAACATTTTGAAATTCACAGACATACGTGGTGTTATGCATGCAAAGAAAAAACAACAACGCGTGTTTGTAGTTTTAAATTTGCTCTGGGCTCGTTCTTTTCCTCTCCTTTTAATCATTTCAGAGCTTAGGCAATCGCTGCTGTCATATAGTACAGATCCATTAGAGTTTGTACATTGATGGGCAAGCACGATAGACGATCGTGCGTATTCGAGTCCAGCACGAGCCATGACAGCGCATTGTAGCCCTCAAGCACGTACTTCAAAACGTCGGCAGTGAGCGTCGAGTCAAGCGGATGATCAGTGGCGGATGAGTGAGCGTTCGTAGAGTTGAGTATGTCATCGGTGGTCTGAATATTCGGCACGTGCAGGTGTAACGCTGTCTTTAGGAAAACCGGGCACACATCTTCAAGGTGCGGGCAAGCTGCCCAAAACCACGACGGCATTCGTCCAGTCGGTGCGGTCGACACCATGTAGCCAACTGCCAGCGGCTGTTGATTGATTGAACCAACCTGCATAGACAAACAAAAATTGATTTATTTTGAACATTCCGTTTTACATTTCTGTTAGACAGGAGAAACGTTTAAAGTTTTCGATTTGCATTTAAATACATTTGAATACGTCAAAAAAAATATAATGGTGATTCAAATATTTTATGATGTTATGTTAACTTCATTACATTGTTACCATTTTTATAACAAGAACATGCCAAATGTCAAAAATGAAAATAGTGTGTCCACATCTATAATTTTTTACAAAGCTTTTTTGTTCTAATGAGATCAAGTGAATACAAATATAGCTACAGCCGAAATCATATTTTTGGAGCTACAAAATAAAACCAGTCTCTTTGTGTCGAGTGCGACTAGAAACGATGTCGTTCTGTACCAAATGAGATACATTTTTATTTAAATAGTTAGTTGTTGGCTTTGGGATCTTAAAAATTGATTTTTGTATATTCTTAAAATCATCAATTGACTTACCTCTTCCAAATCCTGTTGTTGTGTCGAGGTAAAATTATTTCCACCGGCACTTTGCCAACTACGATTGTCCTCCATGCGATCAGGGCTTCCATGGTTTGACAAGCGGCCCAATTGAGCTACAAACAAAGAAACACAAAATCATAATCAGTTAAAACTAAACTAAATTTTAAAACACACTGAAAAGCACATTGCAGATGTTAGTATGTTACTTACGTTCCCAAAATAAATCTCCCATAAGGACGACGTCCGTGAAACCCTCGTTTTCCTCATCCTCATCAAAAGTAAGAAAATCATTGTCGAGGTCTACTT
Organism: Suillia variegata; assembly: GCA_949127995.1. Taxonomy (NCBI): domain Eukaryota; kingdom Metazoa; phylum Arthropoda; class Insecta; order Diptera; family Heleomyzidae; genus Suillia; species Suillia variegata. The sequence goes on along the minus strand of OX421845.1, from coordinate 15,219,063 downwards.
GAGGTTCATTTTGGAATTGTCGCGTAAAGGACTAAAAATAAAAGAAAAATTAAGTATTCAGTATTAACTGCTGAAACAAAACAAAAGAAAAGACGCATTTCTTACCAGGCACACCGCACTTGTGGGAAAAACAAGAATGTGCGTGCACGTCACATCCTGCGGCGTCGAAAGCGGATTCTGCATAGAGATTTGCGAAAAACGTTCGTCAGGGGTAAATTGATCTGGCATCACGCGCAACTTGGCGTCCGGTTCGAGAGTCACGAGACAGGCACTCAATATACTTGGTGGATACATGAGCGTGCACTGCTTGCAAATGTCCTTTAATTGTTTTGAAGCCTTTTGCAGATTCTGCTTACTCAACAGATACGACCACGAAGTCAGTTCGCTATGGCCTATACGGCCAATCCGTCCGATAACCAAACGCCACGGTTGTGCGGTTTGCGAGATTACGCCCATTATGAAATCCATAAGTTTTTTAAGTCCGACACGTCGCGCAGGCGCCTTTCGCCGCCGCGCTCTATTCGGCACTTCAATGTTGATGCAAACCTTTTCGAGCAGCTCGCCGCGATCGTCTGTAACTGTGGCTAGCAGCCAACTCTGATCCTCGCTCATGCAATAGTTACAATACATTACCGCGTACTTTTGTTCTGCGGCGCCGCGCAACATACTTGAAGCAGCAACGCCACTGCTGCCTCGCGAAAAGTCAGACTTATCGCTGCCAGTCTTCTCATGAACCGGTGCGAGTATATACGGTGGAGTGTACATCTTGTACGGTTGTCGATTTTTATCGTCCTTCGACTTGAGGAATACCTCCATGTTGGCTGCGGTTCCGAAACCAGTCAGCGACTTGACGCTCTGCGCATGCACCATATGTCGGCGACACTGCGAAAAGATATTCAACGCAAGACACTTGATCTCATCGGAGAAACGTTTACGATTGCGCGTGCATCCCAATTCGAGTATCGATTCGAGTGAAATAATCTGTATGTTAATATTGGCGCGAACAGAATCGGGAATTGCACGCAACAACTCCGAGTAGCAACGCAATAGCGCAATACAGGCGAGCCGCTCTAGTTCAGGCGAGTCGGAGCCGAAAGTAAAAGGCTCGACGACATAAAGTACAATTGCTGGCGGGTTAATGTCCTCCATGGCTTCACCCATACCTAACGGATCACCTAGCGGTAGTGCGGGCTTAGCATCGGCTGCCGCCGCCGCTGCTGCTTTAGCAGCATCGACTTTGGAGTCAGTGCTGAGGGTGCTATCGGTAGCACTGGACGACTGTTCGACAGACGATGACGCCGTTGGTGGTTCTCCGCGTGGTGACGCATGTGATTTGTCTGTTATACCATCTGAACTACTGTGATTTGGGCTCGTTGTGCCTGCTCCGCGTTCCCTACTACTGCTTGCACCGTACTCAGGTGGATCCAGCAACGTCTTGTCGCCCGGTATGCGACTCAAATATGGTGCTAACATATTCTGGAAGGCGTGCGCATATAAGCGTATCTTTTCGGCCAATATGCCGTGGTCGCCTGCATCCAGCGTGCGCAACCAATCGTCGAGCGGCGTCGTTTGGGAAGCCACATCAACGCGTCCCACCGTCAACATACCATCCCAGCCGCGCATCGGCGTATGCCGTCCGAGCTTACACATTTCGTATGTTGTCGAGAGCTCCTTAAAGTAGGTGCGTGTTTTGCTGACAGCATATTCGTTATCTGGACACACAATCAGGTAGACAACGTCGCGAGCATATGAGTAAGGCTCGAGCAAGAACTTGTCCCAGTAGTGAATAGCGAGCGGCGCCACCGAAATCCAGTCTTTATCATGGCCGACAATCACCGACGGTATGGGTTGCGGCTCACATTGTCCTGATGCACGTCCAGCTAAACGATGAAACTGGCGCCACGTCAGTGGACCGCTAACCGTGTAAGTGGCGGCGGTATCTTTGATGGCGTTTCGCGACTTTGTGTGGAAAGCGTTCTGCAGCATTGGCTGAATGGAATTCATTGTGCGCACAATATCCTTGTTGCTGCGCGTAAAGCCAACTGGAATATATGGCCACTTGTGAACACTAAGACGCGAGGAGCCTACGGCGTTGTTACGACGATTGGAGGGAGTATGCGATGAAAACGGCGACAGCTGATGATGATTTTGGTGGTGGTGCTGCTGCTGCTGATGATGGTGAAGTTGCATGTGATGAGAGCCGGCGCCAAATTCGCTAGCTTGCATCGTGTCCATGCGTTGACCGTCGTAAGCAAGACGCGCTTGCTCTAGCGCGAGACACATTATGTCGTTAGCATCGACAAATTCTAGAACGTTGGCGATTGCCGCTATTGACTGCGGCTGCCTGTGCTGTTTTGCAAGACGTCGACGATGGCGTTGCAGAGCTCGATGTATCGAACTACTCGACGTCTGAATGGTAGAACATTGCTGCAACAGCAAATCGAAAATAGCGTGTGCTTGTTGTTCCACAGCGACCGATGATTTGTCAGACGAAGCGGGCATCAGCGCATTATTGCTTAACGTGTGAGGGGGTTTTATAGTTGACGTCGGTAGCGGCGGTGGCGCAGCGCCGTCGTTGTGTCTCAGCGCCGACGTAAGACTTGTTATGAGTGCGAGCAACGATTGTTTTTTCTGACGACCGGGATCCTCAGCAATGCCAGTTATTTCCATTTCGTCCTCATAGAAAAGGCCAGCACAGTGTGCTAGACGACGATTGACCACAGCGCTAAAGCCGCAAGTGCAATCAACTGGATCGTCGTCAACGTAACCTGTGATATGCTGTTGATGGTTTCCGGCACCACTGCCACTAGCGGGTGTTGTAGACGATGACGAATTTGAGCCGCCAGTGTTGTGACCGCCACCTCCACCGCCGCCCGATCCTCCGCCAGGCAAAGAAGCAGGCGAAGGCAAGGCACTTCCAACACCGCCACCAAAGGCACTTAATCCACGCATGCTGCCCGCAGCCACTAAAGATAAAGAAGCCGGTGAGGGTGCTGGATTGAAGCTGCTGCCCGGCAGTGGTACATAGACGCCGGAATCGGCACCGCGTATATTGCCCACCTTCTGAGAGTCAGCATTGCAAACGCACACGGTGCTGCTATCGAAATTATGATCACGAAAAACATTTAAGGCCGTGTCGTAAAGCAAAATATTGACAATCAGCGAACTCACTTCAGGCAGTTCACGTGCAGCAATTGCCGCCGACGTGGCATGACATAAACCACCTGCCGTCGAAGACATATTGCCTCCGTTATTTATTGCGCTGCCTGCTACGCCGACGCTGTGTGGTCCACCATGAGAGTGATTGTGCGGCGTGTGGCGACCATGCATACCACCACCGACACTTTGGGGCGTATGTGGCGGTTCCTGCGAGTTGTACTGTTTGTTCAAATATGACGAGGTCGAAGTCGCAGGGCTAGCTACAGCCATTTCGTACGGTGGCGGCGGGTGTATGGGCGTCTGTCGTTGGGGCTGCATCATTGGCGAACCACGTGGAAACGGTACCGAGGCGGGTGCTGGAGAAATGGGAGACATACCAGCACGATGCATAAACTGCTGCATAGTGACGGCAGCAGGTCCGCTAGGCGTGTTGGTTAACGCTGCCTGCGGACAGTTCAGTTGGTTGAGCAGCAGCTGGCTGCCGCTACCGCCGCCACTGCTAAGTGGTAAGGGCACAGTGTTGGGATGCATAGGTGACGGCAGCGGACCGAGTGGCGTGCGCGGCTGTTGAAGCGGAGTTCGAGGAGCAGCCGACAACAACTCATGCAATTGCTGATGATGTTGTTGTTGTTGATGATGAAGCTGTTGTTGGTGTTGTTGTGCCGCTGCAACTGCTTGCGCTGCTGCTACGGCGGCACGTGACGGCTGCTTCGTCCACGACGGCTTGTAGACACAGTTTGGCGGCACTACCAATGGTGGCAGTGTTTGACTCGGCAGATTTGTAAGCGGCGCATACTTTGAGGAGCCTACAAACTTGGCTTGTTGAGGCGGTCGATAAACGTACGACCAATCTTCAATAGGCTCCTCTACAGGACTACCCAACTCCACCGAATACTCCTGCTTGATTTTGATAATGCTGCCAGTAATCATTCCACCACTGCCAGTATTTGCCTCTAGCGTGCTCGTCAATGATGAGCTTAAATTAACACTGAGGTCAGTCATTTGGATATCCATTTGACAGGGACTGGAATTGGGATGATGTTGCTCGTGGGAGGGTGGTGTCGGAAACATTTTCGTTAAATCTTCTGCTTGGATTGTGTTAGCACTACCACCAGAGTTGTTGTTGCTGCTGCCGTTGTTGTTATTCACAGAGGACACGTTCGTTGCATTAGTGCAATTCTGAAGAGCTGCAATGGCAGCTGCGCCCGTAGCCGCTGCTACTGCTGCCGCCGCCACTGCTGACGCAACTGCTGTAGTACGCTTGAGATCGTCAATTGTGTTAGTGGCGGCACCGCATCCGTTTGATGGATTATTTGAGTCTGGAGGCGTATGTATCTGCACACTGCCACATTCGTCGTTCGACGAGGTTTCAAACAATTGCTCCAGATCGTTTAGTGATGGATTGAGTCCTTCGGCTGTATAAAGATTTCCGCCCACACTTCCCTTTGCCTCCTTGCAGGGAGAGGTGGTGCCCTGCATAACTTCCGTTTTAATATCGTGTGCAGAAAAGAAAGTGCCATCAGCATTACTATTTAGTCCGCCACCATTGGCACCGCCATTGTTACCGCCCATGTTATTTGCTGCTATGCCCACCAGCCCTCCGAAGTTAGCGCCACCTATTGATGATGCCACATCTAGCGCGGCAGCGGTGGAAGCGGCTGCTGCATCGATAGAAAGCAGTTGCAATCCGTAAACGGAGCGAGGCGACGGCATTAGCGGCGTAAAGTGTGTGTGTCCCTCGTAGAGGTTCATTGTGCGCAGAGAACGGTATGGTTTGTTAACCACTTCGTTTGGTTTAAAACGTTTCATCGGATGGTTAACCCTGTTCAAAAAAGAGAAAAAAAGATTTATTTTAGGAAGGAGATATAAAGTATGTGTATGTTTGTGTAGGAGAACTATGTCAAGTTAAAATTGTTCAAACAGTTCATAAAACTTTTTTTTGGAAAATCCTTCCCTTACTACCAGAATTTAGTAATTAAAAAAAAACTTTATCCAAAATACATTTTTTATAGCAGTAACGATATACGAAATGAAAAACATATTCGTGCAACTCTGGTATAATTCTTTTTAAATATTTCTACCGTGAAATAAAAGTTTGTGTAAGTAAATTTCAACTCAACGACTCTCACGCTATCGTGTTAGCAAGAAACAAACACTCGTACAGACGGCTATTTCCACTCAATTTTTTAACCTGCAAAGAATAAATATATACATTTATACATACGAGGGTAGTCCGATAAGTACTTAACCTCACCGTCCGATGGGGGTCTACTTTGCAGACCTCGAGAAAACATATTTTTCAGACAGGTAGGTTAAAGAAGTTGGAGCATCGCTTTGTCAAGTGTATCGAGCTCAAAGAAGACTATGTTGAGAAATGAATATACACTTTTCCAAAATTTTCGTTTTTCTTTTGTAGGTTAAGTACTTAATGAACCACCCTCTTTCATTCAAACTAAATATGCTCCACAAAGTGGAGCTACCAGGTAGCTAGGAGCTACCTGATAGACACGACTCGATTAGCACAATAATGAAACTTTGGTACACAACCTGTAAAACCCCTGAAGGTCGGTCTCCGGTTCAAAACTATCTTGATTTGTTTATAAATATTTTAAGCATCGTAATGTATCTAGACATCGGCATGAGTGTTGTATAAAAAGCAAAATCTTTTAAAGTAAAAAAATGTTCGATCGTAATATCGGTCCCGTATTTAATCTATTTTAAATGGCCCATTGAATACAATCATTTGGTATATTATTAGAGCCAAAGATGGAAAATGTCTTGTATTTTGCGACACAAACCCCTTTAATGCTCTGTATCACGAATTTTATCAACAATTCACAGTTAATCTTACCAGGCGTCCTGTTCCGTAAAGTCGTACAGTTTATCCAACTTGAGGCAATTATCGTTTGCTTCAATGTCTTTGACACTTAATTTTGGCGGTTTGTATAACTTTAAAAAGTTATTCATAACATCCATATACGAAATATCAAGTGACGACGATGATGGGCCAACAGCACCGCTGTTTCCATTACGATTGCAATTGTTTGGTAAAGCGGTGGATGAGGCGGCACACGGCAAGCCCGGTTCTAATTTCACTTCAACGCCAGCCCCGGGTGGTGTCAACGCTTGATGATGGTGCATCACTTCAAACTTTTTTACCGAAATTGTGCCACATTGCTGTGATGTAATTTGCTGTTGCTGCTGCTGCAAGGGCGGCTGTGTCGCCGCTGCCGTCGACTGCTGTTGCTGCTGTTGTTGTTGTTGCGGTCCGATGGTAGGCGTACAACGGCCCACACTGGGCGGTTGTTGCAGTGGCACACTGCCTGGCCCCACACAACCTCCATGAATACCATCGACTGAGGGCGGTGGCTCCACGCTCGGCGGTGCTGGGTGCACATAGGGCGAAGCAGTATTGCTCTTGTTGTCATGTTGATCAGTAGGCGTGGGCGCAGGCGTATTTTTGTCGAGCAGATGATCGATAGGTGTCGACGGTTGCTGCAGGTTCGACACTGAGAGAGGAGCGCCGCGTGGGCTCATATTGAGAAGCTAAAAATGTATAATTATTTGTATTATTGTTAAACAAAAGAATGGACTTAGTTCGATAACTAATAATTCAAATTTGTTTTTTTTTTTAATGGTTTAAGATTTTTCTGAATAAAATGAATTACGTTTAAACCTTCTTTGAATTGTTTTAAACAACAAATTGAAAACAATTAAAATTTACTTTATTTATCTTTCAAACGAATTTTTTTTTTAAATTTTAATAAAAATAAATTCAATCATTTCTGGAATATTGAATTAAAACACACAAAAAAATCAAATATCAATTAAATAGAAGTATTCGAATAAAACACTAAAACAGAGCATTGATCGATTCGATTTGATTTGATCAGTTCCGTTCGGTAGACCACAACAGAGAATTAAAATTCGAAAATGGAATGAAACCTCTGGAACTCACTTGATCGGCCGGTGGCACGGATGTCGGTTGCGATAACGATGAGTTTGGGTGCGGCGATTGTGCAGGCGTTCCGGGTGAGCCAACCGACGGCACGGGCATTGAGTCGCCGATCGAGTTTCGCGAGTAGGTGGATGCGCCGCCGTGCGGAGTGCCGTGCGGCGTTGTGACGCTTGTAACCAAAGCCCTAAAAATATTTAATTAGAGAATAGATTGCATTGTGCCGTTAATATCAATTGATTCTTATTTGATGACATCAGAGAGGAATGATTGCGGTGATGAGCGTGGGCGTGAAAAAAATTAGCTTACAACCAATTGTAAATAAATGTATATTAATCAAAAAAATATATACGAGTATTTAATGTTCTCAAATAATGAAACGTTATACAGAAGTCAAAACCATATTTATGCAAAAAACTAAAAAAAAAAATCAATAAAAATATTGTGAAATCATGGTAACAATCTACAGAAATGCCGAAAGATTAAAGCAAATATTAGATTAAAATATAGTAAAAAATAAATTAAAAAATAAAACATGATTAACCACATCCAAACTAAAGAAGAAAAAGAAAGAAAAAAGAACGCAGCTGTAAAGAAATCAAAATCATATTTATTGACCAAATGAAAAAAGAAATAACCATGCAATGGGCATCCAAAACCAACTAGAGTACATATTTATTAGGTAGGGGTATTGTAACGTTTTGTAATAACGCCAAACGACTAAACGAATGTCATCAGCAACTAACTTAGGCAAAATTATAACAAAATTGAAGTGTGCAAATTCAAGTTTAAATTTAACTAAATAAGACAAAATATGCATGTAAATTATACGAGTTCCTAAAATACAAATGACGAAATTCGACGCATCGAATACGCAAGGCGCGCGTGGCGTGTTAACTCTTTCTTTTTTGTTTTGTACAGTTTTTGTTCTTATAAATTTCCATTTAATTAAATGAATTTGATGCATACAATTTACAATCAATATTTCGAGTTTTTACAAACTTAGTATGTGTAAGTATGTGTTTATTTACTGTAAATTTGATAATAACGAAAAATCCAACAACAAGAATCGACCTCAAAGAAATTCGCGAGTGTTTTCGATTAGCATTGGATTTCACGTTTTTTAATTTCAGTGATTTTTGAAATCTACTTTTTACAAACGAAAATATGTGAAATATTCGAAATATTACAATTTTTTTAAATAATTTTATAGCATACGGTAGTAGCTGTAATTTTGCATTAAATTTTGATCAATTTTTTTTGCAAAATTTATTGTGTATTATATTTTACTTTGTACATATATATTTAAATAAAGCAGCAGTATAAATTAAATAGTATGAAAATTACAAATTGTAAATTCAGTTCTTGATTAAATTTCAATACGAAAAACAGAGTTGCACTAATACGTTTTTCATTACATTACATTTCATTCAAAAACGTTATTTTAGGATAACGTTATTCTTCAAAAAACGAAAAAATTAAATTCAAAATATAACGTTTTCGGACTGATATCATTGATAAGAAGTTAAATATATAAGCAATTTCTTTTGCATATTAAAGATCCAAATATTGGCTTGAATATACAAAAAAAATGATTTTTCCAATGTCGTATTACCAAAAAATAACGTTAAAGACAACCAAAATTGAATTGTCAAACAATAATTTTTCTGAGAGAAAAATTCGAAACGTTAAGTAAATTCAGCACTAGTAAGAAAAAGGTAGAGTAGAAATTGATTTACACCAGTGGTTGTTGTCTTTAGACATTGCAAAAACGTATATTTTGTTTTAAATTCAAGGCAAGATTTCGATCTTTAATATGCAAAAGGAATTTGTTTTATATCTTACGTCTTGTCAAAGATATAAGCCGGAAACGTTATATATTAAGTTTTATTTTCTCGTTTTTAAAGAATGGCGTTATAAGGTTTTTTTTTAAATTTTCCGGTTTTGTTTTTCGGTTTTCGTTTTTTTTTTTTTTGGAAATCGAAATTGAAAATAACGTTATTAAATCATAACGTTTTCGTGCAGCTCTGTTAAAAAAAAACTCCAAAGTTTTTGTACTGATAATCTGGAATTACATTTAAGTAAAAAATTTAATGAAATTTTTTTTTTAATTCGAATACAACACAAATTAAACAAATACTTTGATTTTATCAAATATGACAGGGCAGTGCCAAACCCGCAAAACCTCCCCGAAATTAACCCATAAATTTTGCGTCATGAAAATATGTCGCTCAGTTTTTTCGGTAAATTTTGTGTGCATTTATTAATAGTTTAATTAAAATGTGTTATAACTCCGCGCCAAACACCGGTTTTGGTTAAGAAAAAAAACCTTTTACCCGTGAGTGAAATTGTGGTCGTGTGGTACAAAATCCATTGACGTGTGTAAACCACCAACCATAATGGCCAAAATCCAACCACGCACGATTTTAATTTTTGTCCTTACTTATTATTTATTTGTTTTCATTTTTACTTATGCAATTTTGTATAAACAAAAAAAACCGAATTAAACTTAAACATTTTTTAAATAAACCAATAGAGCGCCAAAAATAGGAAACCGTAGAACTGAGGTGAATTCAATTGAGTCGAGACGAAGCGAAATATAGACTTTAATGTATTCAAAAAGAGTAAAGAAGGACAATTATGTTCAGTTGGTGGATTGATTGATTGACTGATTGATTGATTGAAGGTACGTTATGTATATGCAATTAATGATTTTCGAATCCATAAAAAAAATAATTATTTTTTTGCGCTGCATGAAATTGCAAATTATTCTCAATATTTAAAAAATATTCGCATTGCGAAATTGTACGAAATATCAAATTCATTTCACTTTATTTAAATTTAATTAAACGCCAAATTAATCATTTGTGTGTTCTATTTTTTATTATTAATTAATCTGGGAATCGATTTCCAACTATAATTAAAACTTAGCTTCCAATCACCAAAATTTTGTTAAAGCTATGCGAATATTTTTTAAATACCAATTGGAAACGATTGCAACCGAAGTATTTGAATAACCGAACAATTCGCACGTGGTGGCTTTCTTACAGTTTGATGCTGATATACATATGTATATGTATTAATGTACGTATGTACTTTATATATGTTTAGTTTTTATTATTAATAATGCCGCATTAATGCATAAGATAAAATATATACATGTATGTATATATGTATGTATATATTTGTATTTTTATTTTGTATACAATAAAGAGCAATGGTGAAAATTCTGGTTTGATTAATTTTGACCTGAACAAAGAAATGAGACAACACAAACCTTTGTCTTGGTATGGTGTCTGAAGTGTGTTGGTAAAAGCAACCAAATGCTGCGAAGGCAGAGGAGGAGGAGGAGCAAGTAGCATCACCAACACTTTTTTGGCTTTTTAAATTGCTATTTTTTGAATTTGTACTGTTGCTGTTGATATTGTTGTTGTTGTTATTGTTGAAAGAAGCAACTGTTGCTGGTGTTTGTTGTCGCTTGTGAAAAGGTATTCGATTGGAACGCATCATCATCTTGCTATCTGCAACATAGTGATGTTGCTGATGATGATGCTGGTGATGATGTTGATGATGATGATACTGCTGATGTGGCTGATGACTACCGGGCGACGACGACGAACGATTATGGCTGCTGCTAACACCACCTCCAATCGTCGAATAAGATTTTGAAATTGCTGTCGTAGTCATAGCCAAACTGGAGTTGAAACCGGATGACGTTGACGAAGATTTTCTATTGCTTGATTGAGATCTGAAATTTTTATTCGGGCATTTTTGTTTTGTTTGTTTGTTTGTTGCTTTTTCTCAAAACTATGTTTACGTTGGTCTCGGTTACGTTATCAGAAGCGTTCAAAAACTCACTTTTGCAAAGCTACAAATTTAATAATTATTTTTCTGCAATAAGTTGTTAACAAAATGTGGGATGTTTCAACTGGAGTGACCTTAAGTTTTCACTTTTTTTTAACTACATGTAGAGTTGGTGTTAAATATATATGTTTTTTCAAACAATTGCTGACGTATTACCAAAAACGCAAACAATCTGTCTTTACAATACGAATATGTTCCGATAGGTACTTAAGCCTACAAAAGAAAATCGAAAATTTGTTCAACATAGTTTCCTTTAAGCTCGACCCAGCGATGCTCCAACTTCTTTAACCTGTCTAAAAATATTTTTCTCGAGGTCTGCAAAGTAGGCTTCCATCGGACAGTGAGGCTAAGTACTTATCGGACTACCCTCGTAAATTACCAAATTTTTTTAAATTGTAACTTATTGCACACTCCTATAAATCGGTATAATAAAAACAGCAAAACACGTACAAATTTTGGTATATCATTCTCCCGAAATACGATTTTACAACAAGATATGTATAACAATTTTACAGACTTTATCGAAAGCATTGTAACATATTCGAATTGATAATTTAAAGTCAAACACTTACAGCTTTGCTTTGCATAAATCTTACTTCTGATAACGAAACATTACACAGATGTAATAACATTAATCAAGTACTTAAAAAGAAAATCAATAACGTTACCTGCATACGAACTCAAAATAAAAATTTAAGAAAAAAAGGAAAACAGTTTTAAGACGGCAGTATTTACTATTTGAAGCAAAAGCTAGTTTTAGAGCTCGAATTAAATTAAAAAGTATAAATTTTTCATGCATTACATAAAAAAAACACTCTCAATGCATGCCCTCGGCAAAATTTTGACAGCGATAGAAGATAAAAGGATACATTGTGACTTCCATTTCATCATTTGAAATTAAAATTCCCGCAACAAAATATTTTCCACGTCATTATGAAATTCAAAGGAAACATTTTACATTTCCTATGATTAGTTCTTACTAACAATTGTATAATTCCTCTTAATCAGACAAATTCAAACTTGTTAAGAATTGTATATCAAATGGTAAAATGTAAATCACATTAAAGAATTAAAATTTGCATATGCTGAAACAATGTAAAGTCAACGGGAAGTGCAGGAAACTGCGATATTTTTAATTAAACTTAAACTACTTTTAAAAACAGAAAAATGTATCTCCTACGGCTTTGGCTATTTTTTTTTTTTTTTGATAATCATAGTAATCAGATAAAAAAAAATTCTTATCATTAAACTTAACATTGAAACAAACAAACCCTACCAACTATTTTTTTTTTGTAAACTAATTAAAACTGTCGCACAATTGCATTACAAGGATTACAAAGTCAATGTTTAAAAAAATTATCTCATTTTACCTAGAAAAAATATGTTTTACTTTAATTTAGATTAAAAGAGTTGATGTGGGCTGGTATGGGACCATAGCTCTCAGCATGAATCGATCATTGTGCTGTACTCAGAATAGTGTCGGGATAAGGAAGTAGAGACATAGGAATCAAATATTTGGATAGGAAAATTAGAAGATACATAGGTTCATACGCTATTCCTTAAACTTAATTGTTTCACGAATGAATTTCGGAAGATTAGGGATAGGGAGAGTATGACTGTTATTCATACTCAACACATCACCACCCAATATTCGCAGCCTCGCTCTTGCAATGATAATTATTAAATTATTAAAAATAGAAGGCATAGGTGTGCATCGTTAATCAAGAATTAAACTTAGTTAATTCGAGTAAAGTTAATCAAGAACTTAACTTTGTTAAGTTAATTTCGTTCATCTCGTTGAAAAGTTAAAATCGTTAAAAATTTAACGTACAAGTTATAATTTCTATAATAAAATCAAAAAAATAATTTTTTTTTTTTTTTCAAAAACTCGAAGAAAAAAAATTAATTAAACTTTTGAATTTTTATTTGCTCGTATTTATATTAATTATGCATATGTATTATAGCAAGGGTAAATAGTTATTCTAAATGTCGTTAAATTTGTGATTGAGTTAGTTTTTATCTAATTTAATTTTATTTATTTACATCCCTGAAGTCAGTATCTGTCAGTAAATCATTCGATTTGTCCTAATTCAAGTTTTACTTTTTGTTATTGATTTTTTTGTTTTCAGATTTTTGTTAATTTACTTATTATAGTGGTTTTCGAAATGAACGGGAAGGGAAAGTTAAAAATTACCAACAAAATATAACTTCGTTATTTAACTTTTAACTAACTTGAATTATCGGACAAATTTAACAAGAGTTAATTAATTTTTTATTGGTTTTTGAAATGAACGGGAAATTTAAAAAATAAACGACAAAAATTTACTTTCTTAATTAACTTTTAACTTTTTAACTAGTTTGTGCCCAAATCTGCTAGTAGCGTATATTCACGATGAAGCTCCTACTGAACTTTATGACATACTTTTAAGCTGTAAAATCTGTCAAATAAAGTTGGTGATGCTTTATTTAACTAAAAAAATATTTTTTATTAAAAAATATAAATAATTAAAAAATAAAATAACTATAAAGATTTGAATTTTTAATAAAAAAAACATAACTGTGTCCCTAGATATAATGATTTTTTACTGAATTATCAAAATAAATTTAATTTCCAGACCGAAAATAATGAATTTAATCTCAATTCAAACATTATTTGTGGTAATGTAATATTAAAAGATGTTATTTTTATAGTTTCATACTGTGAAATCATCTAAATGGTAGGGTTTGTATGTTCCAATATGTTAACAATAACAACAAAGACTAAAAGGATATAATAAAAAAAAACATTCAAAATTCTTGCTACATTAAAAAGAGAAGTAAAACTTTAGATTAAAAATATAAAGAAATATTTTTTATTAACAGTAAAATTTTCAAAGTTATAAAAAAATAATTTAATGCATTTGCCCGAAATAGACAAATAAAAACATCAATAAAAAAATCAAAAAATCAAAAGAAATAATAAAGTAAAAAAAATTTAATACAAAATAAAAGATTTTGTATTAGAATGGGCATAACTTTGTCTTTAAATTAGTTCATGGTTCATGGTTGAAAAATAAGGTTAGGAAAGTAGAAATGAGAACGCAAATTGAGCGAACTCACCTCGATTTCGAAATAATTACTTTGCCTTATTTTGAATTTTTAACAACAAACTACTTTGTTTTTATTAACTTAATAATTTTGTAGCAACTATTGCAACCACACCCAAATTTAATTTTCAAAGAGAGAAACAATATCGAGGTGTAGAGGAACATTTTTCTCCTTTCCTCACCTTATATTTATTACACCATTAAATAGTTGACACCTTATCTCATTTCCAATTCTCAACCTTTAATACTGCAAAATATATATTTAGTTTTCTAATTTTACTATTAAGTCAATATATTTAAAACCAATTTGCTATACTTTGTGTTATTTCAACACGATGAATAGTTTATTAAATTTTCATTAAAAGCCACATCACCTTGAAATTCACCTCTAAATAAATATGGTTCATTACAAAATTTTTTTTTTTTTGTTCTTAAAGCAATTTTTCAAACTTTTTGCCCTTTCTATGAAAAGTTTTAATTATTGACAAATAAATAAATATAAGAGAGCTTTATTTAACTTTTTTTTTTGACTGCTGAAGATATTTTTGTAAATAAAGTAAAAATATTCGATCAAATTGCCAATATTGCTCCAAAAAATTTTTATCTGGGTTTTCTAGTAACTCAGAAACACTACAACGGGGATTAACGGAAAGTTCCTCTTACTTATTATCTTACACGTATTTCTCTTCCAAACAAAACCCGCTCAACGCCGGGTACTTTAAGCTAGAAATTGATAAAGGTATTGTAGTGAGCTTTCTAATGGTGCCTCATCGTTATAGCAAATTGACCTTTTGACGGACTAGCCGACATATTGAACACTAGCTTTTCGACCTTGAGTTCGTTCCATCCAAACAAGCCCATCAGAATAGATTTTGGGCACGAAAAGAAACTGCATTAACAATTGTAAGCAAATTTTTTTTTAGTTTTTGATTTAGCCCTAAATTTTAATTTGTTAAGCTGCCCTCACACTACCAATCGCAAACAAATTAAAGTTAAATTGACCGTACTACATTTGTCTAAAATATTTTCACCATTTCACTCTCTCTCACTTGTCTTTTGACTCTTTTAAAAGAAATTGCTCTTTTAACCGAACCTTATAGGCTAAAAAGTGGTTCATTAAATTTTACTACGAGTCCCTGAACATCAAAAATCTGTCAAATATGTGATGTGTTTATATTAGGGTGGCTCTCATTTAATATTTCTTCTTTTCGTTTCAATTGAATTACTTTAAAAAATAAAATATTTCGAAATTTAAACAAAAGCAACAAAGAGTGTGAAAAAGTGGAGAATTCATTCTAAGACTTACTTTGTGCATATACAGGGTGCCTTTTGTGTGGGATCGACAAAGCCCCAAAGTTGTTGTTTAAGGAGCTCTTTTGAGTCAACGACTCCTGGATTCGCACTCGCTATCGTGTTCGTATTGTTGCTGTTTTGATTGGAAGAGTGTTCCAACGATGTGGTTGCTCCTCCTGGGCCTGCGGCGTTGTTTTCAATGCCCTCACCGCCTGTCGCCGAATGTGTAGATGTAGCTGCAGCACTGCACGAGTACGCTACATGCAGAGTATTCGTGATGCAATCTTGCCAACCGCGCTCCGGCATTTCGGTTGCTGCCTGTGGCGGGGCGTGAGTATTTGTGGTATTGCAGGTAAAGAAACTACTACTTAAAGTGTCGTAGTAGGGTTGAACTTTAGATTGGTCGACGACGGCGGTACCGGTGGAGATTGTCGTAGCGTTTGTATCGGCGGCGGCGGCGCAGAATCGTTCCACTACAGTTACCGTATTCGTAAATGAAGTCGTCTTTGTGGTTATGGTTGGCTTAATGTCCACCAACGAAGGCTTGCGATCAACACCAATGCCACTACCGGCGTTGTCGGCGCCAGCACCGTTACCGAGATTAGTAGCAGCGGAAGCTGACAGTGCGGATAGGGCAGCCGCTTCGGCAGATGACGTTGTTCCTAAGGCGCCTTTCTGCGATGCAGCTGCTTCCATTTCTTCCATGTCATCCAGATCAGTGACTAGTACATAAATTGAAGGATGATACATTTTGTGTCCACCTAAAAATGAAAAAATTAATAAATTTAAACTGCGACTTGAAATCAATTCAAGTAATCTAAAAAAACAACAGCCAGGTTAATGGTTCTGCTTTTAAAGAGGCATGGCAGAGTAATATAAAAATTATACTACAAAAATTTTAGAAATTATGTTAATTATTTTTATTATAAGCCTCTAAAAGAATCCTTTAATAATTTTTGTTTGCTTTTAAACTTTTAATCCTTGATTTATAAAAAAAAAAAAAAAAAAAAATTTTTGTATTTTTTTAATATTGACTTTTTGCTTTGCCTATTGCAATTTTAAATCACTTACCAGACATAACTTCAACCACTGGCGGCACGTCTGAGTTCTCCTTATTGCACAGTGGAAAAAAAGACGCCCAATCTTCCAGAATTTTCTCAGCCATTGGATCCGTAGCTTTGTAGCTATTACCAGTGAGTGTAGCTGCCATTCCAAATGGCGCCAAAATAACTTTGCGAGGCTTTGGGCTAGCAGTACCTGTACTGCTGTCCCCTTCCGTATTCGTGCCACCAGCCGATGGCGCTGCTCCTCCTGCTGTCGTCGCATCGCCAGGTGAATTAGGCGAATTCTGGTCGTGAGATTGTGGCAGCGATTGTGTGGTGTTGTTATTATTATTATTATTATTGTTATTAGAAACAGCATTAAATGCAGCAGATGCTTCGGCCAAATGCTCCTTTGTAAGAGGACGCACTGCTGGATGTTCGCGTAAATCAATCGACGCACAAACGGTGTCGCCGTGCACAAAAAACGTAAAGGAGAACGATAAATGCTGCGAGCTATTTTTTAAGTAAATAAAATAGAATGGAATTTTGGTATTAAAATATAAAAAATATTCATAACATGCATTTATTTTCAAATTTAAACAAATTAAATCAAAAATGTAACAAGAGAACGATGGCAAAATACATTTTTCGGCATAAAACCACAGAGATCTTGTTATAATATTTTCTATAGGATGCCGTGCGGCTGCCACAAAGTTTATGTATGTAAACAATGGGTTAATATAATCATTTCATCCAAAAAAAGTGGTTCTTGAGTGAACTTTAATAACCGAGTCAAAATATGTTAAATAAAATTAAATTAAAACTACAGAAGGTTTTTTTATTTTTTAACTATCTCCCGCTTTGAGTACAGAATCAAAAATGATTTTTTTTTTTTTTTTGAGAATGCTGATAAAAAGGTTTCGACTTATATGTATTAATTTACTAGGATATGACAAATAAATTTCATTTAGAGAAACATTTTTTTCTCAATTTTTAAACACAAGCGCCACTTAGTGGCCACGAAAAATATTAAGAAAATGCAATTGATTGCAGTTAGATATTCAAAAACTAAAACTAATAAAAAATTATATATATTGCTACCAAAATGAACAGAGTGTGATGCAAAATATTTTAAAGCATTTAAAAAATCTAAAATTTTCATTTCATTTAAAAAAAATTTTCTTTTATTTCAAGGAAGTTAGAATAAAGAAAAATCGTTAAAACGCACAATAAATTACAGAAAATAACAACAGAAGCTGACCACTTTGGATTCGTGTCAAATTATACAGCATTTAAACATCCCGAAAATTTCCAAAATTTCATCGTCCAAAAGTTATTTTTACCGTTATGTTTGACATTTCTATAAATGATATGAAAAAATCAAAATAATTCTACAAGATGCATGTTTTGAAAACTCTGCCACTTCTTTAATGTTAAGGTTGAGTACCCTTGTTTGTTCATCTACGACTTATTTTGAATTAGCTAATAATTGTTTTACATCAATCATGTCTACTTATTCTTACTTTGCATTTTAAATATTATTTTACTACAAAGTTGAAATAAACAAATTATGAAAGGACTATTGCGATGTTTTTTTATAATTTTATTAAAGTTACTTAAAATGTTTATTAAAGTTTCAGAAGTCATTTTTCAAATCAAGCCCCAATTTATAAATTTTTATTTTATCATATTCTAAAAGATTAATTGTTCTTACTAATTAACCAAACATAAGGACAGCTTTTCCACCATAATCTAAACTAAATTTGAGAGTTATTCAATGCAAACTTTTAAAAATACATTTTTCGGGTTGTAGAAACACCTTATCCTGCCCTACAAACTCAATTCCAGACTATCTATAAAACTTGCAACCGTTGTGGGCTTCATTTTTACTATGTGATTTGGAACTAGAATCCCACTGCCTATGTTGTTAAGTCTGCATCATGTTCAGCCGTTTTCTGCTCCTCTTGGCATGAATCATTTTCTACCACTCCGATTTTCTTTAAATGGTAATTGATAATTGATATATGGTTTTATTAGATATACTTTACTTTTTTACACGATTTATATGTAAAAACGTCGAAGCAGTCACAGCGTACTAGGCTATTCCTATTTATTATTGTTCTTAATTATATTTTGGTTTCTATAGTACTAGGTTGATTTTAGATAATCAGATTTATTTAAAAAAAAAATTGTATCCCATCCTCTTATTGTTATAAAAAAAAGCGCGGAATTACCTTCTGCCAAAGAGCCGATCATTAGAAAGACAGGGCTGCACAAACCATTTGCCAAAACGCACAATGTCCTTGGTGAGTACAAACCTGTACAGAGGAAAACAGAGGAAAAATTATATTCAAATATGTCGGTCCATTCGGCACCCTCCTCTCTAAGCTTACCTCTCCATCAAATTGTGTAGCGCTTTGAACAGCAGCGAACGGCATTCATACGTAAGTCCACGTTCGTATGTGCCATTCCAGAGCGCTTGATTCGCTAAAAAAATATTTAAAAAAACACATTATCAAATCATTTAAAACAAAAATATTTTATATACATACATAAATATACAAATAATATTTATAGATATTTAAAATTTTAGACATTTGACTCTTTGATTTTACAGTTTTACTGCAATTTTCGATTGGATAGTTGTAAACTAAAGTTCATATAGCTCTAGTAAATATTAACCAAGATTTTGTATGAGAGGTAGAAGTGGATTTAAGTGAAGTAGTTTTCATCTTGCTTAAACTCGGCTTGAAGATATGTAAATGGTCACAAATATAAAATTTCAGGGCAATAACTCTTAAATTAGGGCTGTAACTCCTTAGACGAGAAGATAGACAGAAGGACATCGTTAAATCGAAATCTCAGTATTTCATAGCCTGTGAATGCACGTGGTGTAGGTTATTCGGTATTCTTGAGTATGTAGTGCTCTTTGATTTTTTTAAATTCAAATGCTGACTTAAAAAAAGAGCCACGCAAGTGCCACCTCTACCTCCTACGTTTACACTTAATCATTATGACAATGAAAAGTCAGCAATTGTAAGTAGGGGAAAAAGTGCTACTGTAGATACGTACATATGTAAAAAACGGAAAATTACCATAGAAAAATCTACTTTTACATACTAACAAATGAGAAACCATTAATACATACATACAAATACGCATTTATATATGTATATTTACATACATATTTTAATGCATGTTGTTGTTGTTGTACATAAACATGTATTGTGTTAAAAATGTAAAGAGAACTCAACAATAAAAATATAACCCAAAAGTAGAGAATAAATTTTTAAAACGTCACTACAAGGAGAACACGATAAAAAAATTAAAAAAAAACAGCAAATAAACAAGTCAAACCGAGCTGATTTTGATTTTCCTACAACAGCAGCAGCCATATTCAACATTCAAATGCACCGCAGAGGCAAGACTCGGCAAAACCAGTAAGAAAAACAACAACAACAACTTTACAATTAGAGGTAATCAAGAAACAAAAAACAAAGCAAAGATAAAAGTGATCAACAAAAACAACAATGCTGAATATGAATAACAAAACCTATAAAGAAAGAAGATAACATTGGAAAAAGCGGAATAATCAATACGAGATGAGGAGCATATAAACAGAAGTCGCCGCAAAAAAAATGTATTAAACAAAACCAAAAAAAATGGCACTTCAAGTAAATTTACAAACGAGGGACAGCGACGGCGAAAAACCAAAATGAACAAACAACAAATCTAAAAAGAGGCCAAAACGAACGAGAGCAACAAAATCAACGGCAATAATTACGTAAAGGTAAACAATAAATGCGAAGTAGAGATGCAGTGCACACGTAAAAAAAAAGAGAACATAACAAAATAAATGCAGGGACTTAGTACCAAACAAAAATGCAAGACGGCAACACTTACAAAGTGAAACTGGAAGTGCGAGAGAGCGCATAAAATTGCAGACAAATAAATGAGAGAGTATCTGTGCGACTAACGAAAGAGCTTGTCAAAGGCAACTGTCCATAAAGAGGGAGACGACCTTATGCTAACAATTCGATTCGTTTGATTGTCTCTTTTATTTTAATTCGGACGGTCGATAAAGTAGATTTAAGTATGTTTACAAGCCAAAATATAGTGACGACAAAAACGAAAACACCAACAAAGCAATATAAAAAAAAATTTGCAAAACCCAAAAACCGCGAAAAAAGCGGAAAGTAGAATTAAAAAGCAGCAAAAGAAATCACATATTCGCACCGTTAAGAGTTGCGCATTGTGTGCGCACGAGAATTCCCCCGCTACGTCTTCCTCTCAGACATCGGTTGTTGTGTCTTTCGTTTTTCGTATGAAAATATACGACAGGCAGCACCACCGGACGAAAACAGAAATACATTCATACATACATTTGTATGTATGATGAGTTTAGTGTTGTTTATAATAGAAAATAATTGGCCTGTTGTTGTTGGCACGTATGCTTCTTAATTATGTTGGCGTAATATTTTTGATTCAAACGAGGTGAAAAACCTCAAAAACATTGGCACTGCTGCGACGCAAATTATTATTTTTTTAACTCTCCATTATACACTTCTCAGGCGCAGTTTAAAATGCAGCCAAGTTCTCTTTTGATCAGTTTACAAAATAAGGTAATCCATTTAAATGTTGAAATTTTATTCTCCCTTTACATATCCCCTAAAATAGTCAAAAAGGATCTCAGCCTGGTATCGCTAAGGACCTAATAGGTTTATGCGTGGCTTCGGTCAGCCAGTACAACATAACCTATATATCTCTTTCCATGGTCTACTCTGTCATTAGAGACAAATTTGTTCGTACATATCGTGTAGCATAATTGGAGTATTTTGACTCCTTTTATTACTATTACTAGTTAAATAATGTATAGATAAAACTGCACTGGTTCCTTAACTAGTAAAAAAAACGTAATGCAGATAAAACAAATTGCATATCTTTCTCATCGGAAGCTTTGATATGTAATTCTAGATTTATAAAAATTCTCATATCGCTTGAAATGTCCTTTAAGATATTAAAATTGTATATTAAAACAAAACTACGAATGTGGATGGTGGGTGTGGCAACTTCCGAAATTCATATAGTAAGTCTGCCTTGTCATTAATTGTTCTTGCAATTAAAATATAACAAAGTTTGATTTTGCAGTTAAAAAATGGCCTGGAATTAATTTAACGTAAACAAATTTTCTTAAATTTAATGAAAAATAGGATATTTAAAAAAAAACTTATTATACAATAATAATTTCAAAGTAATAAGTTTTTAGATTTTTATTTAGAACACTAATTTTAAAATTTTAGAAAATGTTTTTGGTAAGTTTTGAAGTCAGTTGACGTTCTCAAATGACAAACGTTAAGAAAAATGAACAATTGCTAGCATCTGTCCAAATGTGTTCACATTACATTTAGTCTGTGTAAAAGCGATTGTCCTCCGGTGCAAATGAATTCCAAAAATATCCCTCAAAATACTGAAACCAAATATCTTGGTATGCACCTTGATCGCAGACTTAATTGGGCGAAACACATCAGCACCAAAGTGTCTCATATACAATATAAAACTTAAAAATGAAGAATTACACTGGCTTCTGAAACGTCAATCTAAGTTGAAATTAAATTATAAAGTCCTGCTCTACAAGATTATAATAAAACATATATGGACTATGTCACCCAATTGTGGAGTATCACGTTTTCCCTCTAATGAGGAAAAACTTCAAAGAGCACAGCCAAAAGTTTTACGAATGATTGGCAATTATCTTTGTTATATGAAAAACGTTAAGAACTTAAAAATAACGCTTGAGACTCAAGACATCGAAATCCATGTTATAGTCTATAGTTATCTATTTTATTATTTCCTAATTTGTAATTATTTAATTTTAACATTTATGAATTATTATTGTTAGTTCTAATTAATTAGAAGATGAAAATATCAATAAATATGAAGAAAAAAACATATAATTGGAATCTATAGTGGCATCAGTGGCTGTACACGCATAACTAGTAATTATTTTAAACTAGCTTGAAACCCTCATAGACACTGTTTTTTTTATTTATATTAAAGTTTATTACTTGGTTAATATTAATAAACTTTCCAACCTTGCTAATTTTTTGTAAATTATATGTGGTTAATAATTTTTCATCAAATTTTTACTCCTGTTATAAGTGGATAGTTATAGTCACCTTGTATTCCCAAAAAAAGTTTCGCAACTGTAGCAATTAACCTCCCTGATAATCGTATTATACGTAGCTAAAATTGTAGTATCTCTTGTCTGTCAGATTTTGTTTACTATGCTCCAAATTATATAACAGTGGTGTACATCACATCCCTGAGATTTGGTGGTAGGCGTTAAATTGATCTGGCCATGACTTTCGTCACCATGCACTTCCATACCAATCATATCACGTTTCTGAAATATGGCAGTGGCCGTTAATTTGATGCAACCACGTCCACTTTTGGTGGAGTTACCCAAACACCAAGTTTTAGATTTTTAAGAGTAAAATTAGCGATATAATTTCACTAATTGTGGGCAAAGTATGTGGGGGTGGTAAATGCTAAAGAATATGAGCTTCGGTAAAGCCGAAGACAATTCTCTTAAAAGTTTATTTTGTTTTTTTCACTGTCTTCGATTGAATGTTTTATTAAAATGTAAGTAAAATAATAAAAATAAAAGTTTGTTTTATTAAAATAAATATATAAATATACATATTTCTTTAATAAAGAGAAGAGAAGAACAAGAAAAAAACTTGTTAATGGAGAAGCAACCAAATCTTGAGAAGCATCAAAAGAAGAGACAATTGATTTTTAATTCCAAGAAAATAAAATTCCAACTTGGTTTCCACAACAATCCTAATTAAACGAATACTATACTGACTTTACCAACAAAACTATTTTAATGAATTGAGTCAACTTTTTCGAAATGTCAAAATAAAGTCGATTCTTAATTCGTGGTAAAAATATTTCGCAAAGTTAAAGCTGACTTTAAATTTAAAAATATCCAGCTGAAGAAATACATCGCAGATTAACTTTTAAAATAAATATTCTAACATATCTTATGTCAAATTATCGTATATTATGAAAACAAATTAAAAACAATTTTTAACCGTTTTGTTTAAACAAAATTTTCGTTTTATACTTGACCTACAATTTTTATTATAGTCTCTTTAAAAGCAATACATTTGTTTATAGCAGCACGTTATGTGGTGTATTTATGTTTATAGTCGTTAGGTCCAATTTAAATTTTTTCTTAGTTTTATTTCTGCCGAGGAATGGTGGCATTCTCTTGACAATACTTTTGTTTTTTGACATTTCGAAAATCTTAGCTTACTTTTTATTGGTATGAAAAATGTTAAAACCAACTTTAAAAATAAATTAATCGGCTTCAGCAAGTCGCCTTAAATCTAAAAGTGACAAAATATCCTGGTGAATTTGTAAAATATGATGGTACATTTGAAAATTAATTTTCACCAAAGCACATCTGAGTATAACGTAAATGAGCGAGCAAACGAAAGTATGCATACACTAACAACAGCACACTTCGTGAGATATCAGTGTTGCATTTTGGAAACTAAAGTTATAATCGCCTACAACAATCGACTGATTTTACAGGGCTGACTTCAGATTCAATGCAAATTCCAAATATACTCTCTTCGCCTTCAATCGTATGGAGCACGTGTGGTCGGTCGGTCGGTCATGCACATGTTGCTATATACAAAAGCTTTCCGAAGAGAAAGAAAAGACACAACCACACCATCTTCATCGTTTTTACTCTTTTGACATTATGTCTCTCATGATTAGCGTTGTTCTCTCGGCTCTATTAAAGGGTATATATATTTACGGTTTTTGATAAAAAAAAAATTAATGAAGCGCAAACAAAAAAAAAAGAATATTGTTATTTTTTTTTTGCAAAGCGTAGGGCTTAAAGATGTTTTCGTGTGAAAGTGTTAACTTTAGAAATAATTTGCGATTAATATCATCTCTTGGCATATGGACAGTTCTAGGAAACCTAAACCTTTAATGAGGTAGTGATTCAATGATTACGATTAACCGTAATTGCCATTTTTTGCCATTAACAGCGATTAATCATAATCGCCGAATATAGTAATAATAGTTTGCCGATTATTAATTTTTAAAATTCTCAAGGAAATGGAGCACCGCAATGGTTTTAATAATGTGCTAAGAAGATGTTTATAAATCTAAGAGAGGAACTCACAAGTACAATTTATCGATACTTTTATATTGGCGTCTATATTAGATCCATGTTTTACAAATTATTTTAGCTGTATCATAACTGCAGAGTGCGAAAATTACTATACAATCTTGTGGTTGATATTGACAATTTTTTTCTGTCGAATAAAAGTTCACAATCGACTAGAACATCACACTGTACATCATCCCTATGTCATAAAAATTAATATTTAGTTAGTTTACAGAGAAATAACTGAACTGACAAATTTAATAAATATTAAAAATATTAATCAAACTTATCTATTTTTCTTAAGACTTGATTTAAATTTTTTAAGAAAACTTCCAAAACGACGAATTGGACTTTTCTCTTTGAGAGTCTAACAAGACTTACAGACTTCTTTAATAAATATATTATTATCGTGTAACTAACAGATGTTATATTTACTTATAAACTTTTTGTTTATAAATAAAATATTCGTCTTACTTTTCCTTAATTAAAACCTAGTAAAGCATGATTTATTAAAAATTTTAGGAAATAATCATCGATTAACCGTAATCGGCGGATGTTAAATTTAGATAATAGTAGATAAGTAAATTATTGAGTATTTTATATATATGAGATATGTAATAATACATTGTTCTTTTCAAAAAATAAAAACATAAAACTTTTCTTTTTACTATGAAGGTGCGAAAGAGAACGCTACATAACTAGTACTGAAAATAACGTTTGAACACATTTTGTTAAGGTATGAAGAGGAATAACATTGAGTTAGATTTATCTCGAGATAATCGTAATCGGTAGTTAATCTACAATGTAAAATAGATGAACAAATGCCTTCCTTCAGGGTTATTTCCAATATCACCAATTTATGTAAATACAAAATTCTACTGTGTTTTATGTTGAAAAGAATTTAAAAAAATTGTTTTTTATGAAACTTTATTTTTTCTTGAATCGGGGTCGACCATCTCCAGAAAGTTCAAATACAACCTTCAAGCTAATTTCAAAATCCCCGTACCGAATAAAAAATATATATTCATTAGTATCCAAACAAGTTAATTTAAGTAAAAGTGAGGGGAAATAAAACACACGGGTGAATGAGCGCAATGCATAATATTTATACATGAAATACAGTTGCTCTTAAAAAAAGACACGACGACTTTTCTCTCTCGTTTCAACTCTCTGAAAATCATGCATGTGTGTAGTTCTTCTTGTCATGATTTCCGAAGAAGAATCGAAATAAATGAGAGAAAGAGAAGTGAACCAAAGCGTAGCAAAAACAACAAAAAATAAAATTTATAAAACTTAATACTACTGCATTTGTACTTATACGAGACAGCTGTTTTACGGCAAAAATATAGAAATCAGATAGTGACGTCTATCGAACAACTGGTATTAAAACGCACTAAAATTGCGATGTTGCCAATTTTTCTTTCTCTCCGTACACATAGCATTGAATAGCAGTGAATTAGCGAAAACAAAAGACTGACAAAAATTTGTCGTTCCTTCATTCGTTCGTTGGTTCATTCGTTGAAGCTTTCGATTTTCACAAAGTAATGTCAGCGAAGTTTAATAAAATGTAAGTAAAAATGTCCTTGCCATTAAAAATATTTTAATGTATGTACTTCTATAGTATGTAGATATATTATACGAACAAAAGCATAGCTACGAAAAAAACACAAACAAATTAAAAGAAAATGGAAAGCCGCTTATGTATGTATACAAACGAACGCTGGCGAAATGTATAAACACTCCATCGTACAAACTGAACTGATACAAAAACAACAAATGATTCGGCCATTCAACCTGTTTTTGTATAATGCACAATACGCGCTGGATGGATTAATTTAATTTTTTTTGTTTAGACTTAAATATTTAAAAACAAATTTTATTTAGTCATTCATTTAATTTCAACTGTGTAGAGCAATTCACTTTTAAAAACTAAAACAATAAATTATTTGATAAGCAGTTAATATAAAAATTATATTAAAGGAAATTTAAATTTGTTTCAATACGAGAAATAAAATACTATAAAAAATTATAAACAACGGAAAACAAAATTATTTGAAGTCAAACAATATATACAAAAAATAAAATAGTTTTGGCATGATAGTAACATAATCGGAAATTATTTACTAGAGGCCGACCGATACCTAAATTCACCCGTTATTCTGCCGATACCGGTGCAATATAACAGCTAATACTTATAATAAAAATTACACTTTTAATTGTATGTATTCGTAAATTATATCTGTTTAACTGAATTACAATTCTGGCAGTTGTAACTAAAATGCACGGTCACATTACCCATTGCATTACCATCAAACCATTTACAATCGTGTCTGGATATAGTAAACTAAATATTGCAAGGCCTGTTCACTATATCAAGGTTAACATTTTTGCTCAAAAACTCGTTTTATTTTGTTATGTTACGTTTCCTTTAGTTATTTCCATATTTTTTGACAAAGATTAAATTCTGACTGTTTTTAAAATTTTTCAACAATTTCCATCTTTTAAATACAAATATAAAAGACCACTTTCAACAACAATCGATTTGGACTCAACAAAAAACACAACCACAGCTGATTTTGTAACAATCAACAGCAAAAATACAAATGAGGGGAATAACCTTTCAGTTTTGATTCCTTCTCTTGTTTTTTGATTGAAATTGCTTTGAAAATTTGTATCACTATTTAGAGGTTTTCGATAATTCACTATTTAGAGTACTCCATGTAAAAATTGGGGCTTCACTAAATCGAGGTGTTCACTATATAGGGTGTTCACTATGTGGGGTTTTCACTATACCCAGACAAAATCTAAACAATTGATTTGTTTTATTTATATTAATATTATTGTATAATAATTTATGTAAATCTTACCAGCAACTTTCAATAAGTCTGCATCGACCAGTTCACTTAAGTCTGGTTCTTCGCCATACCAAAATATCCACAGTTCTTTGGCGGCGGCCAGTGATAAAGGCGGATGAACTTTTGATGAACTAATTTCAAAATGCAAAGCATTTGGATCTGAGTTTTCTTGTTTTGTTGACTGGACGCGCCTCCATACGCAAAGAATGTCAGCTTGCATACATCGTGAATAAGAGCGTAAAATAGGATCATCCAATGGTTCACTGGATGCATTTGGTCGTTCACCGTTGACGAACTTCCGCCATTTTATTCCGCACAAATCAGTCTAAAACGAATACAAAAAATTAATAAAGAAGTGTAAAATAAAACTATTGAAATGTGTTTCTTTATAAAAACTACTAATACAGTTAATTAAATTTTCAATATACATTTTTACTAATGAAATCAAAATATCGCAATCAAATTAGTGTGATTCTTTAAATTAAAAAAATGCATTACAAATATATTTTTTGAAAATAATTTTGTATTAACATTTTCAAATCAAGAAACAACCTAATTTGATAAATCATGAACCACTTTTATGTATTTATTTTAGATCGTTTGTACTCCAAATAACCAATTAAAGTTATAAGGGAAAAATTACAAACATGAACCACCCTAATTTTTTCCGAAATTTAATCAGTTGTTTTCAAGCATAACAGATAATTTTGTAGAAAGTTTCAACCCAAGACCTACAATGGTACGCAAGATAAGTAAACAAGAAATCAGTGCGTTTTGTAATAGTGGCTGTGGGCTGATGGGCGGATTGCCCATAATAGTTCGTCTAGTCCACAAGAACAACCAAAAATTTCAGCTCAATCTCTCGAATGGTTGTCTCGCTATTGTTTTAACAAGAAACGATGACAGACGGACATAAGGACATAGCTTTTAATTCTGATCAAGAATATATAAAATATATCTAGAGTATTTATCTACGGTACAAACATTTGACCAAACACAGTATACACATTGTGTAGTGCATAAAAAATGATAAGTCCGCTTATTAAAAAAAAATACTATTTATAGAGAGTGACCATAAATAAGTACGTTTTGCACGATGTTTTCTAGTCACAGTGATAAGAGAAGATGTATGACACAGTATATAAAAAAATATGTTTCCAAACAATTAAAAATAATTAAAAGCCGATAATGATTTCTCTTTATTGATATTTTAACAAGAAAATTAGTTTATTTTAAAGGTTATTTTTTATTAATTATAAAAACAAAACAGAAATAAATTAAACTTTTTCAAATGTTCACAAAAGCCACCATTTCAAAGTGTTTTGCATGCTATCTACTAACTTTTTAAAATCTTCTGAAGTAAATTGTCTTTTCTGAAGTAAATTGTCTCCAATTATATATAGAATATATAATATATACATATAGAATCCTTTAAGAAATTCGAATTTTAAGCATTTCTATAGGTGAAAGATCGGGGCTTTGTGGCGGCCAATATAAAATATTAATATTATTGTCACCGAGATATTTTAATACTTTTATGGTCATATGAATGGGTGCATTGTCCTGTTGGAAGACAAAATCAGAACCAATCAAGCGATTTCATTTTGGTATTGCAGTCTCTTCCCATATTTTTAAGTACACTTCGGCGTTCACCTATCATTGTAATACTACTATTCCACCAGTACCTTGAGCGGAGAGGCAACCACCGATCCTCAGACCTTTGTCCACTGACTTCGCAGTATGTAGAATGCACTTATAAGAAAGTGCATCTCCAACATTGCGCCACACAAGGACAATTCATGTGTATCTCAATCGAATCATAGACTCATCGGGCTATAACACATTATACCAATATTCTCGATGTTTTAAAACGTGTTTTTTATAAAACAACATTCGTTTTTTAATGTTAACTTTGATTGCATAGGAAACTTTTCGTGCAACCCGTGCATGCTTTCCACTTTCTCAAAGACAATTGCGTATGGTATGTAATGAAGAGCCATCCCTTCTTCGGCGAACAATTGTGCAGAGAATGACCATCTTTATGAAGTTTAACAATCCCTTTGCGTTCTTCGATTGTCAAATGTTTAAATTTTCCCATTATAGCATAATTTCTTAGTTTTTAAAGACCTGAGAGTGGATTTCTCAAAAAATTCTTAACAAAACATAATTTTTTTATTTGTAAACTGAATTACAAAACCTTAGCATTTATTAATTACACAAATTGAAAATCTATATATATAAAAATTAATTTTTCTTTCTTTCTATCTTTGTCCCCTATGCACGTCTAAACCATTCATCCGATTGTGATAAAATTTTGGGAAGTTGTGCTCACGCCAACTTAGGTTTAGGGCAAAGAAAATTTTGCCACGCCCACCTATTACGCCCACAATTTGTAAAACTAAGTTAAAATATTCGATTATTTCGCTAATATTGCTCCAAAAAATCTGAAATTAGGTATCTGAGTTTGTATTGGCACTGTCGATAACTTCCCAAAAAATGGGCGTGGTTGGATCAATTTAACGCACACTTTCAAAAAAAGGGTGGATCATTTTTACGCCTACCACCATTTGCTCAGAAACTTGATGTGCTATATAGAAAACATGTAACGGGATGCACCGGGAAGAATACCAGGAAATACAAAATTTGCCACGCCCACTTATTACGCCCTCAATTTATTTAATTAAGTAAAAATATACGATGACATTCTAATATTTCTCCTAAAAATTTTGGATTTTGTTTCTGAGTTTGTATGCCTATAATTTCACAGCCATAACTCAGAATCGCTACAACGGTGAATACCGAGAAGTTCCGTTAACTAACGGGAGTACCGGGAAGTTCCGTTACTAACGGAATGCTGGGCATTCGCTAGTATTTCATAATTTTCACTGCTTTACTATTTTTCAACACGTGTTTTAATTTGGAAACTTAAACTGTGAAATTACGTTTTAAGTAAAAAAAATTACCAATATTTTTACTGATCTATTGTGCAGCCTCGTTGCCCTACAAACACAATTCTAGACTATTTATAAATCTCATAATTGTTTTAATCTTAATTTTAACTACATCATTTGAAACTATAATCTGCCTAAGTAGTTAAATCTGCGGACAACCGCGGAACCGCAAAGAACATGTGCAGCCGTTTCCTGCTTTTCTTGGCAGTGGCGGTATGAATAATTTTCTACCAATCCTATTTTGTTCAGATGGAAATTAAGTTTACAGTGTCCTGTTAAGAGTTCACTATAATCTTTTCTGCTAAGGTTAAGAATACCATGATATGTACTGGGTCAATGAGTCTTCTTGACTGCCGCATTGCCTGCTTGAGCTCTCCAATGTTCAAGTAGACTTTAATTTTCCCATACGTGTATCAAGTTATAAATGAAACAACTGTTTACCCCACAGAAAGGTTCCGGACCTATGAACGAAATTTCTGCAACTTTCATTGCTTTGTCATTGTACTTTAAAAATGAGAATGTTAAATGTATATTAGCAAAATACAGGTTGTTTATTTACGTTAAAAATAATATCACGCTTTTGGAAACTTATTTTTTCTACATACTGTATGTCAAATAAAAAGTAATTAAATCAGCTATAATTTAACAGGATCTAATATTTCAAAATATGTTTTTTTTCTGATAAATTTAACCATTAAGTCAAAAAAGCTAAAAAAAATTTGGAAAAGTCTCTATATCTTCAACACTTATGAAGACATCGCAAATGGTATGAGGAATTAATACCTGTCATTTGACACCTCATTTGTCTTAATCCGCTGTAGCATACTTAAGTTTGAACCCACTAATTTCTCAACTATGAAAGGGATTAACATACCTACGGAGTCCAACCAGTGATTTTTTTTTATTTTTTTGCAATATTTTTTTGTCCCACGTACGTATAAAAGACTCAAAATTTGTGTATGGCTTAGCGAAGGTTTTACTCTCTAAATTGGGACAACCTGTATTTGTGGTTAATTGGATAATTTTAAAACAAATTTAATGTCGTTGTATGTAGAACTTTCCGTTACTACTGAACTGATCTTACCATACACCTCTAAACCAAAGTGTATCATGGTAGATCATCACGTTTTTGAATAACGGCGGTGAGCGTTAAATCGATTAAACCACAAAAATTAGAAATTTATAGTATATAATCGAATAATTTGTACTTAACTTCACTGGATGATTGATATAATAAGTCGATCTATTCAGCTACACCTTTACAGCTTTCTAAGTCATCGGATATAGATAAAACAAAAATCGTCAATCACCAATCATATCCATCAGGTTTAAAAAAAGCGAGAGAAAAAAAAGCTTATTGTATAAAAACTATAAACAGATTTCACACGACGCAATTTTAATTCAAATATGTAAAATACTTTGCAATGAGATAGTAGGCAAGTGGAATTTTTCTAGCTTCTCTATTTCTTGCTGATATACGCACAACATAGCTCTAACGGAGAATTCTAATAATTACGAAGAAAAAACTAAAAGCGGCATAAAACATGTTGCCAAGTCAATGAGCTTCTTCCCTCGTTTGCCGTACAACAAACGGACAGACATACGGACGGTAAAAATAAAAAATAGAAGAAGCCTAACACCGCAACTTTCTCTGAGAGATGGAAATTCCAAGGTATATTAAACTACCGCAAGATTCTCTCAATGAATTACATTGCTGCATCTCAACTTGTTGTAGTCGTCGTCATCATCATCATCATTATCATGACTCGTTAGTTCGCTCCCATTTTCAATCGTCGACCGAAGAAGACGTCAACAAAACGTTTTACAAATACAATATTTGCTTGAACTTGAGAGTCACACAGCAAAAGAAGTATTTAAATAAATACGTGCAGCCGGAGCGGTAATAACAAATACAGTCGCATTTTGTTAAGCATGCATAGCAAATCGACATACCTACAAAAACGAAATAAAATAAAATAAACGAGACACTAGCCATTGAAGAGACAAAGCAACCAGCCAGTCGACCGACCTACACAAACCAAGCGTAGAGAGTTGGCAAAAAGACTCTAGCTTTGTAAGTAGCGAATTACAACATAGCTATGTATATCCTCAGTTTATGGCAAAAGTGTGTGATACAAAACCACAAACAAAATACAAAAACAAAAAACACACAATAAAAAAAATTAAGTATATGATCAAAGTCGGTCGACGGACGTTCTCGTTTGATTTCGAAGCATGATGACAATGTTGAAAAGTATTGCAAAAGCAAAAGAAAAAGTAAAAATAAAACAATGGCAACGACGAAAGCGAGATACGGAGGCAGATATGAAATACTCGCATTATTTGCCACCAAACGAGAAATGAGAACGAAAACGAAAACAAGACCAAAGCAACCAAAGAATGTGGAACATAGAAAAACGGAGCAGAGGTAGGCCAACTGGGAAATACCTTGCCACTCTTCCTACATCTTTTCCTCTTCCAACTCCTTCTCCTTCTTCTTCTTCTTCTTCTTATCAATCGCAATCAACTCTTTTTGCGTTGACAATGAGTGTATTTTCGTATACGGATGAAGAGAGCCGTACGTACGCTCAGTTTTTGCAAATCGGTTTTTACTTGCTTCCGTTGTAGAGAAACATTAGCAGTAGCAGCACGAATAGCAGCAGATAGAGGAACATGTAGACAGACATACGGATGGACGAAACAACGTAAGTTTAATAGTCGCTCACGAATGTGGTGCATTTGTGAGCGACCGATGAGTAATAATCATCAAGAACCACAACAAGTCCCGAATTCTTCGCATACAGTTTCAGTATAAGAAATAAATACATAAAAAAAAACATTCTCATGCGGCGGCAAGTGAACGCAATGCAATGCAAACCGTAATTGATTTGTTTTGAAGCAATATACACCTACCAAGTCAATATTACGTTTTTTATTTGTATACTGTCTGTCTGCCTGTTCGGTTGAGAATAATAACGCAGCCGATTTTAACGTTATTCTATAAATATTTGTAAAAAAAAATTATAACGAATATGGCGATAGAGAAAAAGCATTTAAGATCATTTTGTGAAATTTCTTGCATTTCTACAAACGATGCGATTCGAGAAAGACATCATTAGCAAATCGCATTTTATTATATGAAACGCGTCTTACATGAAGCGTGTACTCCCTCCTTCTTTGGGTCTGACTTAATTTAATTTTTTACCAGCTGTCTGGTAAAGCTGAGATCTGCGTTTTTGGTGTAAACTAAAGTTCAGAACGGTCGTAATATGAAGGCGGTGAAGTTTTAAAGTTGTAACTTGTTTTATTATAATTTAAAATACTCGATGGTTTTTAATCGGAACAGTATGAGTGAATTTAAGAATACTTTAAAACCTCATATTCGTTATATTTATAACCTTTGCCACGAGAAAGTTCGTACTGAAGGGGAATTGAGTTTGTTCTTCCATTTACAAACACCCCTTTATTTTGAGGATAAACAATTATAAAAAATAGTTACAGTGTAGATAACCTTTTGAAATTCGGTATTTAATACTTTGGTAGTAACACAAAACTGCAAACCAAAAATGTGCGTAATCCCATAAGAAAAAAGCAAACTTATAATAGAGACATGTAACACTTGTAAACTACAAGAAGCACAGACATTGCTGTTATTGAAATGGCCGAAAGTATTTGAGCTTCGGCATATCCAAAGATAATTCACTTAATAGCTTTTTCTAGTTTCGTTTTGGAATCGTATCGTTTTAGCGATTTATGAAAGAGTCGCTTGTACGATTCGGTAGTTGACGTTTCTATATTATTTGTGAATTCGTATCTCAATTTATTTATTTATAAGCTAAAAGAATCGCCCCACCCACTTAATGTAATAATCAAGCACACAAGTTTATATTGGTTGGAACACGTTTAAATTTATTAATAGAGATGGTAACCTAAAAAAATCTTAAATCAAACCCAATACCCTACGGGCATTCTCTTGGTGTAGAATATAAAAAGTTGTTGACCGAATGATATTATAGTCCGCCTAGAGCTCCGGATTAGTATTGACTTGCCCACAATGGAGTTTATTTTATTTGTTTATAAGGAAACAATTAATACCTCAATGTCAGTGAACACCAAATTAAACAAAAAAATTACCTTAATATCTCAATTATAGCTCCTAAAAGTGTATTAGGGAGCTAAAAGTTCGATTTGATGAACGGTTTTGTGATAGATGAAAATTACCAAAATGTCGGATAGATACGAGGGTGGTCAATAAGTACTTAGCCTCACCGCCCTATGAAGGCCAACTTTTCAGACTTCGAGAAAACGTATTTTTCTGACGGGTTAAAGAAGTTGCAGCTTCGCTTGGTCAAGTGTATCGATCGTTTTTATTTTGTAGGCTAAGTACTTATCGGACCACACTCGTATAATTATCTGGATATGGCTTCGGTCGCCATCATATCCGAATCTAACATATTTACATCTCACGCTTTCGTGTAAAATGAAATACGAACTTTTCTAAAGGGAACGTTTTCATTAAACAACTCCTTTAAACCACGAAAACATTACATCAACACGTCGGGTTAAAAGTTCTAATAAAAGGTCACTTTTCTTTCAAATTATTTTTGTAACTAGAATATCAACAAGTACTGTTTCGAATCTTTAAAGTAATCAGTTAACAAGTTTTCGTACAACTAAATCTTCACTCTACATCAGCCGACGTAGTCGAGCAAAACCGAAAACATTTGAGCTTTGCTGGTGAAAGCTTCTTAACATAAGGCTACGTACCATTAATTATTATGGCAAATATGCTTCATCGAAAAAGAATAGCAAATAAATGTATTTATATGCACACGAAAATATGCTCTGAAAGCAGATATATGCAA
Organism: Suillia variegata; assembly: GCA_949127995.1. NCBI lineage: Eukaryota > Metazoa > Arthropoda > Insecta > Diptera > Heleomyzidae > Suillia > Suillia variegata. The sequence continues at coordinate 15,183,801 of OX421845.1, read as the reverse complement.
ATACAGAGGATATGCGATGTATACGTAAATCTACTCTGGTCCTAACCATCTCTTGAATTTTTCGATATGAGACCATAAAACGCTTTTAAGTCCCTTTTATGTGCTATTTTATCCAAATGCGTAACACGACCAAATTCAGAACGACCGAGCAGACAGCGTAGACCGACCTGGACGAATCGATATTTGGACGTTTACATTTTTCTTATTCTTCTTTTGCTTTTTGTCATCGTTGAATTGCAAATATGTTTATATGTATATGTATTTATATACGTGCATATGTATGCATGTATGTAAAAAAAATAGTTGGGTGGGTGGGCAAAAAGGGAAATGGATAAATTTGTAAACATACTCACCAAGGCAAAAAAGTTTGTGTGGCAATCCTCCAAACTTGCGCCGTTTGTCTGGTGATTTTGATGCGTCATAGTTCATGTATTTTCACACAACAGCTCCTCATTTTCTCAATTATCTTTTTGATAATAAACAAAATTTGAGTTTAAATTGAATTTAGTTATCGACACGGCAACGGCGACGATCCATCGATTTTGCAATCGATTTCGCACTCTTCTGCACTTTGCATGCAGTAAGAATCATACAATTTCTTCTTATTCCTCTTATTTGTTTTCCCAACTATTCTTTTATCTTTACACTTTGCTTTTTTGATTTTTTTTTTTTAATTGCAGTGTTGCGTTTTGTTTTGCTTCTCCGAACAACGGCGGATTAAGATTCCGATTCAGATTCAGATTCAGATTTAGGTAAATCAATTTCGAAATAAGCAAGCAAAAGCAACTAACAAACAACAACACTACAAACACCAGCGCACCAAGTACATCGACGCGTACAAACACAGTTCACATAAATACACACGCGCCAGCAAGCGACAATGAAAATTTCGCTGCTACTGCTACACAATTGCAGGGTGGACGTCGCTAGAGGGGGACACACTCGCACTCGGTCGAAGAGCAACAACGACAACGAACGACACCACGACGGCAAGCCCGAGAGAGCACCGCAAGTATAAATACTAGCGAGAAACGAAACGAAGACTTGCTTTTATTAGCTCGGCGAGGCGAGGCGTGCAGTCACGGCAACGATGATGATGATGATGTCGACGAAGAGAGAAGAGGCGACGTGTGAAGAGCGTCGCGCGATGAAAGTCGTTGGTTTTCGTTAATCGTTGATGTAGACAAAAATATAAAATAGTAGGTAGTTTTGGCTACAGTTTCAATTCAATATTTTTTATATACGAAGAAACCTTTGCGAACTGCTTGCCGTTTTTTGTTTGTTTCTTATTTGACTTCTTACACTTTATGCTTATATTTTCACATTATTTGCAATAGATTTGCACAAAAATTTCACCAGATTGTTGCACAGGACAAGATAATTGTGCGGTAATTTTTTTGGTTGGTTATGCCGCAACATAGATCTACGAAGATATTTAAAATAAAACACCAGCTTTAAAATTACATCAACTTACAAACACATTTTCGTATTATTTTTAATTCATTACTCAATATAATTTCTTTGCACTTATGACGAGTCACTAAAAATGTTAACAACCGACGACGACGGACGAAGAAATACAATGGAAATTTTGCTCGCTTTGCTTTGAAGTTGGAGAATGAACCGAAACGAGCGGCGATCGAAGGAACAAAACAACAACAAAAAAACGTCAGGGTTGCATTGAGTTTGTTAAAAAAAATACAAAAACCAACACACACATCCATAAAGTACTGAGCATACGAAGACAACAGAGAAATATATATAGAAAATATATCTTGTTAATACAAATTCATTGCAAAAATTATTGAAATAGCATTCAAAAAGCAGCTGTTTGGAAATCGCTCAGAAAAGTTGTTAGTTTTAAATTAACAATTAATATTGGCTTATAGTAAAAATTTCAAATTGCCTAGATAAAGTCAAAAATAGTCATAGTCCAAAAAAAAAATGGATAACAAATTAAAAGTTCGATTTACTACATAAAATGCCTCGTATTTAAACTTATTTTCATATAAATACACCGAACAAATGCATCTCTGTCGGCATCGAAACAGACCAGTCGATATTAATGTAATTTTTCACTTCGCTTTATTCAACCGTACGTTTACCACACCGCCCGCCCGACGAACAAACCTTTTTATTCCACATAAACCAACATTCATTTTATTTTCTTTTACGTTTTCGTTTTAGAGAACAAAACTCACGACGAGGGCGATGCACGCATACCAGGGTTTATAAAAGACAAAAAAAAAAACACGATAAAAAAAACCAAATAACATTCTCTACAAAAGTGTGACCGCGAAAGAGGTAGTACTTTCGGCCGACGTACATTTTGTCTCTTTTTGTTCATTGTCTTTTGTATCGTCAACCACTTTTTTGAGCACCGCCATACCGACACAACTGCAAAATAATTTACGATTTAATGCATTTCTGCTGTTGTTTTCTACCTAAATTTCCTTAACTATGTTCAGAATATAACCAACATTTTATTTTTTTTTATAAAAAATAAATTAATCGAATGTCTTTTGATCGAAAACCGTATTATCGTTTATCGATCTGTAAATCTTAAAATATATCTGATCAATTTGTGTCTATGAAAATGCAATTAAAATGTCATCTCTTCCTTTTTCTAATACTACATTTCAAGAGTAAAATTTTCAATCTAAAAGAGAAAAAAATTATGTTAAGAAATATGTAACTAAAAATATTTAAATAGAATAAATAAGCTTGCATTTGTGCAAAGAACTAAAGCGAAAAAAAGAAACTCAAAGGCGTAACTTTATATCCAATCGGAGCTGAGTAACAACACTATTTCATTTTTGTTGCTTTCTGCTTCTGCTGCGTAATCCGCGCTGCAAAGTTTCGGTCGGTCGGTCGGTCTGTTTCGTCGTTTTCCTCTTCTGCTTCTTGAACCATCTTCGTATATGTATGTCTAGTTTTTGCAATGTAAACCACCGTCCGTCCGTCCTGTCTCACTATGTTTTTTAAGATTTCTTTTTTTATACATTTAACAAAAAAGGGATTTTAATAATTTTTTTTTATGTTGCACTCTTTAAGAAAACATTTCAAATTTTGCATCTGCCGTCTGCAGTCGTGTTTCTCTTCGTCTTCGTCTTCATTTCGATTCACTCATTTTCCCCTCCTCTTTTTTTCATTTACAATTTCTTGCTCCACTTTCCAATCACTCAATTTCAATCGATTTTTTCCGAACCTCTTTTTTATTAAATACTTTTACAGATAATACAAAATATTTTTTGCTGTTTCTGAATTTTTCACTGACGCAGTTACTTTGTAAAGGTATGATTTATTTTTTAATTTATTAAAAAATGTTCTGCTAAAAGAAGCGACGGTGAAACAAAAAAAATTTAAACGCGACAGCAACATCGAGGTGACGTTTGCGACTGTAGATTTGAAAATGGCGATGGCGAGAAATATACAGATTTTTTAGTTACTGCCGCAGTGTTGTATTTTGTGAGTATGTCTCAATTTTAAGGAACTTTTTATTTTTTTTATTTTAAAAAAACTAAAATATACAAAATGTTAACAAATTCTTTTACGTTGAAAGGTTAACGAGAATTAAACGTTAGCAGCAGAGGGAAATGTAAAATATCAAATAGGATTATTTTATTTTCATAGCAGTAAATTGTAACAGTCTAAACATGTAGTCTGGACATTTAAACTTTATCAAAAAAGATTTGAGTCTAAGAAAATACTAGGCAGAGCATTCCCTCCTGGTGGAGTAATACCTCTTTGTAGTTGAAGCGTCATTGAAGTAAATGTAAAATTTAATGTTTTTAAACTATTCAAAAGTTATATGATATGAAAACAGGAAAGTAAAAAAAAAACTTAGTTTTGTTATATGTAATTTTTATTTAATTTAGAAAATAATAAATTAATAACTAAAAATATTGATTAAAGCTTTAGCAACACAGGCTTTTAGCTGAAGTACTGTCTTAATTTTTAATGATTAACCCAAAACGACAGCCTCTAGATATTTTGTTCTTATCGCAAACGATAAATAACAAAAAAAAATTGGCTATATTTTGGATATTGCTCTTAGTTAAATTTAAAGTCGGACATGCATAGTTAAACAAAGTTTTACTTAAACTGTGTATTAACTTAATTTGTGAGATAATCACTGATTTTACATTAAGTAGGTAGTATGAAAGTTAGGTATTTTAGTTCCTATAAATACAACACTGAGTGTAGTCGCCGATGTCGCGATGTGTATATTACGATTCACACACACATCAAAACATATAATTGATTTTCTCTCACTGTCTCGCAAAAACGAGCAAAAATCATTTAACATTGAAAAATTGTTCAATATGTAACTTTTTTTACTTTTTAAAAATATATATTTGGATCCAAAATCAATACCTCACTTTTTTTTAGAACGATTCTGAGTTTTAGATCAACAATTAGCGCAATAAAATACGTTTTTAATATTTATCACTCGGTTAACTCGCTCTAACGTTAATCGAACTAAATATATTTGTCACTGTTGCACGGTATTGTCGGCGAAATTCACCCACACATTTAAACGGATTTATATATATAAATATGTATATATGTCGAACAAATGAATTTTAAATTATTTTATTTTTTCCTTTTATATTTAACGAAATAGTTTAAGGATTTAAAACGCACAAGCAGCGGCAAATTAACATGTATACTTTTTTAGTTCACTTTGAAATTGTCGATGGAGGTAAAGAGAACAAAATCTCATTTAGAAAAATTTTCTAGAGAGTAATAAATAACTTTTCTATTTGCAAAGAGTTTGAAACAGGGTTCGGACCATAGCATTGCGATGCCGAACACTGGTGTGAAAGTGTGGGGCAAAAAAATCGCCGCTCTTTTTCTTACAACGCCGCCGAACAGTGTTCGGACCTTTGCTCCGATCGGAGTATATTTGCTACGCTTTTCGAAAAAATTTTAAAATCTGATCCGCCACTCCGCTTTAACTGAAATCTACTACGATTTAAGTTTTTAAATAATATACATTAGTTTCTTTATTTGATAATGCTATGTGTTATTTTATAGGGAAAAAAGTAAAAAGGTAGACGAAGAAAAAAAAATATGTTGTCAATTTTGTCCAAAATATTTATTCAGTTCTAAAACACTATTGCACTTTTTATACTACTGAAATTTAAGATGTACATCATTCACTACGCCATCGGAATACTATGGTCCGAACCATGCCGCCGAACGATAAAGGAAATATCTAGGGAAGGTGGATTGATTGATTACCCGATTCCGAACTATTTATTAGTCTTGTATATTGGAATTAAAATGTTTTTAATTTTCCTCTATTTTCCAACTTTAATTTCTTCTATTCAACTTATAAACAGGGCTATCGTTGCCAGATGCTTTTTATAACTAACTCAGAGCTGCCCGCATTACCAAATAATTTTTTAATAATGTAGCAATCACCCATCTTGCCAGTTTCAACGTTCCTGTAGCTTAACCGCATGTTAACAAAAATCTCTAGGATATTTTTAGAAAATAAAAAACTATTTCATTCTATTTTAAAAAGATAACATGAAACTGACATCAATTAAAATTAGATGTTCACTAAACAATTGATCGATAAATCTCATATTTCTGGCAACTCTGTTTTATTTGTTCTTTAATCAGCTGTGTTGCTTTAGAACGTGGGTGTGTGGAACACATTCATAATTTATCATATAAAAATGGCAGTGCGTGCGTTGTGTTTACGTAAAAATTATAATCTTTTACGGACAAATGTAAGTCAATTTTAATTGCCAGAGAAGTAATTGATTGCCTTCAGAAGCAAAATTGATCTAACATTTTAGTACTACTTCTAATTTAATTCCATTATTAGGTACTTGTATATCCGCGGTTGGAACTATGTTACTCTAGCAAAGCCGCAAAGAGAGCGGCAGCTGCGGTGACAGCTACCAAGCGTATCGAATCTATGGGAAAGTCGTTAGGAGACAGAGGGTAAAAAAGAAGTACATCTTCGACAACATAATAATTACTTTGTCATGTCTCTTTTATATGTTGTCCAAAGATTCCTTCGTCCAAATAAGTCATATATCGCGCCGTCAGATGCCGCACAGAAGATAGACGCGATATGCGCCTTGTTGCAACTGCCCACTGTTCCTGATCATAAACTGACAAACCTCGAGGAAAAATTTGAATTATTACAGGCTTGTTCTAGAGACTTCCAACATGCTGTGCCTAACTCACAAATTCATGAGCTGAAATCTGTCGGTAGGTAGCAATCGCCATTGTATCTCAGTATCTTCATAGCGAATTAATATTATATTATTTTTAGGTGACGTCATTAAATTCTACCAAAACTCGGTAGACACCACTGTGCCATATGAAGCTCTCAAAAAAATGGATTTGCCAGAAAATTTGCATATCCAATACGATTACGTCCGTTTTCATCCGGAAACCGACACAAAATTCAATGGCAAAACGGCGTTCCCCAAGAGCTCCACGTTGGTCACAGGCCTTAAGTATCGCAACAAGTACGAGGGACACGAGGCGAAGCGCTCGTGGCCATAGAGTAGTTCCCGAATAAGGAGTTTAAGCCCATTTAAAATTCATTATATTTCAAAATAAGTGTTATTTCTCATTGTTTTCTTAAATCTATTGGAAAAAATAAAACGAAAAATAAAGTCATGGCATTTTAAAAAAAAACTAATGTGTTGGGTTTGAAGTTGTTTGTCTCGTGTTGAATAAGCGAAAGATTTCAGACAGCATATATCAAAAAAGTGGAAAGCGCATCAGAAAGAATTTTTATTGATAACGTTATTCTTCAAAAAAACGAAAAAGTTAAATTTAAAATATAACGCTTTCGAGCTTGTATCTTTGGTAAGAAGTTAGATAAATAATTCCTTTTGAACATCAAAGATCAAAATCTTAGCTTAAATTACAAAAAGAAAATTGTTTTTGTAATGTCTTAGTATCACAAAGTAGCGTTAAAGACAACAACCTCTTGTAAAAATCAATTTCTATATTCTATATTTGTTACTCTCAGATAAATTATTGTTTAATCAAATTTAATTTGTCTTCGTGTTTCTATTGAGAAACAACATTCAATGAAAACAACCAAAAAATCCGAAACCATCAAACATTTCGATCACAGCGCTGAATTGGTCTCTCAATACGAATCGCATGAAGTTTATTATACGCAGCCGTTTTTTATACTCTTTGCTAGTAACACAACAGCAAGTGCCTTTCATTAGATTGTTTTCTTGGGCAATTCAAATTTAAACTAAAATGGTGAAAGGTTTCATAAGTCTGGCATATCCGAAGATAATTTTTGGTTACAAAAATCTCTTTCGATAACGATAACTATTATCGACCCGACACAGAAGAAGTTAAATTAAAAGCATCTTAATTTACACATCCTTAGCGGTGCCGCTGAAAAGCACTTTTTGTATATTGTTCTTATTAGCAATTTAAATATTTTATTTGTGTAAACTTCAATTTAGGAAACTATGGCCGACATTAAGGATGTAATACGTGTCATGGTGTCAACAGACAATCATTTGGGCTATGGTGAAAAGGATCCGATTCGGGGCAAGTATTTGTCAATTGATTTCACAACTTTACGCCTTCCTAGCTTGATGTTTTGTTGTTTATTTTTTCTTTTAAAGGGGAGGATAGCTTCATCGCTTTTGAGGAAATGCTGCAGATGGCTGTTACTGAGGATGTTGATTTCATACTGCTGGGCGGGGATTTGTTTCACGATGCGGAGCCTAGTCAAAATACTCTGAATCGGTTAGTATTTTAGCGTCAATTATAAATACTACTTCTCTGTTGGAACTTTTCTTTCGATGCTTTAACTGAAAGACTACTAGTGAAATCTTTTAAATGAATAACATCCAAGGAAATATAGAGCAATCTTTGTGCCCTTTAGGACTATATGTTTATATTTTATCAAGATTCCATAAGATACGAGCCAATAGCGCAAAATATTTTTGCTATTGGAATATATGCATATAAGAAACAAAATGAAAATATTTAAATTTGTTTTTTTGTTCGTTAATTTTTATAAATGTTTTAATTCTTAATTTTTTTTTAGATGCATGAAGCTACTGCGTGCATATACATTCGGCAACAAACCGATTGCTCTTGAGTATCTCAGCGACCAAACGCTTAACTTCCATAACGCCGTCAGTCAGAAGGTCAACTACGAGGACCCTAATGTAAATATTTCCATACCAGTATTCTCGATACATGGTAATCACGACGATCCCAGCGGGTTTGGTCGCCTCAGTGCACTTGATTTGCTTTCGACAAATGGCTTGGTAAACTATTTTGGACGTTGGACGGATCTGACCCAAATTGAAATCAATCCGATCCTTCTGCGTAAAGGCCAAACACAGTTGGCGCTTTATGGTTTAAGTCACATACAGGATATGCGTCTGGCGCGCCTCTTTGAGAGCTCCAAAGTGTCGATAAAATGTCCAGAAGCCGAGGAGGGCGTCGATTGGTTTCACCTGATGGTGTTGCATCAGAATCGTGCTGATCGGGGACCCAAAAACTATTTGCCTGAAGAGATTTTGCCCGATTTTCTGCATTTAGTGATATGGGGACACGAGCATGACTGCCGCATCGAGCCCGAGTATAATCCGAAGCAGGACTTTTATGTCTCACAGCCGGGATCTTCGGTGCCCACCTCGTTAGCGGACGGCGAGTCGCTAAAGAAACACGTTGGCTTGTTAGAAATCTATCAAACGAAATTTCAAATGCGTCCGATGCCTCTGGAAACGGTGCGGCCCTTTGTTTTCGAATCTGTGAACCTAATTGATGTTGCTGATGAGCTGGCCTTGGACGAAGGCGATGTATCGAACAAAGTGAAGGCGATGACTGAACTGCGCGTCAAAGCAATGATCGAGCGCTCCAAAGAAATGTTGACTGGACATCCGCAGCAGCCGACGCTTCCGTTAATACGCTTACGTTTAGTGTACACGCAGGAAGATCAAATGTTTAACGCTATACGTTTCGGTCTGACATTCAATCAGCAGGTCAGTTTTTGTTTTTTTGTTGTTTTCAATTACGAGATTTGTTGATTTCTATTTGTAGGTTGCTAATCCAGCAGACATGATTCTTTTTAAGAAATCGCCGAAGAGCGCCAAACAAGAGACCATGTCTTGTGATAAGTCGACCATGAAAAGCGAATTCCAGAAAATGGTAAGTATATTAACGAAAAGGATTTCTGAGTTACTCCTGTAAAATAGTTTTACAATAAATTTTTACCTAAAACATTAAATGCATCTATATCAGGAAAGTGTTACCAGCATGCGAGGGGAGGATTTAGTAAATCGTTATTTCGATGTTGTGCCAGAAGCAGAAAAACTGCGATTGATGTCCTCCAATGTGATGTCGTTAATATGTAAACGTCTCGTCATGCGACGCGATTTAAATGTAGCAGACAATATTATCCAGTAAAACCTTTTCTAACCGTATACTTTTATTTTTAATTAAACATTTCTAAATTTAATTTTAAGAATCTGCAAAGAAAAAGCCCTTGAACATTTGATGGAAACCCTTCCGAGTGAAGATGCCATAGGTGATGAATTATTCAAGCTAAAGCAGAAAATTACACAAGAAGATGTTTTAAAAGAATTGGATGAGCGCACCCTAAAAATGTCAGTGGCTGCAAATAGTAAAAAACAACAAAAGGAAATAACGATTAATGAAGATGACGACGACTCTATTGAAAGTGCCACCACCTCTGCGACTGGCACCCGTGGACGTAAGGCTGCTGCTGTAAAAGATGGTACCACTGTCAAGTCAGCACCAGCACCAGTGACAAGCAAAGTGGTCGGTAAGAGCCGTGGCAGAGGTCGTGGTGCGCGAGGAGCTACCGCCGCAACAACACGAACTACTCATGTTATGCCACAATTAGATGTCTCTGTGGGCTCAACGGTTAGTACAAGTTTTAATTGTGTATTTTTATCGTATAATTGCAAATCTTTTTATTTTAACAGCGCTCATCGTCACGACAGCAAACACTACTTAATGCCGTAGGTCGGACACAACGCAAGAAGGTTCCGATTTACGTTGTTTCCTCTGATTCGGATTAATTTTTGAATCCAAATTTATCATGTACGCGCTATTTTGTTTATAATTAAACAGTTTATTTTTAGCTTTTTTTATCTTACTATTATACAATATATAATCCAACGTTTATTATTTGTTCTGTGTAAACTAGAGAAGCGCTGAATTTCATTAAAATTTGCTACACATAGCCTTTAAGGACCTGGTCTAAATATAGGCTATAAATTTAGCACACTCACCAATTACACTCACAATTTGTAAAATTAAGTGAAAATATTCGATTATTTTATTAATATTTCTACTATCCATCTGAAATTCTGTATCTGAGTTTGTTGGGTCACTGTTAACAACTTCATTTCAAAATGGGCGTGGTCGGATCAATTTAACGCCCACCGTCGTCGAAATAATACAATGGAAAGTTTCGCTAATTTATTATCTTATACATATTTCTATTCAAAACAAAATCCGGTCAATGCCGGGTACTATTAGCTAGTGTGTTATAAATATTGTTTTAAATAATCAAATAAACATGTACGTTTCTGTTCAAAACAGTTTGTTTTGAATATATGAGTCTTTTAAAAAAGTTTGGTTGTTTTGGACAAAAAGAGAAACTTTACTACTCTTTCAAACAGTGCTCTTACTGACATATGGTAACACTTTAGGGCTGGCGGCTGCAGTAGCTTTGCATTCTAAAATGGCGACGACAAGGAGACAACAACAACTCTGATGAAAAGATGACAACATTCTCCGCGCATGGTATAACTGCATAAAGGCGTGCATGATACAGAGGTGCTGGTGGGAGCTGTTGAGGGCGACAATAACTCAGTAATAATTAACGTATGTTTACAAATCTAGAATTTTGAACTGGTCGAAACGTTACATCGATTATAGGATGATGACTTTCACATGAATTTGTGTAAGTACTCAACTTTATTGTAATATAAAATTAGCAGTATGCTACATTTTAAGTCTAAATACAATATATTTAAAAAGCATAAATGAATCACGACGAGTAATATGAAATAAAACGGAAAAACAGAGGGAGAATCCATTGATAATTTGTCTCAATTAAAACTTTAACAATTTTGTTTTTCTAAGTTTTTCATAAAAAAAAACTATTCACATCGGCATTAAACGAAGTGTTTGATCCCTCAATATACGCAATTGAAAATAAATCAAAACTTCATATAATTCTCAACGGTGGACACCAAGCTGGTGTCCATCAGCGAATCGAGAGCCTTTTGTACGCGCACATCCTTAAGCAGCTCCAGCACGCGATAGTCCTCCTTAACGGACTGCAGTGACGGATACAACAGTTCATAATGGGTTTCCGCCACCGAAGGCTTATTCAGAATACTAAGAATTTTCTTTTGCAGTTCGATTTCGGGGTCGGGTGCACGTCCCGCCAAATCGGCAGCGTCTCCCAGTTCCACCTTGACCTGGTGTTCGCGTCGCTCCTGCAGATATTTAATTATACGATCGTACTGCAGCACCGTCAACGGCAAATTGTCGGCCAACATATTAAGTAGAGTTTGGATCGGAGCATCCGGTGGGTTCCGATCGCGGATAGGGGCCGATAAAATGTTAGCAATGTTGCTTCCTCCAGCTGGGATAATGGGCACCACCTTGGGCAGAAGGCTAACGTTACCACCGCCTCCGCCCACAGCGCTCGTGACCTTTTCGCGAGCTAGCTTTTTGCGAAAATCATCCGAAATGAGATCAATGGCATCCTCCACCGGCATATTACGATGCTCTGCCGGCTGGCCGTACAGAATGTTGACCGTAATACTGTTGTGGTCCTCATGCTGGCTGGTTACAAGCACCGCGTACAGGCAGCCGCGTGAAGATATGTTCGACAACACCTTACCCAGTGGTACATCATCATTGGGAAAGAGAACATCGACTCGTAGCTTCAGCTGCTTGAGCCGTTCTTCAATGAATTCTGCATACTTGCTGCGATTAGTAGTTTAGAGTTTATAAATATAAATAAAAAGTATTTTGTTTACTTACGTGTTTCTACGGTCTACTACAATTATTTCGCAGTCGTTGTATTGTGGATCCGTGTTCATCGATCCGCCCGGAATCAGACCGTTCTTGTCGCCAAGAGCATCGTTGCTACTGCTGCCGCCCCCAGTAGTTTTATCTGCAGCAGCGCGTTTTGCAGCGGCTTTCTGCGCCGCTTGCTTGGCTCCAGCATTGCGTACTGTTATTATGTGTCCCTTAAATGTTGATCTAGTTAGTGCTGACGCGACCTTGTTTGCTACTTCCTCTGACTCGAACTGCACAAATCCGAAATTTTTTTGGACCAGAGAACCAAGCACCTTACCATACGGATGACAGATGCTCTCCAGTTCTTCGCGAGTGCATGTGGGTAAGTTACCAACAAAGATTCGATTCTTCGCCGTCGCCGGATTGCGTATTATTTGGGTATTGGCGTTGGTTTGTTTATCAGTCTCAGACATTTTACCGTGTGATTAAATTTGTTTTAGCTTCAGTGCAAAACTAAGCTGATTTTTATCTATGTAACTTTAAGTTATTATTCTTACAGCAATTTCTCTCTTTATTGTAATTTGTTGAGTCGTTAAAAATATTTTGGTTTGCAAAAAAACTTATTTTGTTTGTGTGAGAAGAAAAGAGAACGATTTTGTGCAAAGAGTCAAAGTGTATTTATGTGCATGAAGTTAACAACAAATTTCAACAACGAAAGTTGCATCCCTGGTTCTTGGTAGACGGAATGGGAAATGAAACACAGAATTCCGATTCAAAAGAGTTCCTATGGGACGAGTGAAGTTTCGTTGTTAACTTTTGCAAATTCGTTGCTAGAATGTTAGGTTAGATAAAATCTTGTTAGAGAAAAAATAATTTTTTTTTCATCATTTAATAATACATAATAACAATTACCGGAAGAGCATTTCACATTATTTTTCAAAACTGGGCGATTATTAAATTTTATATAAATAGATTTAGCACTTCCGGTCAACTACTTGTTTAATTTTCAGATAATTTTTTCAGTGATGATCACTGCCGGCGCAAATAACTTGGAAAGGAGGAACAGTTGCGGCATATGTGGTAATACGTGAAGTAGACAACAGGTACATGCATTTTTTGAGAGTAATCTCTTTGTTGGCCAGTTTTTGAATTTTGAGAAAATTTTAGTTTTTTATTTTAATGATTTTTTTATTTTCAGTGGTGGCCACTGCCGGCGCAAATAAAATGGATAGGAGGAACAGTTGCGACATATGCAGTACTACGTCAAATAGGCAACAGGTATACGCAACGTTTGTGATCAATCTCTTTGTTGGCCAATTTTTGAATTTTGAGAAAATTTTAGTTTTATATTTTAATGATTTTTTTATTTTCAGTGGTGGCCACTGCCGGCGCAAATAAAATGGATAGGAGGAACAGTTGCGGCATATGCAGTACTACGTCAAATAGGCAACAGGTACACGCAACTTTTGAGAGTAATCTCTTTGTTGGCCAATTTTTGAATTTTGAGAAAATTTTAGTTTTATATAAATTTTTTATTTTTTTATTTTCAGTGGTGGCCACGAAAGGAGGAAATAACTTGGATAGGAGGAACAGTTGCGGCATATGCAGTACTACGTCAAATAGGCAACAGGTACACGCAACTTTTGATAGTAATCTCTTTGTTGGCCAATTTTTGAATTTTGAGAAAATTTTATTTTTGTATTTTAATGATTTTTTTATTTTCAGTGGTGGCCACTAAAGGAGGAAATAACTTGGATAGGAGGAACAGTTGCGGCATATGTAGTACTACGTCAAATAGGCAACAGGTACACGCAACTTTTGAGAGTAATCTCTTTGTTGGCCAATTTTTGAATTTTGAGAAAATTTTATTTTTACATTACAATTTTTTTTATATTTTCAGTGGTGGCCACTAAAGGAGGAAATAACTTGGGTAGGAGGAACAGTTGCAGCATATGTGGTACTACGTGAAGTAGACAACAGGTACATGCATTTTTTTAGAGTAATCTCTTTGTTGGCCAGTTTTTGAATTTTGAGAAAATTTTATTTTTGTATTTTAATGATTTTTATATTTTCAGTGGTGGCCACTAAAGGAGCAAATGTCATTTAAGCGCCTCCATAATCAAATGCTGGTTTTCATTTGAGCCGCAAACCGCCTCTAAATTATCCGCAATTAAAGACGGCTGAAGCAATGACAGTCGAACGAATGCTAAAAGCGCGGCAATGTGTACTTTGCGAGTAAGTTGGTCATATTGTACCCACGACATGAGGCTGTGATACACATCTTTTTCCGAGAGAACGTTTAGATCATCGCTGGCGATCAGTTTCCCCAAATGATCGGAATTTAACTGAAAGAACTCTGGATTTTTGCAAAACTTGCAGATAGTGCTGACATGTGTAGGCTTTAGCTAATTGTAGCAAAGTATTACGGCTCTGCTGCTCAGCGAAGAAAGCAAAGCCCAGACAGTTAGAAGGATGAAGTCGACGAGCTAGAGCTGGAGATAGTGTTTAAACATTTTTTTGCATTGCATTTGTTATATTCATCGAAGCATTTGTAACTAACTTAGACAATTTAGTTTACGAAAGATTCTTCAACTTTCCAATAATTGCACGATTCAAATAATTCCAATAGTTATGAATCTCACTTATAAAATACTCGTAGACGTGATCTCTGTTAACCTAGAACTGCGTTTTTCTCTTTTGTTTATTTAAATTCCTGAATGTAATTTAATATTTTTAATTTTTCTATACAAATTTTCATATTAGCTTTTAATTTTAATTTTCATAAATTTGAGAATGGTCGTAAAAGTTGAGTAGACCTGTTTGTTACTTGATGTAGTACCACATATGCCGCAACTGTTCCTCCTTACCAATTATTTGTGCCGGCAGTGACCACCACTGAAAATTAAAAAAAATCATTGAAATAGAAAAATTAAATTTTCTCAAAATTCAAAAACTGGCCAACAAAGAGATTACTGTCAAAAAATGCGTGTACCTGTTGTTTACTTCACGTAGTACCACATATGCTGCAACTGTTCCTCCTATCCAAGTTATTTCCTCCTTTAGTGGCCACCACTGAAAATATAAAAAAAATTGTAATGTAAAAATAAAATTTTCTCAAAATTCAAAAATTGGCCAACAAAGAGATTACTCTCAAAAGTTGCGTGTACCTGTTGTCTACTTGACGTAGTACCACATATGCCGCAACTGTTCCTCCTTTCCAAGTTATTTGCGTCGGCAGTGATCATCACTGAAAAAATTATCTGAAAATGAAACAAGTAGTTGACCGGAAGTGCTAAATCTATTTATATAAAATTTAATAATCGCAAAGTTTTGAAAAATAATGTGAAATGCTCTTCCGGTAATTGTTATTATTTTTTCTCTAACAAGATTTTATCTAACCTAACATTCTAGCAACGAATTTGCAAAAGTTAACAATGAAACTTCACTCGTCCCATAGGAACTCTTTTTGGAATTCTGGGTTTCATTTCCGATTTCGTTTACCAAGAACCAGGGATGCAACTTTCGTTGTTGAAATTCGTTGTTAACCTCACGCACTTATTAAAACAGTCAAAATTGTTCATTATTTTGTGATAGTATTTTCATTATTTACTTTTTAAACGTGAGCGCGAATCATTTTCGAGTGTTTTCTTTTAATCGAGTAAGCGATTAATCAAATTTTATTGTATTCAAAAAATCGAAATGATCGAAGAACGCTCAGTAAGGTGATTTTTGTTAAATAATCTTCCAAATGGTAGGTGAGATGGTGAAATCGCTTCAGACGCTTACAGCCCTATACTCGCATGTGGTAATACAAAAATTATAAACTAATTATTAACTTTTTTGTAACCATTCTAGGCACATAGTAACTAGAAAAATCCACCTGATAGTGACAAATAATTTTGGAAAATAAATTATTTTGTTTTGAAAAATTAGACATAAATTTGTATTTGACAGCAAAAACATTAATATGTCAAAGTAACTATTTATTAATCGGCGAACAAAATTTCAGATAGAAAGTGTCAACTACGCCTTAATTATTTTTGACTATTTCTTTGTCAAAATTTTTAAATACGTTTGAGTAGTTAATTTCAAAGTTTTTTGTCGCAAATGAAAAATATTTCTACACTTATCTGGGTTCCAGGACATAGATGCATAGTAGGTTCTGCATTGGTGCTGAATCTGGCTGTTTCGGTTCCGGTACCTATAGGCAAAGTCAAATCCGACATCTGCAATTTCTTTCTTAATAAAGCCAAGTCTAGATGGAAAAACAACGCAGGATGCGTTGTATCCAAAAAGACCTAGCCGCACTACAACTCATCAAGATCCCATGAACTCATCAACATGAGGCGTCGAGACATCGAGCGTATTACATACATCTGCACTGGACCATTGGCGAATATGCCCGCAGATTGGGAATTCCCTATAATGTCCACTGTCGAAGCTGCAACAACACCAGTGAACCAGAGGCACTGATTCACTTCATCTGCGATTGTCCGGCTTTAGCAAGAGTCAGGCTTCGTACCCTCCACTCCGCCTTTCCAACCTCATTGGAAGTCCTATCTGACTACCCACTAATGAACATTTTAAAATTCCTAAACAATTCAGGATGGCTCCAGCATTGATCCCTCCCTCCTTTCAGGAGATTTTGGAATCAAAACGGCATTAATTATGCTACTTGTGCTGATGGAGTTCCACCAGTTTTTCCACTTATACTACTACTACTAACACTAAACTTTTGTGAGTAGCTTTCAATACCTACACTTGGATACAACCTGCCATACTGTTATTAACATTTTTTTTAACAGCCCATTCCACACAATTCTCCTAATTAAGGGCTCCTCCGTCAGTTCGGCCCCTGTTTTTCATAAAACAGATTTTCATGACTAATATTTATAATTAGATGTGTTTATTTGAAAAAA
Source organism: Suillia variegata (assembly GCA_949127995.1). Taxonomy (NCBI): domain Eukaryota; kingdom Metazoa; phylum Arthropoda; class Insecta; order Diptera; family Heleomyzidae; genus Suillia; species Suillia variegata. The sequence goes on along the minus strand of OX421845.1, from coordinate 15,166,852 downwards.
AATTTTTTTTTAACTAATTTCATACTTCTTATTAGAAAAATAATTAAAAAAAATTGTGTATTTATAAATAGCAAAACAAATACAAATCTATATATATAAAAATGAAATTTTCTATTTTTCTATTCTATCTTTCTTTGTACCAAATGGGCGTCTAAACCATTCATCCGATTTTGATGAAATTTTAGGGAGTTGCTGTGCTCACGCCAATTTAGGTTTAGGGCAAAGAAAATTTTGCCACGCCCACCTATTACGCAAACAATTTGTAAAACTAAGTTAAAATATTCAATTATTTCGCTAATATTGTTCCAAAATATCTGAAATTTGGTATCTGAGTTTATTTTTATAAATGCAGATGTTCAAATGAAATACGTCTGCTTTTAAATTTTATTTGACGTGAGCAAACAACTAATAACTATTACCCTTTCTTCAATATTCATTATTGGTTCAATGGTTTCCGTCAAATACGTCTCTGTCATTTGTGCGTACATTTTTAATACACTAACGTTCTTAGTTAACTTGAAATTTGGTACCTGAATTTGTTTTGGCACTGTCGATAACTTCTCCAAAAATGGGCGTGGTTGGATCAATTTAACGCCCACTTTCAAAAAAAGGGTGGATCATTTTTACGCCTAACACCATTTGCTCAGAAACTTGGTGTGCTATATAGAAAACATGTAACGGGATGCACCGGGAAGAATAACAGGATATACAAAATTGTTTACGCCCACTTATTACGCCCTCAATTTATTTAATTAAGTAAAAATATACGATGACATTGCTAATATTGCTCCTAAAAATTTGAGATTATCGACAGTGTCTTTACAAATTCAGATACCGAATTTCAGATTTTTTGGAGCAATATTTGCGAAATAATCGAATATTTTAACTTAGTTTTACAAATTGTGGGCGTAAAAATTGGCGTGAGCACAGCAACTCCCTAAAATTTCATCAAAATCGGATGAATGGTTTAGACGCCCATTTGGTACAAAGAAAGAAAGAAAGATAGAAAGAAAGATAGAAGAATTCATTTTTATATATATAGATAGATATATAGATAAAAATTTAAACTTTAATTATAAAAGAAAATGAGGAGGAAATGGGGAAATAAAAAAAATTTTAAAGTAATGGCGACAATAGAACCGCTCAAAATTTCCTACAGTTTTATTTTTAAACCACGCAATATTATCTCTTTTTTACCCCCATCATAATTGCAATATTACCCACTTACACAAAAAAAAAACAAAAAACATGATGGAAAATAATACGAATACTGGTTTGCCTACCTACGAGAGTTCTACGAGGTGATTAAAAAATACTTTATTGGGGCTAAATATATTTTCAGTGTCATACAATATTTCGCGCGTTTGTTAAGATATTTTAAAAGTGCATACAAAATAAAGTACAAGGTGGCGCAAAAGAAGTCATCCGATGTTGTTTAGCTCTTATTTTTTTTCTAAATAAAAAACTTCGATTCTGTTTTTTGATTATGTTTATTTAGACCTTTAGAATTAATTGTGTTAAGTCGAGAAGATGATATCGGATAAATGGGCGCCGTCACAATTGATTGCCATACGGGCTCGTTTTATGGCATTTTCCATCACTTCGGCGAGAGTTTCGGGCGATAAATTCTCGCATTCGTGTCGGATATTTTCCTTGAGGGCTTCCAAGGTCTCAGGCTTGTTGATGTAAACACGAGACTTCAAAAAACCCCATAAAAAGAAGTCCGGGACCGTTAAATCGGGCGATCTGGCGGGCCAGTGCAAATCGCCAAAACGCGAAATTAAGCGACCCGGAAACGCGGCCTTCAGAATGTCGGTTGTGGCTCGTGCAGTGTGTGCTGTTGCTCCGTCCTGTTGGAACCACATGTCCAACAGTCCTAATTCGTCCAGTTCGGGCAGAAAAAACTCGGTCAACATTGCCCTATAGCGCGCACCGTCCACTGTTGTCGTTTGACCCGCGGCGTTCGGCCCGATGACTCCTCCAGCGTGAACAGCGCACCACGCAGTCACTTTGAGCGGGTGTAATGGTTTCTCGTGCATCACTCGCGGATTTTCGGTTCCCCAGAAGCGATAATTTTGCTTGTTCACGTACCCGCTGAGGTGAAAATGAGCCTCATCGCTCATTATGATTTTTGCCAACACCACAGACGAATTGTTACGCAAAAAAATAGACACAATTATTCCGCGTTGTTGGGGAGTGTATCGCTCCATGGCTTATTCACTTGTATTCTGTATCTGTCTAGTCCACAAATGTCAAAACAGATTTGACATTGGCGGCCATTTGCAAAAATGAGAGCATCTTCCAATAGGGTGATTTCTTTTGCGCCACCTTGTATTTGCAATTAATCTCGATATTAATAACATTCGTGTTTTGTGATCAGTGGCGTACAGTCGATCTTTGCAGTCTTTCTGATTGTGTTTTCACAGACCTTTTAAGCAGGAATGAGAAATATAAAGATTGCGCAAACTGGCGTTGAAAAATTGCCTCTCTCTGCGCATTACGTCACAAACCGACGAAGTCGATGCAAAATCAGGGTTGTGAACTTGATTTTTTTTTGTTTGTTTATTTTGTGGGTCATTTACTGCTCGTATTTACAAACAATTTTATGTTTAATATTAGTAGATTTTATAAAGCAATAATTTGAGTTGCATACTTTTCGGTTTGCTGGCAATATCAATATTTTCGAACTGAAATTTAATGTATTATTTTATATATAATTTTTTGTTAACAACTCTATGTGACAGAAATTGAGAAAAATACATTTTCAACGTCACAACAATATTGACAGCAAAGTAACGGACCTGCGCAATTCGCAATCTCTTTATCTCTCAATCCTGCCTTTTAAGGTTAGTGGAAATAACGGAATAAGAATAACGGGACGCGCTTTCGCAAACGGGGACAAACATGAGTCCGCGTGTTTAAATCCTAAAACATAGATTCTAGTCTATAATTTGTTACGGCGTTACAAATTCGGTTCAGCCAAACAATTCCCTTGTGGATCCACTATCCTTGCATTATATGTAGGGGGGATATGGTAATCTAAATATCCAAAAAAAAAACAATTATTTTAAGGATAATTGTTATATTTTCCTTTTTGGGCAGAATTTCGTTGCTGATTTGTTCGCAGCGGATTTTCATGTACGGGACTCGTACCCTTCGCCACGTGAAGGTGCACGTACCAAATGGTATATTGAGTTTGTTCTTCCCTTTGTAACGCCCAGAAAGTGGCGTGGTAGGTATGACAAATGATCAGTGTCGGATTCTGATGTCCGTCCGTCTGTCTGTCCCAGCGATAACAAACGTATTTTAAGAGCTATCGAGCTGAAATTTGGTATGTGAGCTACTATTCTCCAAGCGAGGCTAAGTTCTAAGATGAGCAGGATCGGATCCATACGAAAACAAATTGATAAAATAGTCCCAGTGCAGATATCCAGTTCGAATTTGATATTAAGCATTTTAGTAGTATCACAAATCTGCACACAAAAAATGAGCGTGATCGGATAAGAACCACGCCCAACTCTCATACGAACCACCTCTTTCCATGCGAAAAAATGATTAAAAATAGCTACAGCGTTAAAAACTATTTTAAATTCGGTATACTTTAAACACTTTCCAAAAAGGGGCGTAATCCGATAAGGACAAAGCTCACTTATATTAGAGATATGTAGCACTTATGTGCTAAAAAATAAATTTTTTGGTTTCACTGAAATGGCGGAGGGTATATGAGCTTCGGCATTTCCGAAGATAATTCTCTTACTAGTTTTTCTATTAATTTTTTTAATTTGAAACAAACTAACTGCTCTGTCATATTTTTAGTTTATTATTTTCAACTGATTTTAAATACGTAGAATTCATTAAATAAAAGTTTTTCTTCTTTTAAAATTTATTTGTCCAAAAAAAAAATCACAAATTTTTAATTACTTTATTAATTATACTTTCATTTTCTGAACTTTTCCGTTTTTATTTCCATTTTTGATTACTGATCCATATTATAAAAAAACCTAGAAAAAATTGTTTTTTTATTTGTTTTTTTTTTGTTTTTCGTTTATTTTTTTGTTTGCTGCAATTATTCTTTTGTTTTGAATGGAAATATGCATAATAATAAGATAGCGGAACTTCCCGGTACTCCCCGTTGTAACGTTGCTGAGTTACGGCAATGGGCGTTAAATTGATCCGATCACTCCTATTTTTGGTGAAGTTGTCGATAATGTCCTTACAACCTCGGTACAAAATCAGGAGCAATAGCGAATATACAATATTTACTTAGTAAAAGGTGGGTGTGGCAATTTTTTCTAGCCCAAAACCAATCTTGGTGTGAGTAGAACAACTCCCCAAAATGTCATTGCAATTGGATGAATGGATTGGTCGCGCATAGGAGACAATGAAAGTTAGTTAGGTCATTGAGAAATAAATAAAAAAGCGTTTATTTTTATAAATGCAGATGTTCAAATGAAATACGTCTGCTTTTAAATTTTATTTGACGTGAGCAAACAGCTAATAACTATTACCCTTTCTTCAATATTCATTATTGGTTCAATGGTTTCCGTCAAATACGTCTCTGTCATTTGTGCGTACATTTTTAATACACTAACGTTCTTAGTTAACCCTGACAGTAAGTAACCCAGTACACAGTGTTGGAACCCCATCTAAACAAATAAAAAAATCTAGTGGGTTTTATAAAAGAAACGTTTGTTTCAAAATTTAAAGAATTTTCGCGATTCGAAGTTTACTTTTTGTAATAAATTAAATTTATGGTTTTATTGAAATTGTAAAAGTTTAAATTATAATGAGTGGAAGATCCGAGAGCGATGCTACTTACTGTTCTGAAGCTGAAGCAATTTTGGCGCCGGGTAAGGGAGACTATTAAATCATACATGAATAAAATTTTTAAATCGATATTATTTGGTAGTTGAAAAAAATGAAACCTTAATGACACACGAGCTGCGTCGGTCGCAGCGTCTATCAGAGAAGACACCCGACATTAAGATTAGATTTAATTGGGACAATTTAAAAAAAAATAAAGCTAGAAAGTTAATACGCAAAAAAGGAAAATTAAAAACATGCGCCTGCACTAACCAGGCTTGTGCGGCGGAGTTCCACTCTGTTGACATTGTGGCAGCACTTGCTGATACGCAAACACATTCAGAATCGCTGCAGCCAAATCAACAGGCTAATTCAATTGATCATAAACGATTGGATGAGCAAGCGACGAACGCAGCATTATTCACGGCAATACCCAAAAGAAAAAGACGGTTTACAGAATACTTAACAAGGGAACCAATAGCTGCAATAAAAGATGTGCTCGTTGATGGACAAAGTGGTTATTTGAACCCCGTCAAAAAACCAAAATGTGACCCAAATTTCAATTGTACAACAATGCCGCAAAAAGAAATAGTTTATATTGATTTGACGACGTCTGATGATAATGTTTCTTTACCACCACCAGCATTGAAAAATAAAGATCCGTCCCATTATGAAAATAATGAGAATAAAAGCTATATGTCCGGTTTAAAGAGAAACCAGACGAATGACTTTGGACAACATCATTCTATTCCGTAAGTTTGTTAATGAGTTCGTGAACTAATCTTTATATATAAAATGGAATGTTTCTTTATTTTTGTCTTTCATATTTAAAAGCTATGAACAGAGAATAGTTAACAAATGTTAGTAACTTGATTTCATATTCGTTAAAATTAATACTTTTAAGTTCAGTTTTGTGGTAATGTACTTTTTAACCGAAGTCTGAATTCTGAGTCGATTTAAAGATGTCCGCCGATATGACTATCCCAGCGATAACAGCCTTTATATTTTAAAACATATCGAACTGAAATTTGATAAAAGAGCTCCTATTCTACATGCGGAGAGTACGAGCTCAGCAACCGTGTTAACCGATTGTCATATTTAATTCTCATAAAGTAATCAATGATAGTCATAATCTTTATCAGATAGTGGCGTTTATACAAATGTACATCTTGTTTCGCCAAGTGCACGTCGGTTACCGAAGGGTATATGAAGTTTGTTCTTCTATTTGTAACGCCAAGAAAGGGGGCGTGGTAGGTTCAACAAAGTATATATATAAAATGTTCCACGTCGTATTCTGAGTCAGTGTCCGTCCGACCGTCTGTTCTAGCGATTACAGCCGTATTTTAAAAGCTATTGATATGTAAGCTCCAATTCTCTAAGCGGCTGAGTTCCAAGATAGGCAAGATCGGACCAATACAAACCATCCCTTACCATGAGTAAAAAAAAATAATTAAAATAGATCCAGAGCAGATATCCAATTGAAAATATTTAGCACTTTAGTAGGAACACAAAGTGCTAAATAACCAATAATGGCGTGATCCGATTAGAACAACGTTCACTTATAATAGAGAAATGTAGGAAATATGTGATAAAAGAAGCATTTTTTTTGAAGGCACTGAAATGGCAGAGGCTATATGAGCTTTGGCATAGCCGAAGATAAATCTCTTACTAGTTTTCTAACAAAATTATCAACTATACGAAGTTATGTTGTAAAAATCTTCAAAAATTGTAACAATAAAAGAATTTTACTTTTTTTTCAGTTTTGTAGAAAAAACTTCTAATAGTCAAGAGTATTTAAACAATACTTTTAAGCTAATAATGAAAGAATCAAATGATCCTATCGGACCAATAAAAACTCAAAAGCGAATTTATAAACAAAAAAAGCCGCTTATTGTTCCAAAACGTAAATACAACACAAAAGTCAATGAACCACCGTCCAAAAGTGAAAACGAAGTAATTACCAAATACATGAATCTTGCCGACTTTACAGATCAAGAAAATCAGGAGGCAAAGCAGAAGAGCATACACCAACCAACCGATCAAAAAAAATCGGAAGTTATGCAACAAACCATTATCCAACCAACACCAACAATACAACCATTTAAAACTATGCGATATTTTGATAATCGCACTCAAAGAACAATGGACCAACGAAAACCGTTTGGTGAATCCTTGCTGCCAGCCATCTACCCGTCATATTTTCGCGAACAAATACCGGTTACTGATCCGATACTGCACCAACAAAATAAAGAATTTAAATCGGATTTTTATCTAACACCCGATTTATCACAGTCATACGAATTTGATATACGTTCATCGACGCCCTCGTTGCCAGATTCGTTGCGTGATGTTTTCGATTCGGACGATTTACGTGAAATATTACAACTGGAAAAAGTCGTTTACCACTTGAGTGATCAACACGTAAAGGCATTATCCGTTGTTCTAAATTTAAAAGTTGAATATCTGCGTGAGGTGCTTGATAAAATTCTAACACTTAGTTCTACTGATTTGCAAACGATTGACCGAATGCTGATTACTCTGCCCACAGTTCATCTTAAAGAAAACCCTAATGAAAATAATGCTGCGAGAACACGCCCCTTTAATCATGCCACCTACAATACGACAACAGAATCTTCGAGTGAATCTTCTGTTATCGAATGTAGTCAAAACGAAAAAGAGTTACGACATTTTGCTAGTCAACGTTGGACACAGTAGAAAATGCTGGAAACTAATAAATTTTATGATGGAATTTGAATGTTATTACAAATCAAGTTCTAGGGTTAAGAAGAAATATTAAAAAGAAATTTTTCATAATCTTTGATAAATTGTCTACTGGTTATATGTCTTGGCCTTAAAAATTTTTTTTTGTAAAATAAAGTTAATTTTTTTCCAACTTCAAAGTATAAATTGATAAATTCGATGCTTTACTAAAAATATAACAATATTTTGAGTTTTTTTTTAGTAAAGCTCGTCTTATTTTAACAAATTTCCAATCATTACTTGTATTAATTAAATGTTACAAAATTTTAAATTTAAAAGTATCTGTATTAAATAGCTTTTTTGATGTTACTTTAACTTGATCTTGACAGTCGGTCGGTTTTTTTTCAACATTTATCAACAGATACCAAATTTTTGATAAAATTCAATGCGTATTTAACTATTTGACAATGTTTTACAGGTTTTGAATAAAGACTTTTTAATATATTAAAAAACAACTTACAAGAATCTTTATTTTTTATGCACATTATCATGGACTAATATTAAATTACCTTAAATTTCAAATATATATATTTTAAGGTGAAGTTGGGTAGTAAGATATATATAAAATTACAAATAAAACCGATAGAAACCAAAGGGTATAGATAAGGACTCAAAATTACTTATACTTATGGAACAGTATTTAATATATTTGGTGTTTTTACATTTTTGACTTCTGTCCTTTTTACATCTCATATGCATATAACTATAGTCTGTTGTTTTTAATGACTTCGAGGAGACATCTGTACTAACATTGAGGATTTCGTGTTAAATAAAACCTTCACCTATGTAAATGTTCAAATACACTACACTTAAAAAAAGAAGCTGGAGTTGTTTCTGTCATATCCGTCGCTTTTCTCTTAGTAGTTTGTATTAATATCTAAATACTGAATTTTGACTAGTTATAAACTCTACAACGAAATTTCTTCATTTTATTTTTGATATATTCCATTGAAGGTTATTTCATGATTTTTTTTTAAATTTAATGAGTTAAATTGTGTTCTGTTTTATAGGCGATATTTAATTTTATCTTTTCGTCAGTTATATTTTTGGGCTTTATTTAATTTTTTTAGTAGGTTATCTGCACTGAAATTATTTTTATTTTTATCGAATGAAACGATTATGTCCATCCTCGCTTGGAGAATAAGAGTTCACATGCCATCGATATCTCTTAAACTACGTCTTTAATCGCTGGGACAGACAGAAGGTCGTCGATTTATAATCCGACGATGATAACTTTTATATATAGTCATACCTTTCACACCTCATTATTGGCGTTACAAATGAAAGAAGAAACTAGATACGAGGTCGCGCTTGTGGTTTGGTAAACAGTAAGTTTTTTTGTTGACGGCGTAGCGTGATGGTTCAAGCAATAACTTTCGACGCGGAATGTACTAGGGTCAATACTTTGTAGAAAAAATCAAACCATTAGAAATGTTTCTGGTAAATCTTTTGAGAGAAAATTCCTGACAAAAACCATTGAAACAAGACACAGAAGCCGGATATTCGAAACGCTTTTTATGAGATTGAGTGTTTGAAAATTCATAAAGAGTTTTCTAATTATATGTTGCGCTTAAAATCATATTTTAACACCAAAATACTTTTTCAAAATGTTTGAGACAATATTTTTAAGTCATTCTTTAACCTTTTTTCTTTAAAATAGTTTTATGACCTGAATATTATAAATGGTTTTACTGATAATAAAATTAAGTGAAAAACGTGTTCTCATGCGATAGGGTATAGAAGTGTTTAGTTGTGTGAAGTTGACTTAAAAAAGTCGAATTTTGCTGCACTTTTTTATGGTTGAAAAATGATCAGGTTTTTTCCGAAACTGAAAATGCAAAAAATTTGGAGCAGCTCTCATTCAAAGAAAATAAAACAAGTCGGCGTACAATGTAAGCAATCTACTTCAAAATGTATTTTTTTGGTAAATTTGAAATTTTGTTAGGATTGTGTGTTGAACATTATCGGAGTTGCATTTAAGTAAGGGGCAGCAGGTTTTTTTTTAATATTTCACACATAAAAAATGAGGGAACAAAAAAAAAAGTAAAAACCAAAACAATTAAATCTGTTAACACCTAAAAATTGAATCGAAAAATGTTTCCATGCATCACACATAACCCGCTCAACACATCCATATATTCATTCTTCCCTCTATCCATATAATTAGTTGTTCTGACGCTGGCGTTGTTTACTTTCATCCTTTATTTTATAGTTTCACAAACACTGCTTTTCTCTAATACACATCGCTGTCGTAGTTTATATCCTGTTGCGCCTGCGTCGAATCGTCTGAACGTTCTGAAATCGGTTCCAAATCGGCATCTAAGCTGGGATCGTTAATCGTCGGACAACAACTTGGATGTGACATTGAATCGAATGCGTCTTTGATCTGATTATTCGCGCCCTTTGGATCGAGATCCGTAGCCCAGCTAAAGTGCATTAGAGCCGAATCAACATTCCCAAGAGTCTTATGAATTTTACCAATCAAATAGAATACGACCGATTCTTTTGGCACAATCTCCTTCAGTTCTTCGAGTTCGCGCAGCGCCTCCTGATGTTTGCCTAGGGAGAAATAAATCGAGCCGCGGTGGAAACGAGCTAGCGGATTTTTCGGATCGAGCATAGCGGCCGTGTTGAGTGTCTGTAACGCTTGTTCCTTTTTCTGCATGAAGTACTGCATGGCACCGATATGCACCAGAATCACAGAATTTTGTGGATTGATCTTAAGCGCCTTGATGTAGTGCAGTTCGGCAAGTTCGTATTTTTCTTGCTTTGAATAAATGGTGCCAATGCCGAACCAAGCATTATAGTGGCGTGGATCGCGAACAACCGCCGCACGGAAATAGTCTAGAGCCTTGTCAAGCTCCTCGGTGAGCACAAGCTCATGTCCGAGTAGAGTATAGCTGTAGACGAACTCCGAGTCGACCTGTACGGCGCGCTTGAAGAACTTTATTGCGGTCTCGTGCTCCTTGTGCAGCGAAAAACAGTTGCCCGTTACGCACCACGTCACCGGTGACGTTTTGTCTTGGTTCATTAGATCCTGTGCCAGCGCCGAAAGGTCTACCTCGCGCTGCAGGTGCCATAATGAAGACGAGTATATTTCCATGTAGTCCAAACGATAAGGTTCCGTTTCATGGATTCGTTTGAATACCGCCACAGCAGATTCATATTCGCGCAGCTCGTAGTGTGCAATGCCCAGCAGCGATTGTACCCAGCTGGTACATAGATGATGCTTTGGTATCGTAGCCTCCAGATGCCGCACAGCTGCTTTGCATTGATAGTGCGCCAGCTGCTTGTATCCTTCGCCCAGATCACGCATTAGCGCCATTAGACCGTCCGCCGATTGTTTTTTAAGTGCGAGCACATGATGCGCCATTGTTTGCGCGTTATTGAGACTGTTGTTCAGCAGAACCTTGGCGGCAGAAGTGTCATCAGCGGCTGTCAACGATGTGATAGTTTCGATTTTTTCTTTGTCTTTTCGCTGCGCTACTGACTTCTCAGTTAGTTTATCAGACCCATTGGGCGATTTCTCTTCGATAAGTTCGTTGTTGAGGCAGATTTTCGTCATGCGTGTTTTTGTTTTACGCGGTGGCGAGCGTGGCTGCACAAATTTGTTGCTTGTTATGTTGGGCGATTTATTATTCTCTTTTACGGAGTAGGCGCTGTTACTAAACAGTCGCGAGCTGCGACGCACAGCGGCATTTGGATGGGCGGCACCTAAAAATATTGTTTATTAGTTTATTTAGGTAATAGAAAAATGCCTACTTATGTTTTAAATATGCATAGATTGTTTGCTGGATGATAAAAAAAAACATATTATAGTTTAGACAACGATTAATTTCTATATAATCGACTGATAAATATTTAAAATCTCAGCGTTTGCATTGCTTTAATTTGATCATGATTATTATCTTGTAGATGTATTGACTTGCTTTCTAAAGAAGGCGAACTTTACCACCAAGTTGCAGCACCAATTGAAACAGGTGATAGGAAACATTTAAATTTTGTTGTCGTGCCCATAAAAACTCAGATACCAAATTTAAGCGATATAATCGAATATTTTTATTTTTTGTAGGTGTATTAAGTGGGCGTGACAGAATTTTTTATACCAAAACTTTCCAAGGAGTGAGCACAGCAAACTCTCCAAAATTTGATCGCAATTAGAGAAATTTGGAAACATTAATTAATATATCATAAAGTTTTATGTCTCGTTGTTTTGGGTAAACTTTTTTTGAGTATAAAATGTAACTTCATTCCTAAATAGTTGTTTTACAACTTTTGAGTTTGATAATATTTAATGTTAGTAAAAACTTAATCTTCGTTATTCTAAAAATGATAAATACTGAATTTAAACTGCTTCTCAGTTTAATTTTTTTTACAAAGGGAGTATGAGTATGGGAGGTAGAAGTCGTTTTCGCTTGAATTTATTTTAGAACCGCACCTCAGCTTGTACATTGGTTGCATTTATAATTTAGACGAGTTGATTAGATTTTGGAGCCAATCCACCCATGACTACGCTCATTATTGCAAAACACTTATTTTTAGTGAAAACGATACCTTGGGAACAATTAGAGATATTAGGTTGAAACTTTGTACAACATTTTCTGCTACGGTTTTCGATTTTAGTACATAGAGTAGAATTTATTAGATTTTTTATGAAATAAATATTAATTTTAAATAGGCAGTGCACTAATAGTAATAAAAGTTTAAAAAAAAATAAATGTACCTGTTACAATGCTTCCTGCATTGTTGGGCGTGCGTGGGGTTATATTTCCAGTCTGCGTAAACACGGCGGGTTTGTTGTTCGGAGCTGAATTTGAAATTGACGAATCCTTGCTGCTGCGGCTTATTAAACTGTTCAAGTGACCCGATTTTATTTTCTTGCTAGCGATTTTCTGCTCCTGATTTACTTCCACTAGTGTTGTTATTGTTTGCTGTGACGGCGGTGTGGAAGAATTCGTTAGATTAAGATTAGCATGAATGGTGTGACCAGCACCGAGAAGACCAACACTGCCGCCAATGCCAATGAATGATGAGTCTCCGCCGCTCGATGGACTGTTTATGGGCAGGACACCGAAACTGGGCGTTGAGGGAGAAATCGTTGAAAGATATTTGAACTGTTTGCGGAATGGGGTGCCTGCACCGCCGTCGCAGACGCCTACGGGCGTGTCATCCAACAGCATCATGCTACAGTTGTGCTGCTGCTGATGGCCAATGGCCGATGACAGCTGTAGGCCACCGCGCAACATCGACATGGAACTGTTTAGGTTGTTGTTATTATTAATATTATTATTATTTGGTGTGATTAGATTCGGCTGCTGCTGCTGCTGTTGCAGTTGCTGTTCCACGGGTGTGGAAAGAATGTAATTGGAGGAGTTGTTGATGTTATTTAAAAGGACATCGCTAGATGGGACATTTGATCCTCCGCCTCCGACAGTGAGTGTACCGTAGTTGACGGTCGCTGCATTTGTGGCCAAAAGATTAAAACCGTTTTGGTTACAATCGTTCGAATTTGTCCCGCCGCCAAATAATATCATTGAATTTGAATTGGTGTTACCTTGGCAAGTATTGAAAATATCGGTACTTGTGATTTGAAAAATCGTCGCAGCATCAGCTTGTTCACCCAGTTGGCAGAGGTCAGCGTACGCCTGCCACATAAAAGGGTTTAGCTTGAGCGTGCGACGAAGTGCTTCAGCTGCAATTTTATTACGCTCGGTTTTTATGCAAACCTGGGCAACCAGCTGCAGTACAAAACATGCCATTTCGCCGAAATCCTTGGAGATTTCATCAAAGTTCTTCAACTCGCCAAAACCGCTGTTGGTCAACGCACATTCGGCTTCCGAATACTTTTTTAATTGATAGGCACATCGGGCCTGCAGAAAGCGACACTGTGGCGAACGACGCGACTTCTCTTTAAGTAACCAGTAGGCTTGATGGATGAGGTTAGAGCGGTAATAGCTGGTGGCCAGTATGAAAATTGTTTCATCGGTTTCAACTGCAATACGAATTAATAAACATTTATTTTATTTCGACAATGATTAAATAGAAAATATCGTCACCTAAAGTGATGTGAGGATGCAAGGCTGTCAAGTGACGAAAACTTTAGCTTTAAGAGCCAAAAACTATTACACGTAGGTTAAAATTGAATATACAAAAATGTTTAGCTTTACATTTTACAAAATTATTTATATTGTCTTATCCCTTTGAACTACAAACCAATTTCAAATGTAGAATCCTGTACAGATATCTACTACATGCGATGCTGAAAGTACTTGCTATTTTCTTTTTTTAATTTTAGGTCGTAAAAGTTTTCTTAAACGAAATTTCAGTTCGCCCTTGAATGATTTAGTCTTATTAAAAATCAAATCAACATAAAATTTACGTTTATTACCTTCTGAACAGAGGCGCTCCGCAAGAAAAACAGCATCTTTGTGGTCATAATGGTTGAGGCAGTGCCATATGGCCGCCTACAGAAAAAACAAATTTAAGCAAAAATGTAAGGGTGGTTAAAAAATGTATTAAAGTACCTGAACAGGCTCCTGTACGATCATTTTTTTATAGTTTCTTATAGAAAAATGTGTTTCCTTTTTTTGTTTAACACACAATTATTGAACTGTAGTTGCGTCCCAAATACTTCTCCTCCCCCTCCTACACTTAAATGTAGAATCGTAAGCTACAGTCAGGTCCCCTGTCCGTGATTACTTCAAAAAGCACTCGATATGATCGAGGACAAAGAAAGCAGGTAGGTATGGTACTCCGCTCTCAAATGTGTTTCTAATTCTTCGTAAGTTGTCCTTTGCAGCGTTCACTGTTCACTACACTTCGATCTCTATTCTTCTATCCGTAGACACAAAAAAAACTTATTTTCTTCCCGTTTCTTATGGGTGAAATTTTTGATGTTTTAGGGCGTTTACTACTCTTGCAGACTTTTTCACATGCAATTCGTCGATTTTACTTGTCCACGATCGTAACTTTGGACATTTTCACTGTTTTTTTTTGGAAAAATAATCCACAAAACTATTATTGAAACAAGATAATTTTAATTTTTGCTAAATGAAAATTCTCTAACGGAATGAAGTTGGTTTTGCTTGTCGATTATGCAGATAAAGATAAATTTGAAAAGATGTAAAAGTTTGGAAATTTTTCAAACAATTTGTTTGGTCAAAAAACGGAGGTGAAGGAAAGTTGCAAAAACTATTTTTTTTCCTATTCCAGAAACAACAGCTTATGATTGCTTTTTTTAAACTGCTCTAAGTTGGAATACATCGAACTTTCTGAGAAGAAATCACGGTTATCAAACCTAGTACATAGAATATATGAGACTTGTTGACTTTGGTATCTTTCAAAACTTTGGAGGAGTTTGGTATGAATGAATAAAGTTGGTTGGATTATTGTTGATGGCATATTTTAAGAAGAAGAAGAAGAAGAATAATAATAAAAAGAAGAGAGACTGAACGCGGCGAACAAAACAGCTGAGTTTTTCTACAACAATTTGTTGATTAATGTAAAAAATAATCTGTTTGCAAATTTTAAGTAAAAAATAAAAATGTATTTTGGATAAAACGAGAAGACAATAATAAAAATGCTGCTGGGGTTGTTTATATGCGGTTTGCTTTTTCTTGCGATTTACTGGTAAGTGGGGGTTCGAAGTTCATTAATTTTATTGAATACTCTTGAATTAAAAAAAATAAAAAAACAAATCGAGTGATGACACACCTCAATTGATTTACCATTAAATGTCTTACGCACTGTACCGTTCCTCAAATTTGCTAGGATACTGCCGACATCGATCAGTTGGTATCTTGTAAAGAAGTTTAAAGTGAAAGTTCGGATTGGACGCATCAGTCTGCCTTATCTGGCGCTAAAGAATGTTCACGTCAGCAAGAGCGGATTTTCCGTGGTAAGTGTATTTAATGTACATACATACATAAATTTATATAGATAGTGTTTAATTATGTTCACTGAAATTCGATTAGCAAATTGAGGAAATCTGTTTGCGCAGCAGTTTCTTCAATACGGAAGTCACGAAGCTGCTTTCAATTTATATACGTGATATCCGCATCAACAAGGACATTCAAACCAGAAACGATTCATCGTCGTCCTCTTCAGCGGATGATGTGCGTGGTAGTAAGACAGAGCGTATACAAAGCAGCAAGTTAAGCTGCGGCGGCAGCGGTAATGACATGGTTAAGGATGTACCCGACTTTCGCCAGGCTAAAGTTCCACCCAGCATACTTACTTTTGCGCAGGTAATAAAACATGACTTGCCATTTAATAGGCGAAAGGTT
Source organism: Suillia variegata (assembly GCA_949127995.1). NCBI lineage: Eukaryota > Metazoa > Arthropoda > Insecta > Diptera > Heleomyzidae > Suillia > Suillia variegata. The sequence goes on along the minus strand of OX421845.1, from coordinate 15,151,004 downwards.
TAAATTAAATAATATTTTTTTATATTGTTCTAAGTTTGGATGGAGAAGAAATTTACTTCTGTGGTTTTAAGTATTTAAAAATAAGAATAATGTTTGGAATAGCAGGCAACAGTTTAAGGAATGGTCGAATTAAACTCAACACTGATTTGATTTTTATTTCGTTGTTAAACACCTTTTTATTATGTGATTTTTTTTATTTTAAATATATTTTAAGAATCAAGTTTAGGTAGCTATGTTATTTATTTAATAGTTACATAATTTTGTAATACTAATTTACTTTTTTTATTTTCTACTTTGACAGTTCATGGCTGTGCACATCAACAACATTTCCGTAGTTCTAATGAACAATGATTTCGATCCGGGCTGGTTTATGCACGCTACCGCCAAGGAGCTACATCTCGACGGCAGCATTGTCCACAATGCCAAAACGCTACTCGTTAATGCGGCACTTAATGAGGCACAAGTAATAGACGCGTATACATAGCTAAACTACTGAATTAATTATAAATTTTAAATACATTTCAAAGGCTAAGATGCTGCGTCACTGTCCATCTCGTCGTCAATCGTTGGAGAATCTTAACAAGATTCGTCCGTGTTTGGGAGAAATTAGTTTTGATGTTGCTCTTGATGCCACACTCTTTGCCCATGGCCCGCTCTCGGTGGATGTGAGTATTTATTTTGATATTTCAATGAATGATACTTATAAAGGCATGACACTCATTAGCTTAGTATGGCTAATGATTCAGTGTTAAAAAAAGTTTTTCTGATTTTGGTAATATATATATGTAAGTCGGAGAAGTTTTTTTATTTTTAATTTGTATTAAATTATTGTAATTGTTTAATAATTGTTGCACTTTATAGAAACTTTCGCTGGCCATGAATAATGCCAAGTCTACCATTCATGGCGGTCTCTATGATTTCTTAAGAGAGGCAAAGAAGCGCACAAACCCGTTAGGTGGCGGCGTCGGTAGTACACCCTCTGTGCTCGTTCAGAAATCGTCTTCGCGCAGTCACTATAACAAAGAGTCATATCAAAAGATTGCACCAATTATTCCAAAGAATTTCACTTTTATCATTAAGGCGGCTACTTTTTCGGCGGTTAAGGAGAACTCACAAAATGATTTTAGCGCCAAAATGCAACTATTCAGTGTAAGTTCTTTTTACTTAAAGTAACTATTTATTTTTATGAGAGTGTTTCATACCACTTTTTAGATCACCGGTAAATTTAATTCAAAGTCATTGAATGAAAACGCGCACCTGCCAACGCTATATACCAAAGTGACGCTGCAACATTTAGATATAGACACCAAATACGAGAAACTACTCTTCATAGAACAATTCACCATCGATTCAGTTGTAGGTTCCACACTATTATTGTCGATTTATAATATACACTTAAGTCGATTTAGTTAAATGTTTACATTATAATATATCGCTCGTGACAACGACATATCTCAAAATTCCCGAACCCTTAAAAAACCAGCAATATAAATTTTTTTTCAGACATTTATACTAAAAAATTTCAAAACTTAATTAGTTTTTCTATTTAAAAAAAATATTGAAACATTTTTGTATTTTGAAATCAAAAATGAAAATTGATGAGATATTTGGTTTTTTTTTATTAGCGATACACTTGAAAATTGTAATTCCTATTATACAATATCGACATTATCGAGTTTGTATTTTGTATAAAATGAAAACGAACGATTATTTCACTTCCATAACTTCTTTTTTCACAGTTGGAGAACGACATACTTAATCTATATGTAAAACTAAAAACATTCCAAATAATATACAACCACAGCGAGATTTACGATTGGGTTCACAACAATTTTCTCTCGCGCAAACGGGACAGTCACAAATCAGCGCCTCTGCTCTTGGGCCAAAATCAAAAACAGCGTTCACTGCCGGATCAGCTGAGCGTCGATAATTTCTATGCGGCCTCTAATAAAGATATCAGCAACAGTAGTGGCACATCCATTAGTGCACAGCAAAACGGCTTGATGGAGTGGGTTATGCAGCGAATTGTGGTTAAAGGTATGTTACATAGCCAGGAAATAGCAAAATTTTAATTATTGTATTGAAATTTAGTGCACAATGGGGATTATTATTACACAAAGACGCAAAAATGCAAATAAAAAAATTTGCTAATACAAATAATGATCAATAATGAACGTCAATAATATATTTCAAATTTTATAGTACACTTATTCGTAAATAGTTAAAATTTCAGTTGTCCCAATGGATTTAGAAGTACTTAAATGTAGTTTCTAAACAAATTTGTTGTTTTTCTTTCTGTACTTACAGGTTGTGCTGAACTTTGGAACGTCTCGATACTAATGAAACTAGACGATGAAAATGCCGCCATGAGTGTTAGTCACACGCGTCTGCTACTCGAACAATTCGAGGAGAAGCGCAGCTCGCTGTACAAGAACAAATTGCTCAATCTACTGCTCCACCAGCGTCACTGGAGTACCGAACTGATGATTGAATCACTGTGGTGGTCACTGGGAAACGCCATCAACGACACCAACAACCTTAAGAAGTCGCATTCACCCGGCTCGCCTTTCTTTCTCGGCGTTAGCCTAGTCAAACTGAGCTCATATGCAAATGTTACAAAACTGGAAGTGTCTATTCATACACTACGCACCGAGTATAGCATGCAGTTGGCCGAGTTTGTTGTCAAATCGGTACATTGCATTAAACAATATGGTGGACTTCGAGAAGAGGCTCCAGCTGCCGACGCACCTGACACGATCGCAACTATCGGCAGCTTGTATGAGCGGAGACAACGACATCAACAACAGGAAAATCTAACACCAGTAGTTGGTACCGGTCTGCTGGTATCGGCCAAAATAAAAGACATTACTGCGTACTTTATTAACCATCAGCGAGCCTGTTTGCTACTCAGTTTCTCCGAAATTACGCTTACGCGCACACATCAAATATCCAACTTTAAGTTGGAGGAATTCCAAATGGCCATTATGCGTTCGATGACCTCCTCTTCATTGTGTCTAACTGATTTTACGGACATTTTTGCGAATTGCAAAATTATACGCATCGAATATGAAAAGGCAGAACAAAAGCGTCCGAAAGTTTCGGTCTACATTCCAGGCAATACTGAAGCTACGTGGAACTCTAATCTGCATATGCATGTGCTGACATTAGCACGTAATATGATTGATTTGAAGACGGAATTGGCACTACCGCAACGTAAGCCATCGTCATCTTCTGCAGACATGATGCCCAAGCAGCGCATGATTATTGAATTGTCAGCGGAGCGTAGCACTGTTTTTGAAATTAAACTATCGGAACGCCACACAATGCAATGGTTTGTCGAGAACTTATTCTTTAGTCACAAGGAGGGCAATTTCATTTCGGCTGAAAATATTTTTATAAAAATCGACGATCAGCATATTTTCACGCTGAAAGATGTCGACGTACATTCGTTGACAAAGCTGGATATGTTGACACACGAGCGTGTCAATTGCGATGGTTTTGTTTTGCCCACGAATAAAGTGTGGGTCACTACAATTGGCGCGTTTAAGGTTGGTGGGCGAAAACTTTTTTCTTAAATGTAATATAAATTTTTTATAATTGTATTCATACATATTTTAGGCAATTTTCCCTTACGATCATGATTTTTACGACGCCATAAACAATCAGTTTGTTTCGCATTTCAAGTGGCTAAAGCAGGTTCACAGCTACAAGAAGAAACCGTTTACAGCAAGTTCGCCGCTGCCCAGCGATATGGTTATACAAGTAGGTATTCCTAATATTATTAAATTTAATTTCCGAAAATCTTTACTATATTGAAACTGAATTAAAAAAAGTAAAATCGATTTTAAATGATTTTCTTACCCGTTTGATTCTTCTGTAGATCAAAGAATTCCTTTTGGAAATAAGTGACGATCCATTCGAGGTAAAATTGCGAGACAATTACGTTCTATTGGTCGACGAATATCTGGAAAGCTTGAAGCGCAAAGATCTCTTCGACAGAAAGATTGCCGAGCGCTGCTCGGAGCGACTGCTGGTGCCGGCAGGCACTATTGAGAGCCTATACGCTAATTTAGTTAAGAAAAATTCGGAAATTTATATTCAACGGTCAAAAAAAATTCGAGAAAGCGGACCTGTGCGTACTCGCCTTCTGGCCTGGATTATGACCGATGTCGAGATAATGGCTATGGCAGACCCATCTATTCACGGTACTGATAATGTGACGCGCATTATGCGTGACATCGATTTGGATAGTCCTTGGCCTGAGGAGGGGTTGGAGTTTACCACCTTGTGGTGTCGCAGTGTCAATGTTAGTTGCTCCGAGTGGAAATTTATGCTAAGGTAAGTTTATGCTAATGACTTTAATAATAATGAATAATAATATTTGGCAACAAGCTCGTTGGTTAAACATATAAAACAATAACCAAAACCAAAAAATAATTTTGTGTATTGTTCAACTAATTAAGAAGCCTAACCGACAGTTTTTTTTTCGTATTATACTTGTTAAAGATCCATTGTACAATATTTTGAAAAGCGTTTTCTAGGCTTACCGATTTTTTGGTTTATTTTAGAAATTCCCAGTAATTCATTTATCCTTTTTATGTACCACGTAGTTGCATATTATGTTTGGATAGTTTACAACATTATTATAACACTATTTAAAACTAAATAGATATAGCCAAGTCATTCTATTTGTATTTCCGCAATCATTTATTGTTAACTTGAAAGCGTGAGAGCCGCTAGAGATATTAATCTATATATTGTTTGATTTTATGCCTTAGACTCTTTATAGTCGATAGACATAAGTTGATAATAAAAATAAAAACTTCTCATTTTGTCCGGAATTTATAATATTTGTTAATATAGTAAATTATTTTTTTCAGAGATTTTCCGCAGCCCATGTTCTACGTTAAATCGATGCGGCTTTTTGGAAATTTATGTGGTGCTGAGCAAACGGCATCAAAGCGCGCCAAACGTGACGTTCCTATTGAAGTGGGCGAATCATTCGGCACTGATATTGTGCAGCGAAGCATGACGAGTCTAAAGTTCTATCACGACTTTGATTGTGAACTAGAGTTTTGCAGTTATGCTTTTGGACCTTGCTGGGAACCGGTGATGGCGCAGTGCAATCTAAGTTTTGAAAAGATATCAGCGCCCTCAAAGGATCCCAGTCCGCCACTACCTTTTTGGGACAAAATGCGATTGCTCTTCCATGGTCGATTGACAATGATTGTAAAGCAGTTTACAGTTTTATTGCACGCTTCTCTGGATCCGTACAACACCACCGAGGAAATGGAGTTGACATGGAATAATGCAGGCATTGTATGGACAAATGCAAAAATCATGTTTAAGGGTGAACTTAACGTTACGGTACGCACGGCCTCTCGTTACGACGATTGTCGGCTGCTGCACTTTCCCAATTTAAAATTAACGTTCAAGTTGAACTGGGCTTGCTTGGCCAATCCGAACGATCACCACGCTGTAATGCCCTGCGCTCCCGACAAGTTGCCTGAATACTCCAGTAACCAGGTACACGATTCGTTTCGAGCTTTTCGTTCTGTTAATTTGAATATTTGGATATCATTCGAAACAAAACCAATGCCAGGAGATGATTCTATTGAAACGGATATACCTAGTTTAGTATTATACGGCAGCACGCTGCGTTGGTTCGAGAGCCTTAAGCTTATATTATCGGGTGTGACTCGACCCACGCGACGTGGACCGGTTTTCAACAATGTTCGACCCCGTAAAAAACAACTTAGCCGACATTACAAGAAGGCCAACTTACAAATGAGTCTACACCGCTTTCAGGTGCTCTATTGGATGTCGCACGCTCTACACAAAGGCTTCCAGTTAAATGGCGGCCGTGTTTCATTTAGCTCAGAATATTGTCTTTCGCTAAGTGTCATCGACGATGGTCTGATACATAGGCCGCGTGCCGACTGGTCGACCGTCTACATGAACTGCGAGTTAAACGATGCGGAAATCTGGCTAAAGAGCATACTCACCGAGAAATTGGATAGTAGTTCGGAAAATCTGGCTAGTTCGGATGCATTTAAGATAGTGCGTTTCTATTTCTTAAGCGTGGCCAAAGTGTCCTATGGACGCGAGGCACTCATTCAGACCACAACGAGCAGCGAAGAAGAGGCCAAGGCAAAGATATCAACACCAACACACAAATTGGTAGTGTACGATTTAAAAGGCGCCTGGACGAAAAACAATCGCGACGTTGCGTTTGCACTTTTTGACTCGTTTATGAAGTCACAGAAGCTGAAAAACAATCTCTCGACTGAAGCAGTGAAAAGTTATCGTAAGGAAGGTGGTAATTCAACGCTACTCAAAAACAAGCGCAGCGACAGTACGATTACACTAGCAAACACTTCAGCCGAAGTACTCCCAAGTAAGTGTAGAATTAGAAACAAAAAAATTAACTCTTCTCTAAAAGAAATGTTATCTAACTCATAACCTTTTCATACTTTTTTTGGTAGTTGCCAACACAAGCAGCTCTATCAAAAAGCCGCAGACAGCCGCCAGTCATGCTTCTGCAATGTTGCAGCAATTGATTGCTGAAGCCGATCACAAGTTTAACGTTTACAGTGATGATCAGAGTACTCAATCGCGGGAATTACAACTACAGGGACTGCAGGCTTGCTCGTCGCAGGACGTCATACACGAGAATTGGTCGATATCGTTAGTGAATTCGCAGGTGTTACTTAAGGGGTGTGAAACTTCAGGTTATGTCATAATTAGTGCTGCTAAAGCTGAGATTCTGCAGCGCGTACATCGTGCAGTCTGGCGTGATAGATCGCTCGTTTCTAAGACAACGTGGAAAGGTCTGTTGGAGTGCATGCAGTATTATGCGACAGTCAGTGCGGGTGAAAATGACTCGTTGTTAGAGAAGGAGATTATGTGGCTGACAGTGGACAATATTCAGGTAACAAAATGTACAATTTTTTCAAGTCGTATTTATTTAAATAATATTATTAATTTTATATAGGACAAAGATGATACCGTTATTCATGACCTGCCCGATATACCGCATCTCGTGGGCAGTGGACGAAGTGTGGGAGGGGTCGTATCGGAGACTGTGGGCGCTTCTTTAAGTGAGTACTCGGGAGGGACGCAGCCAGTGCAATTGCAGCGCATTGTTTCACGCTGTAAATGCGAATTCTTCTACGTGAGCTATGGCGATACAATCGATCCGAATACAATTACCGAAGTGCCTCCACCACCATCCGAAGAAACACTGTCTCCGTGGGAGAAGCAGGACGACCCGACGGACGCTTTTACGCTTATGCACCATGACTTAGACGTTTGCACCAATTCACTGCAGTACGCAATGATTCTGGACATTGTCAATAATTTGCTGCTCTACGTGGAGCCACAACGGAAGCAGGCCCTAGAAAAACTGGCGCGCATGCGCTTTCAACTGCAACTGCATTCGACTGAGGACCAGAAACGGCCGATCCAACAAAAGCAAACGCTTATTCGAAGTTTACTAATGAAAATTCGCTCAATGGAAAAGGACATACACTTGATTGGAAAGGATCGCGCGGAAGAAGGCGACACCCTCGAGTTGCGACATAAATTCGAGCTGGTGCAAATGCAAATTCGGGAAAGTAAAGAGGAACTTAACACGTTAAGCGAGGAATTGGACATGATGCTGCTCTGCTACAAGGAAACGCAACTGTCACAGCTTAGCAAAATTTCAAATGTAAGTTTCAGTTGGGCCGCGAATCATTCTTTTACTTTTAAGATTTAAACAAAATTAAGATTATATGCTGATAATTATAAGATAATACTCTTACTAGTTATGAACTGCATTTATTAAGCCTATTTTAATTAAATGTCTTATCTTTCTTCAGGTACGTTCCGATAAATCACTGACAATTGTTCGCGCCAACGAGATTTGTTTCAAACGGGCCCAGTGGCGTCTCACGGAGACTGATGGTCAAATTGGTATTGCTGACCTTGTGCTCAGCGGATTTCTTTACACGAAAAAATCGAAGAGCGACGACTCGGTGGAACATCTCTTAGAACTGGGCAATATTCGCATGAATAATCTAATACCCCGCGAGATATATCGCGAAGTACTGATACCCACCGAAATTCAAAAGGACATGCCAGTCGACACGCATAAACGTGTGCTGCGCGTTTTTTGTCGCGAAAAGCCGCCAGTGGGTGGTATTTCAGTCAAGGAACATTTCGAGATAAATGTCGCTCCGATAACGATCGCCATCACGAAAAAGTTCTACAGCACGATGTTGAAATTTTGTTTTCCCGATCGCGATGCATCTGAGACAGAGGCGGGTGATGATATTGACGACTCATCGGGATCTTCGACATCATCGACGGCCGTACAGGCGTCGGCTTCGAAATCATCAAAAAAACCCTCGAAACCAAAAAAGAGTTCCAAAGATTCCGAGTTTTATGTGAAAATCGAAAAAGACGACGTGGAAAAGATGAAAGAACGCGCGGAGAAAAATAAACTCTTCATTTATATTAAAATACCTGAAGTACCTGTGCGCGTCAGTTACAAGGGAAACAAGGAAAAAAATCTGGAAGATATCACTGATTTCTCGCTAGTCATACCCACGTTAGAGTATCACAACGTAACGTGGACGTGGCTGGATTTGCTTCTGGCGATGAAGTCTGTGAGTCGTCGCGTTATATTGTCGCAGGCAATTAAACAAAAATTGCAAATCCATCGGCGACAGCCATTAGGCGGAGCAGGAGAGCGTGCGTCCCCGCAAGAGGAGGATAAGGCCAAAATGTTGTTCGGAAATCGTTTAGCGGTGAGTTTTCTTATTTTTACTTATTTTACTCTAAGTAATTCATTAAAATCTTCACGACACATGTTAAAATTTTCAAATCACACTCTTATTTGAAACATATATACTTGCAAATTCTAATAAGCTTTTTTTGTTATTGCAGAGTGAAAATCGTAGCCAAAGAAAGGGCGTTTTTAAGTTTGCAACGAGCAACAAATGACGTCACAACTAAGGTGGAAGTAGAAGCCGGATTTATTCGATACAGTATTTAACTAGTTGCAAAAGAACTGTTTCTAATATAAAATCAAATTAAAATATTTGAAAATATTTTATTAATTTATATTTGTTATAACACAGTTACAATTAGTTTTACTAAATAGCTTTACATTTTAATGTTCTTCTCTTACACTTTATGCAATATTTTATTTTTTCCCTTGACAAAAAATTTGTTTTAACAAAATATAGTGTGCTACAAAAACAAACATACAAGTAAAATTTAACAAGAGTTAGGAATAAAATTGATGCAGAATTATTGTATAGTTTTATACAAAATGCCGAAAAACCCCAATATCATCTCTGAAGTGTTATCATTTGCATAATGTCTCGTTAGTTGAGTTTTAATTAGCTAATCTATAATAATTTACAAATATCATAATGCATGTTATTGGTAGGTATTGCTTAAATGACTGCGCTGGCATCCATCAATTAGTTTACTTCAATTGCTGTTTCAGAGGTGGCTGTAAAATCAAATTTTCTTTTATTTTTTTGCTAATAAGTAATTCACTACAACGAAATATGAGACTTACCAAAACAAAAACTTTTTTAGGTACGGAACGTTGCACCAATTCGCTAAGCAAGTTGTTTTGCCCTTCATCTTTCTTGCTGGGATCAGCTTGGTTATTATACTCTAGCGTCAGCTCGGGCAGGTTTTGCCAGCCCACACAGAGCGGATATAGGTTATAAACGAGCTCTTTTTCACCGTGGGCAAAAATAGAAACGTCAATCTATGAAAATAAACAAGTGATTCATTTTGTTTTTTCGCAGTAAAACGGACAATTTTATTATATCTGGTTTTAACTTATTTATTATAAAATGTTAATTTTAATATGGCAACCAAAAATTTGAATTTTGGTTTCCTAGTTTATATGGTCACTTCACTAAAAATGGGATTAGTTGGATGAATTTTATGCCCACCATTATAGCTCAAAAACTTGATGCGCTTAATAGTAAACTTATAGAGGGATGTGCCGGGAAGGAATAACCGCCCACAATTTGGGAAAATATTTGTTTATTTGGCTAATATTAATCCCAAAAATCTGAAATTTGGTTACTGAGTTGGTATGATTACAATTAAAAATTGGCGTGGTTGAAACAATTAAACGTTTTAAAATAGGTTGGATCAATTTTACTCACCACTGCCGTAAAATGTAATGGCTATGCACTATTATAATAAAATATGTTGCACATGACCGGACATGCCACATACACTTTAAATATGATCGGGAAAGTGCTACGACAATTGTAGTAACATTAAATTTTATTATTGGGAAGGTTAATTGATATGGTGTCGAAACTTGGTGTTGCGGTGCATGATAACTTTATCGAAAAACCCATAACGGGGAGTGTCGGTAAGTTCACAATAATTGAATGTAAATTATTAAAATTTAATATTAAAGCATCCAGTTTGCCACGTATACACACAAAAAATATAAATCCACAAGAGCGCGGGAGTAGACAGATCATAATTTAAAACTAAACCCTTGCAACGCAGGGTACTACAATATATGTTAAGCTAGTATCTTAAAAATACATACCTGCTTGTGTCCCGAGCAGATAAAGTTATCGGAGGTGCTAACGCTCAACGTCGCTATGAGGTGCAACACTTTGGGTGTCGGATTCTTTAGTACCACTTTGAAGGTAATCGGCATTTTGACAAATATCTTCTCCTCTATTGAACAATAAATATTAAGCGGTGGTTCCTCAATATCCATACCAGTAATAATAAATTTAGACTCATTTTCGTCTTTGTTAGTGGCGCCATCACGTCGACGCCACTTGATGCAATAGACCCCGAAAAAGGGTTGCTGTTGTTGTTGCAATTGTTGCTGCGTTAGAGGCTGGTGCAGCTGCTCCGTGATTACTACGCCACGAACAAAGCCGCGACAGTGACCGGTAGCTTGAATACCATCCATGGCCTTATTGAAGATCAAACGCGAACTTAGTGGAGTTTGCGATTTGATTGTTTGACTCTGCGCGCTATCGACTAGCAACTCTGACGCATCAGTGTTTGCTCCTGCCATCAACAATGTCGTCGTCGTCATCGTTGTTGTTTTGCCATCGTCCGATATCGTGGACGTCGACATATTGGAATTTTGACTGGCCACCATGAGTGAATTGATGTTGCTATTGTTGTTTGAACTGGCAGTGACATTGCTGCTAATTATTGTCATGTTCGTTGGAATTTTTCCCAAAAGACTTTTGTTCATGTGCGAGGTGATGGAGGCAGATGCGGCTGTGGCGGAGGAGTACGCTGTAATTCCACTGTTTGTAATAGTGTTTTTGCTGTAACGTATATTGCGCGTTCGACTGAAGATGTTCGGCCGCGGATCGAGTTTGCTGCTGTCGAATTCCTTGGCGGTAATCCAGTTGTCCCAGGTAGCATTTGCACGCAACACAATCACATCTTCGAGCTGGTCGCCGATGCAATAGGTGTTTGTGAATTTCTTTCTTTTAAAGCTGTACGTCGACTGTGCCAAATTATGGTCCTAGAAAAATGTTAAATAATTTGTTGAGTTTTGATTTAATGCCAAACAAAAATATTTTTCAATTACTATTGTTTTACTATTGCTACTTACACAAATAAAATATGTTTCGAGAATGTCCACTGGTTGTTCCGATTGCACTTCGATATTAGCCCGAAATAGGAAATTCTCACCGCGATAAATTTTGTTCAGAGCTTTTTTGTCGAGCGTGTAGAATCTTCCAGAAAACTTAAATTCCGGACTACACTTAACGCTTAGCGTATCTTCGCGGGTCTTTCGCATGCGATTCTCATCAATGAACTCGATTTGTACCTGTGGCAAAAGCATCAACGCAGCAGGCGTTAATTCGCCGGTAATCGTGCGCAGTTTATCCGGTGAATTTTCAGCGCTGTTGTTGGGCGTTACACCGCTGTCGTTTAGCGCACTCATTGCCTGAACCTTTGGTTGCAACACATCGACGGTGTACCAGATTTTCTGTTGCAATGTAATTGTGGCTTCGACCAGACTGAAAATGTAGTAGGATACCGTATTGGAACTTTGCATGGAGAGCTCCCCGATATCGATTTGTATTTGTGAATGTAGTTTCTGACGACTCGGCGCGATGTCGGTAGTAAGATACACTGAAAGTATAGAAATAATATATGAAATTAATATATGTATTTAAATAAACAAAAGTTTTGAGTCAGAGATGATGAAGTTTTCGGCACATCATCGGAATATTTCAAATAATTCGGCAGATTAAATATATATAAATATACAAGTAAAATGTCTTTGGAATCTTCTCGATGTGAATTTAAGTAGCTAGTATTTATGTAGTTCACAAAAATTCATAGTCCCAACATACATGCCGTCCAACTTATGTATTACGTCACTTCCAAAAAAATCTCAATCTTACATAGGCCATTCAATATGATCGAAACTGTTTTAAAATGTTGTTAAAAAGTACAAACAATGACTTGAGATGTTGTGATATTATTCAGACCAAATACATCTCCACTGCAGTTTAGGAGTTCGATATAATATCTACGGTCATAGTTGCAACAACTTCATTTCAAGTGTCTGGCTCCAGCAAGAATTAGACTACGCACTCTTCTTTCCGCTTTTCCAGTCTCTATGGAAGAACTGTCCGACATGTCACTTCTGAACACACTAAGATTCCTTTAAAGTTCAGGAGGGATGGTTTCAGCATTGATCTCACCCCACTAATCAGGAGAATGTGGTTTCAAAGCAGCATTAATTATAGTACTTGCGCTGGTGCTATTTTACCAGCTTCCACCTGTTTTACTTCTGCTACTACCACTACTAACAGCGGCAATTAAAATAAAAAACATTATGATCGATTTCGACTGCAATGGAGTCTCCAGTATCTGTGTAGCCAATACAGCATACATATGCATACACACGTTAAACAAACGTTAACCGTTTTAAACTTTTGGCCATGATAATGATTTCAATCTAACGGTTCAAAAAAGACACAGAATAAAAGTTTTGAGAACATATTGCGTTTGACCTTAAAAATGCTTTGGGTTTTCCGTTATTCAAATCGAGAGGTCGGCTCTTATTTGTTTTTGTTATTCTTATTACGCATTTCTATAAATACTCAGTTTAAGCGACAAATTGTGCGCTAGTTTGTAATTAATGAAGTATAGCTGAAGAACAAAGATCGCTGCAACCATGCTGGAAATATTACTTAGATTTTTATTGGCATTCAATGGATTGTCCACTTCAACAAGCCACACTTTAAAACGATCGCCTCGTATTGTTGGTGGTGCCACAGCTGATGTCCAACAAATTCCTTATCTAGTGAATATACGAAAAAATGGTATTTTCCAGTGTGGTGGTTCGTTGATAACGCCAAAATGTATCCTCACTGCGGCACATTGCGTTAAAAATGGCGTTCCCAAGGATTTCATTGTACGCGGTGGCGTCACGTATCTTAATGACCTCCGAAATAGTCGAAAAGTGGAAAAAATTTTCATGTCGCCCAATTATGACAGTCAAACGTTTAATAATGACATTGCAATATTCCAGTTGAAATCGGTACTTCAAGGCGAAAACATTGAGACAATAACAATTAGCGAGTATAGTCCGCAGGCAGACGAATTTGTTCGAGTTTCAGGTTGGGGTCTTCAAAGTGAAGCAGCATCCAATCCGTCGAATCGCATGCGAACGGTTCGAGTTCGCGTTATCGAACAGCGGGAATGTTCGAAATTGTACAGTGATTATAGAAATATCACTGACAATATGTTCTGTGCATCCATACCAGGAATTCGAGACGCATGCTCAGCAGATTCAGGAGGACCGGCCGTGACCAGTAATAAGCAACTTGTTGGTGTGGTATCATGGGGTAAAAGAAACGAATGCGCTCGTAGAGATTCTCCCGGTGTTTATGTGAATTTAGGAAAAATAAAACCTTGGATTGAAAGTGTTTTGAATAAACACTGCCGCTAAATGTGTCACATCGTAAAATGTGCAAAGTCGAGAAGGCCAATTCTTATTAGGCCAACATAAAATTGCGAAATAAAAGTAGAAAATAAATAAATAAATACTTAATGTTTCAATATAAAAAGTATTTTGAATAAATAAAAACACCAAAAGAACAAGCAGAAGGAAAAAAGACCTACACAAGGAGAGCACTGGAATAACCACCAAAGGACCTGTACAAGCATATTAAACTAGAGAATTTATGTAGAAGAATGCCTGCAGAGGAGTATTTTGTCGTTAATATGACTTCACGAAAATCTTTTGGTTTGGCCAATTTTCCGATCGATAAAATCCTACAAATTGCCCCAAACGTATTCCAATTTAAAAATATTGGACTATATTAAACAAAGAAAATTTATCAAAAAAATAATAAAAAGAACTGAGGTTAAAATGGATTAAGGCACCAAGAGTTCGCAACAAAACTAATAAACTTAAATATTTTTGAAAAAGTTATGATCATCAGTTTTCAGAAAATACTTTATTTAACTTTTTTGTTTAATAAAAATGACAGTATTTTGTTGTTGGCAAATTTTTTCGTGTACACACTTTACTATATATAAACATTGTTATCTTAGAGTTTTTAATAGCACACGTTTTTGTAATGACTACTTATTTGAAAAATATTAAAATTTATCTAAATTCAATTTCATAAAAATAATTTTCAGTTTTAAATAATTTTCTGGGAAACATATAAAAAGTTAACGCAGGAGGCAATTTGTCATCTGGTAGTTTAAAGTCAAATACTAACAATGGTAAACTGCTGTCAGCTAACATTATTATTAGCGTTAGTTGTATTTCACTGTCATGCAGTGATAAGGCGCAGAATGGTAGGCGGTTACAATACTGACGTGGACAGTTTTCCATATATTGTTAGCATAAGTATTGCAGACTTGGAATACATTTGCGGAGGTAGTTTGATAACGCCGACATGTGTCATCACAGCTGCTCATTGTCTTAGCGAAATAATGTTAAAAGATTTGCAAATTTGTGGCGGTAGTACCCAGGTCACTGATAACAACGGTACATTTTGTGGTGGAAACAATGCCGTAATACGTAATATATCAGACTGGATAATACCTAAAAGTTACAATGGATCTTTGAAATCCAACCATGATATGGATGTGGCTATACTAAAACTAGATCGGCCACTAAAGGCAGCTAATATTAGAACTGTCGGTATTAGTTATACGCCACTCAAAGTCGGCGATCAACTAAACATTGCCGGATGGGGCGATACGATACCAGGCGATGTCAATTCAATTTCCCTTGAGCATCTAAAGACGTTAAATTTGTCTGTAACTTCTCAAAGAGAGTGCGAACAAAACTTTGTTACACCTACAACTGACAATATGTTGTGTGCAAAAGGCGAAGGTGAAAGACGTTTCTACGACGGCGATTCCGGTGGTCCGGCTATACACAATGGAAAATTGGTAGCGATTATTTCAAAATATCTCAAGTTTAAAGCTAAACCGCTTGTATTAACCCGACTAAGTAGTAAAGAAGTGTCAAGATTTGTACGCGATAATAAAAAAATGTTTTGCTAATAAATAAATAAATAAATAAATAAATAAATAAATAAATAAATAAATAAATAAATAAATAAATAAATAAATAAATAAATAAATAAATAAATAAATAAATAAATAAATAAATAAATAAATAAATAAATATAACTAACTTTAGTGCAAGAGAATCGATTATGTTTCACGATTTAAACAAGTTCCTGATTTATTTTCTTATATTGTATGTTCTCTACATTAATGATTCTGTAGCATAAAGTAGACGTTCTGCGGTAAAGATTTTTCATTTTAGAGATGACAGTAAAATAAACGAAGTGTGCATTGTAGTATATTTTAATAAATTACAATTTAATATGTAATGACAAATTTCGAAAAGAATTTAAAATTTTGTAATTAACTAAAGTATATATGGGAGAAGCTTGTTTAGTTGGTAAATAATTTTGAAATATTTATAGCATGAGATATTGTTTTTTTGTCCTTCATTTTAAAAATACCATTTTTAAAAAACTAAGAATTCGACACAAATATACATATTTGACATAGTCATTTGCTTTTCTCAATTGATAAAGTCTCCAACTTGAAATATTTATTATAATATATTGTAAAGTCCGACCACAAATATTTATGAACTAGCGAATGCCCGGCGTGTGTTGCAATGCCACTTAAAAAAAATGGCAGCAGAACTTCCCGGTACTCCCGTTAGTGAGCGGAACTTCTCGGTATTCACCGTTGTAGCGATTCTGAGTTATGGCTATGAAATTATCGGCATACAAACTCAGAAACAAAATCCCAAATTTTTAGGAGCAATATTAGCAATGTCATCGTATATTTTTACTTAATTAAATAAATTGAGGGCGTTACATGTTTTCTATATAGCACATCAAGTTTCTGAGCAATGGTGTTAGGCGTAAAAATGATCCACCCTTGTTTTGAAAGTGGGCGTTAAATTGATCCAACCACGCCCATTTTTGGGGAAGTTATCGACAGTGCCAATACAAACTCAGATACCAAACTTCAGATTTTTTGGATCGCATATTTTCTATTTTTTTCAAAGTGGGCGTTAAATTGATCTAACCTCGCCCATTTTTGGGGAAGTTATCGACAGTGTCTATACAAACTCAGGTACCAAATTTCAGATTTTTTGGAGCAATATTAGCGAAATAATCGAATATTTTAACTTAGTTTTACAAATTGAGGGCGTGGCAAAATTTTCTTTGCGCTAAACCTAAGTTGGCGTGAGCACAGCAACTCCCTAAAATTTCATCAAAATCGGATGAATGGTTTAGACGCCCATTTGGTACAAAGATAGAAAGAAAGATAGAAAGCTAGAAAGAAAAAAGAATTAATTTTTATATATATAGATAGAATACAACAAATATGATTTTCAATATCCAAAAATGTTTAAATAGTTTTATTTGTTGTGTTGGTAATGTTGCAGAGTCTAACAAGAAAATTTTTACTTCGATCATATGAGTCCTAAATATCCATTCTTTGAATTCTAGTCTTGCACAGCAATGTGGCAAATGTTTTAACTTTTAATGTTTTTAAATTTGTATATCCTTCGCTTACCGAAGGTATATTGAGTTTGTTTTTCCATTTGTAACGCCCATACGGAATCATGGTAGGTATGACAAATAATATATATAAATGATCAGCGTCGGATTCTGAGATAATTTAACTATGTCCATCCGTTCGTTTGTCTGTCGTCTCAGCGATTATAGCGGGGGTTTAAGAGGTATCGAGCTGAGCTTCTATTCTCCAAACGGAGGCTAAGGTCTAAGATAAGCAAGAATCAAATTTTATGCTATCACTGAAATGGCGGAAGGTATATGAACTTTGGCTTAGCCGAAGATAATTCTCTTATTAGTTTTATTTCACTGATTGATAATCACCGATTTGTGCACATTTCGACTCAAATTAGTCTTTTGTTTACACATAAGTGCTGATGGGATTTTCAAGTAGTTTTCTATTATTATACGAACTGGCTTTTCTGAAAAGTTAGTCAGTCAAATGGCACAGGTCACATCGAGTGAAAACCTCTTCCTTCGAAAATGCAGAAAACAGTTATGGAATGTGTCTAACCATATTCCAGCTGTAAAGAATCAGACCGTCAATTATTTTTTAACATTCGGCTGGATGTAATAGAACGCTTGTTTAAGACATTACTAAACTCATTTTAAAAGTGTTACTTTTTATAATTTATATCCATTAATTTGACTTGGAATTTAAACAGAATATCTGTAAAGAATGCGAGTATATTGTATATAACTACAAACTGCAATGAGCTCATCAGCAGTGTTAGAAAAATGTTTTACGAAATAGTAAACGTAGTCATCGTCCTATTGTTAATATTTGCAGCGAATTTACACAATTGTAGCGATCTTTCAAGTCATCGGTTTGAGCCACATCCGAGAATTACTGGCGGGTACGATACTACAATAGAAGATCATCCTTACATCGTGAGCATATGGGATAATGGCAAGTTTCTTTGTGGTGGTAGCTTGATTACATCAACTTGCATTCTAACCGCAGCTCATTGTGTATACTACTCGACGACTAAGAATTTTGAAGTTTGCGCAGGCAGCACGAAGATGAAGAAGCCGGGTCTACAGCGCAAAGTGAAATTCGTGTATTTGCCCATTGATTATTGTCCAGATAGCATTGATGTCGACGTGGCTATTTTAAAATTGGATCGACCCATTAAAACTGGGAGTATACGGACCATCCAACTTGATTTTAGTCGTCTTCATGTTGGCGATACAATTACCGTTGCCGGCTGGGGAGAAACCGACATCAGCTACTGGTCTAATCATCTGAAGGCAGTCAATGTGACGGTCTGGCCTCAAAGTATTTGCGAACAAATTTACGATGAATTTACTTACAATATGTTTTGTGCGAACGAAAAAAATGGAAGGGATTCCTGTTTCGGTGATTCCGGAGGACCGGCAATACGAAACGGAAAACAAGTTGGAATCGTTTCGTTTGGCAATAAAGAATGCGGACATAATATCTTTCCCGGTGTATATACGCGATTAAGTAGTAAAACGGTTTCGTCCTTTGTGCGTTCAAGTATCAAACAATATTGTTAAGCTTTCATCAATCTAAAATTCTGTTTTGCTTTCAACAATTCCGTTTCATTAGAAGATTATTATTAAATATTAGGTGTACAAATAAGTTTCCGCCGTTTTGAGAAAGATGGCGTGGCACGAGGGTTACGTTGGAATTCGCAGATGGTAACCTACTTGAAAATTAGTTAGTTTATTCCAAAACAACATAACCTTATCATGTTATTAAGTTCGCATTAGCATCATATATTTTTCTTCATCTAAAAATGCATCAATTTGAGCCAACTAAGTGTCATATGCGGGAACTTTTAATTTATTTTTTTAATTTAAAAAAATCTGCTGCTGAGTCGCATCGATTGCTCGTAGAAGCATATAATGAGGATGCTTTGAGTGAGAGAACATGTCGTGAGTGGTTTCACAAATTTAAAAAAGGTGATTTTGACATAAAAGACAAAGATTGCAGTGGAAGGCCGAAAATTTACGAGGATGCAGTTTTGGAGAAATTATTGGGTGAAGATTCGTCTCAAACACAAAAGGAACTTGCACTTAGTTTAGAAGTCACTCAGCAAGCAGTCTCACATCGTTTAAAATCGTTTAAAAATTATTTTATTAACAAAAAACGGCGGAAACTTATTTGTACACCTAATAATATAAATAATATATTTTAGAAAATTATCTATTTTCAGTCTAAATTGTTCCTTTAGTGTCAATTTGATTAATATTTTTTTCTTTATTGTAATTTTCATTAATTTTAACTAATTAAACATATTTGGATAATTATTAAAAAATTATGATCACAAATAATTGAAATTTAAGAATGGATTTAAATAATGTAGCTGAAGAAGAAGAGATTTGTAAATACATATGAAAATTGTTTAACAAAATGTAAAATAATTAAAAAATTGTACATATATTCAATCTAATTTTTATTTTTTTTTTACTTGAGGAGTTTTAAATCAAAAACTGATAAATCCATAAAAAAAAACATAGCTGAGAAAAAACTGAGTATATTCTCGAATTTGAATTTAAAAAATTTGTATTAATAGCGTATTAGATCTGTTCATATCTTACCATATAAGATTATATCTAATTAGATACAATATAATCAAATCTGAATTCAGATATGATTTGATAATATTAGATCTAAACTTTTTTGTGATCTGATCTAATTTGATTTAAACTCTTTTACATGGATTGCTTAAACAAAATTCAGATAAAGTAAAAAAGAACTGGCGACTAACACGGAAATATTTCTTTTTATAAGCTCACGATTTGTGTGTGGAAGAAGGATTATATATATCGGTATTTGATTTAAACGTTCTAGATTTGTCGGTGTTTGCAAATAAATTTCTGTAGTTTTCGGTTTTGACCGATTAAAATTATTTTTGTTGTATAAAAACTAGGTTTGGATTCATATTCAGGACCTTTTAAGTTTTAGGAGTAACCCTTTTGAAACGATTTTTGGCAATGCTAATATTTTATGTTTTTAAAGCTTAGTAGAAGATTTTTTAGAACTCTGAGAATGGGGTCAGTTCGGGACGGACTACCCTTTACTTAATTAACACAAAAAAAATTATTATTTTTTTAAATTTAATGTAATGGTTTTTGATTTAAAATACTCTTTTCAGGATTATATATCGTCGTTTTTTTTTACTTTTCTAGCTAGAAGATAAATTTTGCCAAATAAAAGCATTAATTTAAAGGCTTTAGAAATTTCAACTGTATAATACAATATTTGCTTCTGATTACAGCGTTTTAAATCTGAACAAAACAAAAATAAATACAAATAATAATTTTAAGTCGGTATATAAATATTTAGAAAATTTGTTTACATGTTACTAATGTGGTCGTTCAGTCAATTACTGACATTAAAGGCATTATTCGCTATTCAGGGGACAGTCCAATTGGTTTTATTCAAATATATTTTGCAGCGATTACTTCACAAGCAGACTTGATAACAAGTCAAAATGTTGTTTGAGCATTGCTGCCGCTGCTACGTTTATATTTTAGTGTTCCTTTATATTTTTGAGAGTGTTCAAAGTAAACGAATATACCAAACTGAAACGAAAATTGTTGGCGGTGTCGAAACAACGATAAGTCAAGTGCCTTATCTTGTAAACCTCCGGCAGACCGGCGAGTTCAATTGCGGCGGTTCGTTGGTGACTCCGACGTGTGTTCTAACTGCGGCACACTGTGTCGACGGCGTCGCTCCCGCTGCCCTTACAATACAAGCTGGCGCAAGTCGACTCTCCGAGCCCGGTGAAATACGGCAGGTCGAAAAACATTTCGTATCACCGCTTTTTTCGATGGCAACTCTGGATATGGATGTGGCCATTTTAAAGCTAACGTCTGCTTTAAGTGGCAACAACATTGCTACTATTCCACTTTGTAGCAATCGGCCTGGCAGTAACCAATCTGTGAAGGTATCAGGTTGGGGCGTTACCAGCGAAAACAATCGCGAACCTTCTGACCAAGTGAGAACTGCCTATGTACGTGTTGTTCCAACAATGGACTGCATTAGGGCCTACGCCGGAAAAGCACAACTGACGAGCACAATGTTTTGTGCCACCGTTTCCGGTGAAAAGGACTCATGCTCAGGTGACTCAGGTGGTCCGGTCGTCTACAATGGACAAGTATGTGGTATCGTTTCGTGGGGCATTGGATGCGCGCGAACCCAATTCCCTGGTGTTTATACAAATGTGGCAAACCTTCGAGTGAATACGTTTATTAAGCAAACGTTAAGGCGAAATTGCTTTTAAGCAATAAACTATTTATACAAATAATTATATATTATTATTTTTAAAATTACCTAAATAGATTTTGAAGTCTATCCGATCATGTTTATGTCAATTATTATTTAGACAACATCGATGGAGCCACGGTTGAAAAATAAGATAAGGAAAGTGGAAATGAAAACGCAAATTGAGCGAACTCACCGCGAATTCTTGACAACGAACTACGTTGTTGATTTTATTAACTAAATTATTTTTAAGCAAACATTTTATTTTCAAAGAGAGAAAAAACATCGAGGTGAGAATGACATTTTTCTACTTTCCTCACTTTATACTTGTTACACCATAGAAAGAGCGAAGGTAAATAATAAAAATATAAACATTTTAATAATAAAGCAGATTTGTAATAGTTGGTAAGACCAGTTATAATCTGTATTTGTTTAATATTAAATGCAAATTGTTTTCAAGTGAGGCAGGCATGAATTTCTTCCGAGTCTATAGACAAAACTACAAGTGTGACCGCTTCAACAGATGGACGGATATCGCCAAATTGTCCCAAAATTTATATTAATAGTTTTTTAAATTTTATTAATACGTAAATCCTCCAATTCGATAATATTATTGTCAACAATTTCGTCTACAAATACCGTTGATAAAGTAACAAAAATATTTTTTTTTACAGCGTTTAGAAGTATAAATCGTCACAAGCTAAAATTTAAACAAATACTGAAACATATTTTTTTTAGACTGGTTCTAATTGTTTGTTTATCAAGATAACTACGTTCGTGTCGACGTAAAACTATTTCAGACCGTAAACAAAAGCTCTGTACATTTGTGTGCCGCAAATTTAATAATCAAATTAATTAGCTCAGTTCAACTATTAAGCCTTGCGCGACTGAATTTGTGCGCGTTTCTGAACGACACCTGAACCAAAGTTATTTTTTAAATGGAATCGAGTGTTTAGAGCGGCGGTTTGATGCTTAAGTCAATATTTATACAGCCTGTTGCTTACAAAAATCCCCCCGCCAACGCTTTGATGTAAAGTAAGAGACCAAGGAAATGGTTAACTGTGAAAAATAATAATACCATATCCATTAATTCGAAATCTGCCAGTTCTAGGGCTGATGAAAAAATAAAAACCAACATGTTAAAAAAGTTAAATGTACAGTTAAACATTTTGTTCATTCTTCTCATTGGCATTCTCTGCATAAGACTGGGAAATACTATCGCTGCGGGAAGAAATAACCAAGTCAGCTCGAGAATTGTGGGCGGTATCGCGACAAATGTGAGCGCGGTTCCGTACATTGTGAGTTTGCGCAATAGCAAAAAGTTCTTTTGTGGTGGCAGTTTGGTAACGGCGCTGCACGTTGTGACGGCCGCGCATTGTGTTAAAGGAATGAGCGCCAGCAGTATTATCGTTGTGGGTGGTGTTACGCTTCTTAGCGAAGCTGGCGTTCGTCGGAATGTAGCGAAAATGTATATTCCTAAAACGTTCAGCATGAGCAGTCTAAATATGGACGTAGCGGTTTTGAAGTTATCAACGTCAATGACCGGAAGTAATATTCAAACAATTTCAATATGTACGGTGCCTTTAAATGCGGGCGACTCCATGCAAGTCTCTGGCTGGGGTCTGACTAATGAGAATGCTGGTAGCGTGGCAAATCAAGTGAGAACGGTGAAGGTCCCGCTTATATCAACTAAAGATTGTATGACCAAATACCGTGGTCGAGCTGTTGTGAAACCCTCGATGATATGTGCAACCGTGGCCGGTAGCAAGGATGCGTGTTCGGGCGATTCTGGTGGACCAGCGGTTCTTAAAGGTCAACTCTGCGGCATTGTGTCATGGGGTATTGGATGTGCGCAGCGAAACTATCCTGGAGTTTATACTAACGTTAAGAAAGTTAAGACCTTCATAGACAATGCCATTAAAATGTAACCATAAAATTGTTCTTAATAAAATATTATAACTAGAACTTATAATAAAACTTTGAGTCGTTTGAGGGGCTTTGTGTGCGTTGTTGGTGTGCTTTAAGAAAATCTCCGGATTTTAAAATAATAATTCTTAGCTTTGGAATCCTAATTGATCATCTTGGGATACTCCACTAATAAAGTTTTGTAAGATACTAGCTTATAGTAACCGGCGTTTTCTGGGTTTTGTTTTGGATGGAAATATGTGTAAGATAATTAGTTATACGGATTTGTCCGTTACTCCCCCTTGTGGCGTTTCTGAGTTATGGCAGTGGGTGATATTGTCGACAGTGGCCATACAAGCTCAGTTACCAAATTTCAGATTTTTAACATCAAAATTTTTGAAATAATGAACACATGAAGATAAAAACAAATATTAAGTTTTATATATATAGAAAATAAGATCGATTAACATAGCTTATCGGTAGTCCAAACTCATCTTGTTACGTGTTAAATATTTCACAGTAAAATGGTGCAGGGGTTTTAATTTAAGGTACTGCCCAAGTAAATTTTCTTAATGTTATAGTATTTGTTTATTTAGAAGAAAACATAAAAAATAACATCGGTTATCATATTGACGTAAGCAGCAAACAACTGAATTAACAAGTTCTTTATACGAGAAGTTAGAAAGATTTTGTTTTTAGGCTTAATGTTTTTTTAATAATAACTAAAAAAAACGTTATGTTATGTCTGCAAATACTTTTTGCACTAATTTTATAAAAATACTTTAACTAGCTTAATATCAACTATTCAGTCTGAAGCACTTGGCGAATATAGACTTATCGACACATAATTCGGAAGGACAACGATGAGATTGATTGGTTTAGTAATCTTTGCTATATTAATAAGCGTTTGCATTGAAGGCTCACTCGCTGCCAAAAAAAAGAAAAACAAGACGACGATTGCAGCGAAGAAAAAGAATAATAAGATTGATTCAAGAATTGTGGGCGGCACACCTACAACGATCAGTAATGTCAAGTACCTACTTTACCTGCGACGCGATGGACAATTCACTTGTGGCGCTACACTCATCGCGCCCAGAAAAGTAGTCACTGCGGCGCACTGTGTCCAAGGAATTAAAGCGTCGCGATTAACTGTTCATGGAGGCACCTCCTACCTTAGCAATGAAGGCGTGAAACGTGCCGTTATCAAAGTTGCTGTGTCGCCAAATTTCAGAAGTACGACTATGACATACGATGTGGCTGTGCTGACATTGGCGAGTAATATGACGGGCACAAATATTCTTCCAATCGGATTAAGTCCAAGCACGCCTAAAACTGGAAGCACGGTCAAAGTGTCTGGTTGGGGACTAACAAGTGAGAATGGTCGAACAGTCTCGAACCAAGTACGGACGGTGAATGTTCAAATGATAACCCACTCAAGTTGCAGACAAAAGTATCAGAGACAGGCAGTTGCACAAGTCCTGTCTTGGAAATAAGCTGAAATCTATTGGATTAAGATCTTGCGATTACGGTGGCAATCTCCAAAGGTTTTAAAATCTGAAAAATTTTACTTGCACCACTCCTGAGCTGTTATATAGGCCAGAGTAAATTTCTGTCAATTGCTCCCTACTGAGATATTGTTGGATCCAAGAAAGTAACATCGACTCAAAAATTTCGCCTAGATACACTTCTCTTTTGATTTTTGCATGCCTGATGCATAATCCTTGCTCAAACTACAACCGATTTTTTATTGTGGGGGAAGAATGCTGTGCTAGGATCTCCTGCCGATATTTGGCGGTTGTGTGCTTGCTTAATTCTGAACAGCTCCTTCTGCGGGGTAACATACGAGCAATCGACATGATTGCAGCCGTATAAGTTTATTCGCATCAGTGAGTATATGATCTTTTTAAAGCTTGTAAAGTTGGAAGTTGAACTCTAATTGGTGAACAGTCTCACACAAAATTCAAGTGTCACGGGCTACTCTACTAATTGAAAATTCACTGCACACGCTTTGTGATGAGCTGACGGTTCCCTGACATCTTGAATATCCTCCGTCATTTTAGAGATACCAAAAAGTGTAATTGTAGCACATAAGTGGGCGTTGTTCTTATCCGATTACTTAAAGTTTTTTAAAATTTAATGTTACTACTAAAGTGTTAAAAATCCAATTTAAACTAGTTATCTACACTGGAACTATTCATAAATTTGTTCCTTATAAAAAAGGAGAATAGAACCTCATATACAAAATTTCAGCTAGATATCTCTTAAAATATCTCATGTAATCACTCGGATGGACGGACATAGTTAAAACGACTCAGAATTCATGCCAACCAAGCCTCCTGTTGTTACAAATGGAAGGGTGGTTCGCGAAAATATGTATATATTTTTTCAATAACAATTCTTATTCGAGCTCAAGGTCCTTTTAACAAAAAAATGTTTCTGTTAATTTCCAGGCAACAACAATACAAAAATAATAAAATGTTATTTAAAAAATTTTTTTATTACAATTTTGTTAATCATGGTTTGATTGTGATATTTAATAATATGGTGCATTTGTAAAAGAGGGTAGGACCGACTTTAATTTCTTACTTGTTTATCTCCGAAAGTAGTAGTAATTTTTGCCCGATCTCGTTTATATTAAAACTTAACCTCCGCTTCGAGAATAGAAGCTCACATTTCAAATTTAAATGTTTAATTTTTTTATTGCAATAATTGTTCATTAACCGTTCGGCTCCTTTTTTGCCAGAGTAGGCTTAATAAGGAACAAGTGATATTTTCTTGAACCAAATGTTTAATAACTCCCAGAAATTGATGTAAAACCTAAGCAAAAATGTCATACATTTTTTTAAATTGTTAAGAGCTTGTATGGAAACCATTTCTTTCACGTCTTTAACAGTTTTAGCAGACATGATTTCAAGATGAAACTTGCCTGCTTGCTGTTAGTAAGTACAACAATTAAATTGCGATAACTTTGTCCTCGGAGAAAACTGGCAAAATGGATATGATCGGAAACTATTTCTACTCATCAAACAAAAACGGTTAGTCAGATTTTGAACCGGTTTTTTTGCATTTCGTTGATTGATAATTCCACTGAAACTAGAGTTTTTCAAATCTACAAGTTCTTAGGGGAATATCTTCAAATCTATTGACACTATTGACACTAAATTCAGCTGTCATCTTTTTTGACAATATACGTACTTAGAACGTTTTGACGTACGAACGCTATTTGTAGGCTAAAAATGGGATTAATATATATCTTATAATTCGGTTTTTAAGTGCTAATCTTTATTTTATAATTGAACATTTCTTGTCAACGGTAAAATAAAGCAGGGCTTATAATTTTCGGTAAAGCCACTGTTATTTTTTTTAATACCATTTGTTTAATTAGAAACAAATAGCGAAAAACACAGGTTATCGAATTGACGTAGTAAATTTTTGGTCGTATAAATGAAATCGTAACAACTGAATTAACAAGTTGTTTATGCCAGAAAAAAAGAAAGGTTTTTATTTTAGGGTTAATTCTTTTAAAAGAATAATAATAATAATACAAAATAGCGTTATGTCTGCAAATACTTTTTGCACAAATTTTATAAAA
The DNA here is from genome assembly GCA_949127995.1 of Suillia variegata. Lineage (NCBI taxonomy): Eukaryota > Metazoa > Arthropoda > Insecta > Diptera > Heleomyzidae > Suillia > Suillia variegata. The sequence continues at coordinate 15,124,168 of OX421845.1, read as the reverse complement.
ATACTTTAACTAGCTTAATATAAATTATTCAGTCTAGAGCAGTTGGAGAATATAGACATATAGACCCATAATTCGGAAGGACAACGATGAGATTAGTTAGATTAGTCATTTTCGCTATTTTAATAAGCGTTTGCATCGAAGGTTCACTTGCTGCGAAGAAAAATAAAAACAAGAAGACTACAGCAGCAAAGAAAAAAAATAATAAGATTGGTGCAAGAATTGTAGGCGGAAAATCTACAACAATCGCTAATGCCAAGTATATAGTAAGCTTACGACGCGATGGATATTTCACTTGCGGCGGTACGCTCATTGCGCCTCGAAAAGTTCTCACCGCGGCGCATTGTGTCCAAGGAATTACGGCGTCGCGATTAACTGTGCATGCAGGCACCACCTACCTAAGCAATGAAGGCGTGAAACGAGCCGTTACCAGAGTTGCTGTGTCGCCGAATTTCAATCGAAGGACAATGACCAACGATGTGGCTGTGCTGACATTGGCAAGCGGTATGACGGGCACAAATATTGCACCAATAAGTTTGAGTTCGAGTACTCCCAAAGCTGGAAGCACGGTCAAAGTTTCTGGTTGGGGACTAAAAAGTGAGAATGGTCGAACAGTCTCGAATCAACTGCGGACGGTAAATGTGAAAATGATAAAACGGTCAACTTGCAAACAAAGGTATCGGAGACAGGCAGCTATTACGGATACGATGATGTGTGCCACCGTTCCTGGAGGCAGAAAGGATGCCTGTTCTGGCGATTCCGGTGGTCCAATGGTGCAAAATGGCAGAATCACTGGTATTGTTTCCTGGGGAATTGGTTGTGCAAGAAGCACCTATCCCGGCGTGTACACTAACGTTAGTAATAAGAAAGTGAGAGCTTTCATAAACAAACAATTAAAGAATTAAATTGTTTTCATTAATATTTCTTTTAAACGACATGAGTACCTAATAAATTTCTATTAAAAAAAAAAAAATCTTTCAAGTTTGTTCTGGGCAGAGTTTCAAGTGATAAAAGTGAATATAAGTTCTAACTTGTTTTTTTTAATATTTTGTATATTTAGGTATATATATAAACAATATTTTTTTATATTTTAAAGAAATGTTTCTGTGAATTTTGTTAAATCAAAGTGGTGTTGTATTTAACATACAGCCCAAACGCAAAAGAGTTAATCTAAAAAATACTATTTTATAAAATTAACCAAAACAAAATTATATTAAAATTTCAATTCAAGTAAGGAAATTGATTTGGATTTATTGCCAAATAGACTCGGTCGGTTTACTTTACTTTTAATTTTTTGTAGAAAAATTGTGATACCGAAACTTCGCAAATCATTGCGAGACCGGAAATTAAAAATCTGACTTAAAGAGACGCAGATTGGTCACAGCTACAGCACGTTTTCAAAAACCTACTTTTTGTACACACATTTTGTTTGTGTTTAATTAGAATTGAAGAAGAAGAAGAACACGGTTACAAATTTGAAACAAAATTTCATATTTGTTTGGATACAAAAGGGTTGAACAACTGAAATAACAATTTGTTTGTGCGAGAAAACACGAAATTGATTGGAAGTTGTTTTCAAGTTTTAGCTTTTAAACAAACGACCATGTTTGTTTATATTTTTTGCAGAAAATCTCATAAATAAGCTTTTCCTGGCTTAAATCAAATTACATCGCTTAGAACTTTAACAGAACGTGGTTTACATTTACCAAGAACTACTATGAAATATTTACTAATTGGGGCGATTTTAATAGTTTGTGTAACAGGCGCACTTGCTGCCGACAAAAAGGAAATCTTAACAACAAAAAAGAAAACCGTTGATACTCGAATTGTGGGCGGTAAAACGACAACAATCAAGAATTCAAGATACCTACTCTATTTGCGAGTGGATGGGAAATTTAGTTGCGGTTGTTCGCTGATCGCACCCCGGAAAGTAGTCATCGCGGCGCATTGTGTCGATGGCGTAAGTCCTTCGAGGTTAAGTGTGCACGGAGGCACCTCGTACCTTAGCAATGAAGGCACGAAACGGGCTGTCATTAAAGTCGATGTTTCGCCAAATTTTAGCATGCGGACAATGACATACGATGTTGCGGTGCTGACATTGGCTAGAAATATGACTGGACCAAACATTACTACGATCGGTTTGTGTTCGAGTAAGCTCAAATCTGGAGATACTGTAAAAGTATCTGGTTGGGGCCTAACCAATGCGAATGCACTAACCGCCTCTAACCAATTGCGAACGGTTAATGTAAAAATGATACCAAAATCAACATGTAGACAAAAGTTTCGCGGTCGGGCCATTCTAACGAGAACAATGATGTGTGCCACTGTTCCTGGCGGCAGAAAGGACGCCTGCTCGGGAGATTCTGGTGGTCCGTTGGTGTACAATGGCCAACTTTGTGGAATTGTGTCTTGGGGTATAGGATGTGCAAGCAGCACCTCGCCAGGCGTGTACACTTCCGTAAATAAAGTGAAAACTTTTATAAATCAACATATCAATAATTAAAACGCCTAAAAGCAATATCAATTTTTGTAACTCTGTAAATAAATATGTATTTTAATATAAACTGCTACTGCTAGAAATAACTTATATACTTTTAAATAAAATTTATATTAAAAGAAGTAAGAAGTTATAGTTAGTTTTATCAATTATGTTATAAATTTTGAAATGGCGTCGTACGTCAATCATATTTGACATTTGCGAACTAGACAACTTCAGTATAAAAACTAGATGGTGTAACCGCGCACATAGTACGAGCCACAATGGATATTGTGAAGGAAGCGTTTCCTGGTCGCGTAATCTTCCGTTTTGGCGATTTGACATGGCTCAATTTAACCATCTCAGACTTCTTTCTTTGGGGCTACTTGAAGTCGCGGGTTTATGCCACAAGCTCCAGATAATCGCAGGTCCAAATAAAGATTTCCATCACACATAATTTTTTTTTATTTAGAAAACAACTTATTTAAAAACATAATTGGATGAAAATTTTGCGCCACCTTGTATTACAAATGTAGCACAATATGAATACCAATTATTAAAGAATCAAATTAAGGTAACTAATGCTTCAAAACCATTTAAATATCATTTCATTTAAAATATTTTATCACAAAATATAAATCACGAAAGACCTTGATTTGATAGATCTAGAACCAACCTAATTAGATTGATACATTTCTTTCAGACTGTGTGTGTACCAAATAACAGATTAAAGCTTTATTTTAACATACTAAATAAATAATAATATTTTCCAAAATTTAATCAGTTGTTCTCAAGCATAAAGAAAATTTTGTACAAAGTTTCAATTCAATGGTTCACATGCTATTGTGTTAACAAGAAATGGTGACAGACATACAGACGGACAAGGCTAGAACGAAAAATGGCCGTGGGCGCCCACCGCTGGAATTCGAAAACGCGATGCTCTACAATGATAAGATTTGCTATGGAGTTGTATGGTGATAAAATATATTAACTTATAACAAATGGCCGTAGTTAGATCAATTGAACGCCAAGTTTCACGATATTAAATTTTGGTGCGAAGGTGTTTAGGGAATATAATTTGCATCTTACGAACTGGGCTTATTTAACATCCACCGACATAGCTCAGGAACGATATATATAATTCAATTTGGCGCATAGTTACTATACTACACCTGACCGCAAAGAGCTAATATAATTTAAGTAACATGTAATGTGAATGACTGGGAGGTAAATTGCTTCAGTGGCGAAACTTGGTTTGGGAACCTTGCACTTCCATATATCTACTTATTCACTACGAGGGGTGTAAAATTACATAATTTACCACATTTGATTAAAATTTTTTTAGATAGACGCATTTATTTAGTTGATTGCACCAGAACAAAGCTGGGCCTGATTGAAATATGCAAACTGAGTGTAGCATAAGATCGCATTATTGAAAGCATATTAAAGTGTATTACCAGCTGAAACTTTCGCAGCAGACCTTGATCGGATTTTTTCAATTTCGGGTGTGTTTACTTAATAGCAATCGCCTTGGAAATACAGCTAAACTGGGGAGCAGAACAACTTGTTTAGTAAATAGCTTTATTTAAATAAAAAGAATTCTGTGATGGAAAATTTGTATAATAACAATTTCCATTATATTTAAGGTTCCAACATTTTTTATTTTGAAAAAAAAATTTTTTCATGTTAACATAAAAAATGTGCATTTTGTAGCATATTTTTATGAGTTCCTATTAGAAGTTGACGTTGTTCTTATCTGACCTATTTTAAATTTAATTTCTTACTGCAAAGAAGCTGGTGAGTATGTTATGTAGGAGTAGTTTTGTCCTATTTAATTTATCCTAGAATTTTACATAACATAAGTTCTTAAACTAAATTTTATGTCGAAATAAATAAAAAATATGAATCTGATCATTTGGGCAGGCTGAATTACGAACATTGTTAAATTAATTATATACATTGTCATATGTCAAAAATCTTAAACGGTGACGCAGAATTTTAACATTTAATTTTAAAATCTTTTAAAAATCTCATGTTTAAACAGAATTTTTTGCACCACACAGTAGAAGTGAGAACGCAAATTGTGCGAGTTCACCTCGATTTCTGCCTTATTTTGACGTTATTTTTTTTTATTAAAAAAAAAAAACTACGTAGTTGATTTTATTTACTTGACAATTGTAACAACTATGGCAACTGCACAAAAATTCAATTTTCAAAGAGAGAAACAATGTCGAGGTGGATAGGGATATTTTCCTATTTTCCTCACCATATACTTATGTATTTATTACATCATGTATATTGTGTTTAGTCAAATGTTTGTAACGTAGAGAAAAACTACATATGTATATACACGAACATTTGACCAATCACAAAACTTATACACCACGATGTACGATGTATTAACTTTATAAGAGCTTACAATTTTGTAGTAACGCCGAAATTTTTATTATTTTATAAGAAGACAAGAAAAACATTTTTTTTAATCGCATTTGTTCATGTTTGACTGAAAATTTGCAATAGGAAATTTTTTTATTTGTATATTTTCGACTTACCTTTATTACGCAAGTGATTAGGTACGCTAATGTTAAGGCCAACATTTTGCAAAAAAACATTAAATGCATTGTTAACTGTTGTCACAACGGGATAATATTCGTTCACAAATATCGTTTCATTGCCAAGGTTGGATTGCGTGTTCAAATGGAATCTGTAATGAGGGTAAACATAAACAATTATAAAGAAATTGCAACGCGAAATAATTAATGTAAACACAAACATTTCATATTGTACTATACAAAAAAAAATATATATAAAAAAACTTTTTGAAAACTAATAATAATAAATACACGAACTGTAGAGTAGTTTTCCGTTTGATAAGTTTATAAAGATGCATGGTATATATAAATGTATATGTATATAAATGATCAATGCATGAATGAATACAAGCGCAGTTTAAAAAATATCCGCTTGAAAATTATGTGGATGTGGACATAGCGGAACTTTAACTCTTCCAAATTGTCAACCTTTTTGTTTTTGCCGCCTACTATTTCTGGGTGTCGAACCGCGTTTACCTTTTTTTGACATCCATAAGAATAATAATAAATACCTAAATCGACATGGTCACGCTCACAACTTAAAAAAAATGGATAAAATTTGTAAAACGCTCATTCCGAATAGAAACATTTAACAGAAAAGTGATACAGTAAAACTTTTTAACTCCGGAATAAATTTGGGCATGAGAATGCTGCTTTTGACAAACTTGATTGTAAAACTAAAGTTTTTCTGGAAATCTCAGATTAGTTTAAGTAAGCAAAGTGGTGTCCAATCTCGCAAAATATTTTGAGAATACGAGTTATTACCAATAACCACTGCTGGACACAAACTAGTTAACTAGTTAAAAGTTAATGAACGAAGTTAAATTTTTTGCTTATTTTTAACTTTTCTGTTCATTTCGAAAACCGTTAAAAACTTTCGTTAAATTTCTTCCGATAATTCAAGTCGTATTTACAAATCCAACAATTCCCTCCAGTGATGCAGTGGAACGATTACTTTCTACGTGCAATGACATCTAAAAAGCAAGGAAGTTAAAACTTAGAAATGTTCCTTTTTGTGAAAGGCAACCTGCATCTACTGCATATTTCAAGAATTTATTTATATTTTAAAATATTATTTACCCTCGCTTACATACACATGTATAATGTCTATAATTGTTTAAAAAATAAAAAGCGAGTGCAAACCTTTATACTCGTACTGGGCACGAACTAATTTAAATTTCTTCCGTTAATTCAAGTTATCATCATATTAGGATGGGTCTGGAAGGAATGATAGGCTATATGAAATCTGCCACGCCCACATATAACGCCCACAATTAATAAAATTAAGTAAACAAAATTTATTATTTCGCTAATACTATTCCAAAAAACCTCAAATTTGGTATTTGAATTGGTATGGTCACTGGCGAAAACTCCACCATAAGTGGGCGTGGTTGGATAAATTTTACGGCCACTGCCGAAAACCGAGAACGGGAAGTTCTACAACCATAAAACTTGGAATTTAGGTGAATGGTGACGAAATCTACCACCTCACAAAAAGTGGGCGTGGTTGGATCAATTTAACGCTCACAGCGATATCTTAGGAACGCGATGCTCTACGAAGATAAACGTTTGTATAAAGGTGTATGGTGACTAAATCTACCATCTTACAAAAAGTGAGCGTGGTCGGGTCAATTGAACTCTCACCGTTGTAGCTCAGAAACGTGATACTGTACGATGATTAACTTTAGTGTGAAGGTGTTTGGGAACTACATATATCTTCCATCTCACAGGGGTCTATTTAACACCTATCGCCATAGCTTAGGAACGTGATGTACTACTACAATTTTAGTTACATACAAATGCGAATACCAGGGAGGTTAACTGCAACAGTTGCGAAACTCAGTTTAGAGGTACATGGTGACAATATTTACAATCACACAACGGGGAGTACTGGGAAGTTCTGTATACAAATTTGGTATAAAATTACCAACTTAACCAGATATTCATACAAATATAATTTCAAAAGTGGTGGACGAGGCTGGAAAGTTTATTATTCTTAATTAACAAATGAACTAAGACTTGATTCCATTCTAGTAAATAATTAAAATTAGATAAAAATTACCTGAATCACAAATTTAACGACATTTAGAATTTTTATGCTTAAAAACATACATAATTTATATAAATAAATAAAAAATAATAAGTGAGTGCAACCTGTACGCAACGTGTACGTTAAAATGTTAACGACGTTAACTTTTCAACGAGTTAACGAAATTCAATTTTTGGTTACCTTTTCTCGGATTTACTAGGTTAAATTCTTAATTAACGATTCCCACATAAGTCAATAGCCATTTACACCAAATTATTTATTACGAGTTATAGTCATAAAATTGAGTTTGACAGATTTGATTCAGTCAGTACCAAGACTTGAACTCAACTTTTAAACAAAAAAATATATTAATTCTTTTTGAGATGAAAAAAAATTTTGAAATGAATCCTCGCTTTTTCTAAAAGCAATAAATTTTCGAATTAATTTACTCTATATTTAATTTTTGTTAATTATTGCACAGTTTAAAAAAAGTTAAGTAATTTTATTGTTTAGAAATTATCATTTAAGTTTACAAACGAATTTATTCGTGATATAAAATTCTTTCTGACTGTGGTGTGTTGTAAAATAAAATCTTAGCACATAATCTTATCGATATTTTATATGTGATACTTAATTTCAGTACAAATAGTTTGCTTAAGAACTTACGTGGGAGAAACGTAGCACACAGAGTTAATCGTGATATTATCGCAAAGATCGCGCTGCCGACTGTGATGTCGAAAGGATTTGTGTGCAAAGGAGACATTTCGGATAAGCAGGGCCGTTAACTTGTCAGTGCCCATTTGGGCTTCGATGCGCGTGACCCGAAGTTGTGTATTCTCTACAAATTGTTGTGCCTCGGTGGTAAACAGTAGCTGATAGTAGACTTCAGGTTCGAGCTTGAGATTGTTTTCGAAATTGTGGTAGGATCGAGACGTTGGAAACAATTCTTTGCTTTGGCTTTCACGTATTTCAAGCAGATTCGAGAACGTGGTGTACTTAAGGGCGTGTAACTTAAAAGTACTTGTACCATCTGTGAGCAGTATTGAGATAGATCGCAATTTGAGCGGCACATCTGTGAGTAGTCTTAAATAAAATTCAGATAAATTAAAAACATTAATTTAATATTATTAAAATAACGAAACGCCTCCAACTTACTTTACGATAAGATGCACTGTAATAGTTTCATCGTTGTTCAATTCGACACTTTCGAAGCTGGCGCACATTTCAAATAATTCAGTTAGTTTGTCCAAATCAATTTGTATTGGCGATTTTATCGACGTCAATGTATTCTCCCACAGATCACGAATTTCCGGTGAATTTTGACATTGAGACACGGGTGCCACACCCTAGTTGCGATATTAAAAGTAATAATAAAGAGAAACTATTTACTGGAGTGTTTGCTATTTGGTGTTAGCGATACGCACTTGAAAAACTTTCCAAAGATTCTCCAAAACGATTTTGCGATCTTTTTGCTCGTAGTGTATTTTTAGCGACAACGCTTCTATGCTACATGCGATGTAATCGGTCAAAGATGCCGAGAGTACCGCACAACGCAGTGTCTTTAGAAGCACATCGGAAAAAATTGACAACCACTTGTCTTGACGATAATCGGGCAACATTAATGAGTATAAACTGTATTAAAGGAAAATAAGACGTTTTTTAATTTGCTTTTAAATTGATCTTAGATATAAACTTTGTCAATATTTAAATACGAGTCATATATTGAAATGCCCACCACTATTTAAATACACATGCCATACAAATTTGCTAATTGTTGAACTTTATTTATATTTCTATTAAAAGTGGACGTTGCTTCTATTAGATTCCCTCATGTTCCGTTAGGATTATTCTGTTGCTGTTCAAATGTTAAATATTAAATATAAATTGGGTATCTCCATTAAAACTAATTTTATTTTATTTAAATTGGATGCAGAACAAAGGTTGAGTTTGTATGGGAATATTGATTTCTATGCTCTAAACGTAGGTTGCAAGATTAGCTAAATCGGACACCTTCTATACAAAAATATCTTCGAGAGTATGGTGAACATTTTTTTACTAATGGGAAGAGACAAGTTATCCCTCTCTTCTTTTTTTCACCATAAATTTTACGAATGTGCACATCATTTGAAAGAATCAATACTTTAACTAAAAATCGCTTTGAATAAGAGAATTATTTTTTATTATTTTCAAGTGACTCAAAGTCTTAAATTTAAATTAAAATAAATGACTTGTTTTTTATTTTATTTAGAACTCGGCAAAAAACTTGTAGTTAAATTTTAATATTTTGAGTAAATAGTTCTACTTAGTAAGAATTTGATTAGATCAGTAATTAACTGTTATGATTTGATTATTTAACTGAAATTGTTGGTAATTTTTAATTTAAAAGTGTATAATTAACTAAATTGACTATTAGTTGAAACCTACGTTAATGCCTTTGCGTGGTCGCCGCTTTTAAAGTACTCCTCCGCCATATCGATTGCAAGCTTTTTACGAAATCGGAGACATTTATAGATTTTAAATTGCGCCATTGCCTGACCAAGCAAATTAATGATAGCTGCCTACAATACACAATTAATAAAAAAATATCGAATTCAATAAAATTTAAACAAAATTAAACAACAAACTTACCGAATGATTAAAAGCCTTCTCATTTTCGCGTATAAGATTGTTTGACTGTTGTTCGGCAATTGGTTCGCCGGTTTTTACGGCGCGAATGCCAAAGAACTCCGTGTATAGCGACAACGAGTTATTGTTTTGTGCTGGTGTTGGTATCGACGGTTCTGTTGGACTAAGTAAAATTGCTGCAAGTAAAATGTAGTAAGCAAATATAAGTAAATGTAGTAAGCAAATACAAGTAAATGTAGTAAGCTAATATAAGTAAATGTAGTAAGCAAATATAAGTAAATGTAGTAAGCAAATATAAGTAAATATAGTTGTTTTCGTTTGCAAAAATTACCTGTCGATTGCACAAACGCCTCCTTTCGTTTAACGATATACTCAGCGGCTTTGTGAAAGTAAATGCCCGGATGTTGCGTTTGCAGTGCTGGTAAGCCGTTCTTAATCGCTTCACAGAATAGTTCCGCAAAAATGCTATGCCTGTGTGTGTGAAAGAGAGAAATCAAAATCGGAGGTGGTATAATATCAAGAAAACAAAATAAATTAATTGATTCATCTTTTACACAATTGTGTAGTGTTAAAATAAAAGCCTTAATGAAACAATGGATTATTAAGTGAAATATCTGTTTCAGCACTTACTGCGTACTTAGCCAAGCGTAGTGTTCGAATATTAAATCCTTAAACCCGCTACGACCCTTGTACTTTTCGATGTGACTAATAAAATGATTAATGGCATCACGCGGCACCTTCAGCTTAAACATCAGACGACAAATTTTATAATTGAGAAAGCCGGCTACCGTTTTTATTTCAAGGCAATTCGTGTCGATGATGCGAATTTCATCGAGGTTGGCATACGCTTGAGTATAGTGTCTGGAGTTAAGAGGAAGAAAAGTGAGAAATATGTTGTTAAAAAGTTAAAAGTCAGTAAAATATTAAACGCACTTTAGTGCGGTGCTAAAATCTTGACGCATTTCCGACACAAAGCCCAACTTAAACTGATGCCGGATTTTAAGAGTTGTATGCGCCGCAGTTAGTTGATCGCGATGAGTGCGTATGCGTTTTGACATTAGGGCGTAGTACGATTGCGCCATGTCTAGAAATGCCGATTCCAGTCGCAGCGTGTAACCTGTAAAATAAAGTATTTTAAGTTAATACAACTTTGTTTACAAAATTTTAATAAACATTTTGTCAAAACTTAAAAGAAGCAGAAATTCATAAAAAATTTTTAGTTGTCTAAAATTTAAATTTAAATTTTATTTAAGCATGTTTTAGTTTTAGTAAAGCAACGAAATTTATATATTTTTTTAGCCAAGTGAGTTTAATGAGTGTGATTGACTGTTATTATAAAAACTTAAGAACAAACATTTACAGCAGCGATAAAGAAAATAAATTTGTTGCTCAGATCAGTTAATGGCTTCCACAGAGAAAGTCTTTTGTTCGGTTTAATAAGAAATAAGGGTTACCTAAAGGATAATTCTCTTCTCCTATTTGTAAAATTTTGATTATCAAAAGGAGCGATATGTATGCTCCGAAGCCAATAGTCCGGATTTTTCGAAATGTCCGGCTTTCGAAGTACTCAATAATGAGTCTGATAATCCGATTCATTAATGAGAAAGTTTGTGGTTTAATATTTAGAAACTGAAAAGTATAACAAAAATAAAATTTTCACCTCACAATAACTTAAGAGATTTAATACATGTGTGTCGATATGTATGTTAGACCGCCTCACGCTTCAAAACATGAAGTTTAGTTTATTTGATGCTGATATAAATATGTGATCTGGTTTTGGGGATAATCGTTGCTGAGCTGGATTATTTTAAGAAGGCATTAAGATTTAATTGATTTTTAATCAAAGTATTGAAAGCTAATTTGTTTATAGGTTTGCTACTATGTAAAGCTCAACCAAATATGCACATAGAATATAAATTTCTTGACATCAGCATCTTTAATCTTATTTGAATCTTGCAAAACTAGCATTAATGTTGATGGTCTTTGTTTAAGAATTTATATTGATGGAAATGCATGAAAAATTAGATCTTTAAACTTGTAAATGAGGAAATATTTCATTATTGTCTTATATATTGATATTTAAAAATTACTTTGCGTTATAAAAATTGCTTAATTTACTCCCGAATACGATTTACATAAACATTTAAATTACAAAGTATGATTTAATTTCAAGATACCGTTGGAAAGATTTTGAATGTCTAAATTTTAATATTAAAAACAGCATTTATAATAGTACATAACAAAAATAAAATTTCATCATGATTTAAACTTTTCCAGACCAAATGCAAAGTTCAAGAACTTCAGAACTATCCCCACCACGCTTGACCTAAATAATTTATACACGACTGTTGTTTCTGCTGTGCTCACCCATTAAATGCTCGGTGTGCGGCAGAATGAATAGCATTTTGCTGTTGATGCCACATGCAGCCGTTAGACTAGCAGCACGTTCTGATGCCAAAAGGTCTTCGCCTGGTGGCAGGGGAGCAGCCTTCTGCAAAAGTACCAGACAGAGACGTGTATTGCGCTCTTGGAGTGAGTTCTTAAGGCCCTGCACGGTAGCCGCGCATTGCACCTGCTTCTCAGACCACTGCGTGTCATTCCATTCCATGTCCTGGAAGAGCACAACGACCGATGGCAATACGTGCAGGTGCTTAAGCATCCAGTTGCGCTTAAGAATACCCTTCGGGTGGTACCATTCATAGGAAGCTCGCTTCGGCTTGGCTACCGGGAATTCATAGGTAGGCGGCAGTAGTTTAAACTGGACGCCAGCACTAAAAATGAAATTAATAACAAACATTAATAAAATTATGTGAATTTATAAATACAATTTATCTGAGGGCACATTACCGTTCTGCTTTTCGATTAACGTTGAAGGCGTCCCAAACGGCCTTGTGAACACCGTTACGCGACACATCCAAACCGCACAATCCAATAAGCGGCTGCGGTGCAACCAAAAGTTCTGACGGGATAGCAGCCATTATTTAAATGTATAAATTCGGGAACAAGGACTCCTTAATCTAATTCGCGAAGCAAAATTTAGAACGCCAAATCAGCATTTATGAAAGGTGTGAAGGGGAAGGCGTCGTCAGTGTCAATGAAACGCCCTAATTGTGGCAAATTCAACTTCGACAGCCGGGAATACTTTTAGCGTTTTCTATTTACTTAAAATGCACAATTTTTATTTATTAATTTTTATATATTTAAAGAAGAAAACAAATAAAATCGCACCCAGAAAATTTTTTCGCAAAAAAAACAGCTGTTCTGACAGATAACCAGCCGACACATAAGGCTGAAGATGACAATAGTGCTAGATAACGTCGGACGTTGTTTTACTCGTCGGAATGTAACGATTTAAATGGTTTGTGTGCTCGTTTAATATTGTCAGTTGTGCAAACCTGTCGATAGATGGCGTTATATCTTCATATGAAAGAGTGTGGGCATTATTTTTGCGTTTCTTATGGACACACATTTAAATTAATTTATTGTAGCTAATTGATTTTTATATGTAATAGTATCGTCTATTCAAAAATTGTAAACAGGAACCACCCTAACCGCTATGTTATAACAGAAAAATATGTACGAAATTTCAATTAGATATCTCTAATGGTTCTCAAGACATCGGGATAAGAAGAAATTAGCATTTTTCCCACACTGAATCAGTCAGGGATTGAAAATAATAGTTCTTCAGAAATATTCAGATCAAAAAAGCTCATAGAAGGAATTGACGTAGGAAAATAATTTTGAATACACCACTTTGATCCTTATACCGTTGTCTTTATTACAAGGACATACAATTTTAATTCTTGATACTTATAAAAACGAAAATGAGTAATCAATATTTTCAGCCGTTTGTTTTATTGATTGCGTACTTTAAAGCAGCATCGGGTTCTCCACAATTCATATTAATTAATATTACTTCACATTATTCGATTCTTTGATTGTAGTTACTTACCCAACACAAAATGACAATAGAACTTGACAATAGAGCATTTATGTTTTACCTTATGTGTTAAATTGAAAAACTATGACTGCGTATTTTATTTGGCTAAGTTATTTTTTGCTGTAAATCTTAAAGGGGAATCTTCAAAAGAAACCGACTAGTTTATATCAAGCCGGTAGGCACGATTCATTCTAATCATTCATTCTGAATAAGAACGCCTACTTACTGAATCTAACTTTCTTGCATAATGGCGCTGATCATGGTTGAGCTTTACCATCATAATCGAAGCTGAATTCTCTTTCGAGAGATCGTAACTCAAGTCGCTGAGAATCAGCTTCAATGCGGAGAATGATTTCTAAACGCTTCCATGAGTAGACGGGACCGTATGCACAATCAGAGATAGCTTTCTTCACCATGTAGGGCATGCCCTGCCAGTACATCAAGAGGTCAGCGTCAACATCTAATGGCTTTTCAATTTCATAAAAAGCCTTAGGCACACATTCGCGATTGTCTGCCTCTACTTCGTCGTCCGAACTTCTCAGCAAAGACGAAGTGCTGCGAGTAGTTTCCTCTGCTGCACTTCTTCTATGAGAATTGAGGTTGACAATACGTGTTGCATTAACTCGCTTTTCTATATAAAAATGAAATAAAATCAGTTTTTTTTTAAATTGCTGAAACTATTTCTGATTGGTTACTTTCTATATGCGAACTATTTGAAGTGAACTAGCATTAGATGACGAGTTAGCAGTCTTAAGGTCAATGAATGTACAGGAGCCAGAATGAATGCAATGCCTGTAATTGCCGACTAATCATGAACACTCAGATAATGCATCGTGATATAATCATCACAAAACTCATCAACTACAAAAGTCGTTTTAACATATGTATAGAACGTGGAGCTCCAACGAGTAGGTACATCTATTTAAGGCTTTGAGTAGTTTAAGTAAAGTGTCGCATTTCATAACTATTAGAAAGAAAAGGACATTTTTACAGAATGTGTTAAAAAGTAAATACTATAATACAATAGTTAGTTATTAAGGGATGCGTACATATTTATATGTACATACTACTATATTATATACTTGTATGAAGTCACTTACCGAAACGCTGCAGTACTTAAAGTTTTTGTTAATTTACGAGCTTTTACAACTATTTCCGAAATTTCTGACAAAGTTATTCACTGCTGGTTGTAGTGCATGTGCAGCACACTTTATAGAAATTACACCCAGGGCTTCGGAAAAGTCTTCAATGTTGCTTTTAGTTTCCCGTATTTCAAGTTCTATTTCGACACAATAGCAATTTGCGATTATAGTCCGTCGAGTTTTAGGTTGGAGTCTTCCGAGTGTTGCGGGCATCCAAATGCCGACAAAAATAAAAGACAACTAACGTTGTTGTTTGTTGTTTTATATGTCCGTCTGATAAAAAAAAAACGATACCAACAAAATACATGGCGGCGAATTGGGCAACGGGATCTGGTATAAGATCAGCAGATTTATGTTTTGTTGTTGTGGGTTACCAGACATAATTCAGCGAAGGAAGTATAAAAAATGTATTATGAGAAACAGAAAATATGAAATATATAATTTAAGAAAATCGAAATTTTACGGAAGGAAAAAAATTATACTTCTGAAGCAGTTAAAACTGGATAAAGCAAGAAAATTTAAATTTTTGTAACTTTTGAAATTCAATAAATGCTGATTGAATAAAGCGGTGCATAAGTTTGATGCATTTCAATGCTGATATTTTGTTGAGCTTTTTTTGGTAACATTTATCCTGCTTCCTTGCTGATTTTTGCAAATTACGATTGCATGCCTGACGAAGTTATCCTGAACAATTGAACGATACAAAAATTGCATCAACTTCTAAAAAGAAACTGTACTGCATCGATCTTTCACTTCACGGACACAAATGTCTCCAAAGACAATGGTCACAGTTTCTTTAAACATTTCTTCCATTTGTTTATTTGTGTTCTAATTGTTAATTATGTTTCCTAAATTGATTTATATTGAATTGAATTGCGTTAGCCATGTGCGTGTCTGCCTAATTTATTTAATGTGGTGAGTTAGATAATAGGGCTTATAACCATGGTCAGATTATAACCAATGGATGGAGTGGGCATGAACAAATGAGGTGCAAGGGAAGTGGTGTTAGATGTCCTTTTTGTTGTAATACAATTATTATTATTTTAAATATTTATTTAAATTATTTATAAATTTAGCATCCATAGTCGGTGTATAGCTTAATTGGATAAGGTCTTTGTAATTCAATAAATAATTAAAATGAGGAGTTTAAGGTAAAAAACCGGTAAATTCAATTTTGAAAACAAAAAAATTACTTTTAGATGTGTAAATTAATTTACATTCAGTATCTGTCCTCGGCCTCGGGATAGTCTTCACCGGACCCCATACCTTGAATTATAAAAACCTTCTATCATTGGAAATTATAATAAAATGTATTTTTTTTAAACTTGATTTATCAAGTTCAAAATCGCTTCAAAAGGGATATTCCTACACCTTAAAAGGTCCTTACTATGAATACAAACTTTATTTATATGTCAACTATTTAAAATCGCTTAGACATTTTGTTGTTTTAATACCAAAAACCGATAAATACAAAACTTTTTTCAAACAGCGTCAAAAATAAAACTATCAAATCAAAAATGAATACATATATCCAAATTTTGTTACGAATTTGTGAAGTTAACATACGAAAAAAAATATTTTCGGACTGTTTTCCACGGTTTAAGTGATTTTACCTTAAGCTTTTTTAAAAACATTCGAGAACATAATCAGTTTTTTTGTTTTTCTGATTTGACTTATTGGTTTTTGATTGCAAGGTTTTCAAATGTATTTTGTTGCTTTTGTATGAGCCAAAATTTGTAACGACTTAGAAATCAATTAAACAACAAAAAGGAGGAAAATAGTCGCCTCGATCTTTCAACTTATAATAAAAAAAATCTTTAAACACACAAAAAAGAGAAAAAAATATAAAATCTGATGACGTGCACGGATGTTACCAATTTTCCATGAAAACCGCCATTTTCAACAAAGTGCTCAGAAAAGCATACGTCTTCCTTTGATGCTAAACAGCAGCAGCAACGAACTAACGACACGAAACGAATTCATGTATTCATTCATTCATTCGTTCATTCGTTCACCCACGTTGCTCGCACTCACCCCTCACCACTCACAACTCAGGACTAAGGACTCCGGCCTCAACGCATAACGGGACACCCTCTCATTTTTTTCTAATGCGGACAAAAATACACAGAAAAAATGGCGTTTTCCGGTGTGGCACAAAAAAAATATAAATAAACAACAACAAAGTTGCTGCAGCTCTCTGTCTAGGGGCAGGAGTTGGCAGGCACACCCCCATACAGTCCAAGCCCAAAGAACGAGGCATAAAAAAAATCCACCCTGAATACCAACACTCACTCTATTGCAAACACACACACAGCTAAACTAACGTCATGCCATAATTACCAACACTATTACAGCGGAGGAGAAAAATTTTTTTATAAATTTTTTTCTTTCTTTGATTTTTTTCGTTTTTGCTTATTTTTTTGTTGTACATTTTTTTTGCTTTTTTTTTTTGCAATTGTCCATGCTGTGCAAAAAAAAATGAGCCCTTGTTAGAGGCAAAAAGGTATAAAGCAGAAAATACAAACAAAATGTATAAAAGAAAGAAAGAGAAGACAAAAAAAAAGGAAAAATTATGGAAGAACTTTTTGCCAAAGTTGAATGAGTAAATTTTGCTTCTTCAATGTGCTCTGCAAGAATTTAATTAGTTGTTAGTTTGAGAACCTCAGAAATCAATGATGGAAAACGATGTGGATTTTTATTTTATTTTTATTATATATCTACATACATACAGCTTACTCGATTCTAGACAAATGCACAAACAAACACACACAAACACACACACAGAAACATGAAATGAGAACATTAATGCCTCTAAGGATACAAATCATCATTATCCTTGTGTAGGGTAAAATAAAAACAAAACAAGCAAAAGAACGACCGCGCTGTACAGTTTTCTGCCGTTTCAGTTAATTACGGAATGCAAGCGACTCCCGCGCGCCTCTCAACAACCGTCGTTAACCTTTGCATACATGGCCAGTGCTGGATTAATCATTTTACATACACGTACCAGACAAAACAAATAATTACCAACACTTTGTATAACATTTTCTCATATATCGTCTGTTAGTTTATTCTACATTCTGTAAGTATATTTTTGTTGGTACTTAAGTCAAACCGTGGTCGAATAAGAAGGTTAGGAGAGTAGCAATTGAGCGAACTCACCTCGATTTCTGTTCTACTTTTTTGAATTTATATTTTTTTTGATTGTTGACAACAAACTACGTTATTCTTTCAATTTATTTAATAAATGTCAACTGCACATTAATTAAATTTGCATAGAGCGAAAAAAAATATCGAGTTGGAGGGGGACATTTTTCTACTTTCCTCACCATGAGTCAAACTGTTAAATTTAACATATTTACTGAATAAATTATTTGCGATTTCTTTTTTTCAAATATTATTATACTATTGTATTTTTTCACTCAGTTTTTCTCTTGCCATTGAAACTAAAAAAGTATTTTTGTAATGAATTATTGATTGTTTTTACACATTTTTTTTATAATAAAATAGGTACGAGTATCTTTAAGATTTGTTTTATTTTTTATGAAGTCCATATCATAAGGGCAGCTTAATCCCGCTATGTGCTGCTCGTTTATATTGGGATTGTTTGCTGCTCAATCTACCCTTGGACTTGAGGTTCTATTCGTCTGTCTGTATTTCTGTTTGTTCGTCTGTCGGTGCGTTTGTCCGTCCGTTATGCACTTTTGAAAAGTGTATTTCGCTTCGCTGAAATCTACTCAAAAAATCAAGCATGCATGATGCATTTGACTGGTGCACAAGCATGCCAGGAAGCCAATCTCCTCGCATGATGCAAAGATGCACAGACCTCAATTGTGCAAAGTATGTGTGGGGATGTGTGTGTGTGTATTGTAAGGGAGCAAAATAAACATTTTTTTTGGGTATTGGTTGGAATTGTGGATATTATTTCAAGTCTAGCTTAATTAAGCTCTGCTCTGTAATTTAACAATTTGGAACTGTAACTGCGTAATGATGCTTTCACTAACCAAATTATAACTGAAAGTCTATTAGAAAAGTTAGTTTACTATCTATGAATAATAAAAATTTAACATTATGTACTTACAGTATTTTTTAACTAGTAAGTTTGTGGACAGATTAACTACAATATCGAGGAAGTTCATCACAAGCAAGCATAATAAAAAAAAGGTTTGTAGAAATTTCCAAATCTCGAATGGTTTTTAAGATATTGTGTGAATAAGAAGTACGCCATACGAAGTATTGCCATAATCCGATTGGGTTCAAAATCTAAGACATTAAAGCCAATAATTTTCTCATTATCTCTGATCATTATCGTTATAGTGTAATTAATTCAAAATGTATTAGAATCACCTCGATCTCAACAACCAAACCACCTAGCGGAGAAATAAATATGGCTACGGAAAAGTTACGATGGTGACATTTTTATTTTTTAATAACAAAATCATGCGAATTAAGTATACATTTTCAGTGTAGAAATGTTGCCTGTATTATAACTAACACAACTGAAACCATTCGCCTTAGCAATAATGCCTTTAATATGTATGCCAATGGAAAACGAATTGTACTATGAGCACTTTTTTATGTTTAAACTTAAAAGTTATTGTATTATGTATACTTATGAGTTATGGTACTTTAAATTTGATTGCAAATCATGATTTGCTCAAAGTAAAAATGGTGCTTATCATTTTGGGGGGACTTAGAATTATCTAACATTCATATTAATTAACATACAAGTTAAAAGATTGATATGAAATAATTTAAAACTTTTTAAAAATAAACTTACACCACTAACAACAATGCTTCATATATGTATATATTCAACAATGCCTCATATACATATATTCTTGATCAGAATCGAAAAGTTGGTCTGTATAACATATCTGTCCAGAATATTCTACGAGTATATTCATTTTGAGTATTCCCTGCTCTAACAAACTTATTCTCAAACGCAATATGACCTCTGAGTAGTGGATAGAACAGAACTAACCGCTAACCGTTTTGCAGAATATTTGCTGGTTTTGCTTTTGGCCAACTTGCATTAATTCTAAAATAAGATAAATTGCCAATAGGGAAATATTTCATGTGTGACCGCATAAAAACATGTGTTCTTTATAGCCATTGTCTTGTTCCTGGCGGCCGAACAGAACAAAACACGTCTTCGGCAGTAATACGCCAAGACCACGCGCTCATTTGACCACTTTTAAAGCTCTAAATGGCATCTAATCGCCATCTAGAAATGTCACCTTATCTGCGGTGCACATCGGGGGCAGATGTTTTTTTTTTGTTGGTTTGCAGCTACTGCTGCCAGCCAGCCAGCCAGCCAAATGAGCAATAAAAATGCAAACGATTCGTTGTCTCATTGGGATCATGGCCAACTCATCCTTCGCGATAGAGCGGAGTAAGGCGAAGATGTTCTTACTTTTATTCCACGCAAATAAGAAAAAAACTGGATTGATTTATTGATTCTTAATGGTTTCGTGTTGGAACTTGGAACCTTAACGGACGAAAAATATTTGGATGTGATCCACGATAAGCAAAAAAATAGTCACGAGGTCAAATGAGCTCGCGCCGCGTTAGTCTTGCACCTGTGACGATGCTTGCAAATAGTTTCAATTCAGTTTCTTTTAAATTATCGAAAATGTGTGATGAATTTCTTCAACAAATATTTTTTATCGTAATTTGGTGAAAGACAAAGTTTTAGAGGAGCTTAATGCTTTACTAACATTACTGCGGTTAATCAAAACAAGTAAGGACTTTCTTGTATAGTCGATCCCACCGAATTTCATTAATGTACCACATTGTTGTAAATATATTTCAGTACATCGATATTATTTCAAATGACAGACTTATATTCTTAAACTTTTTTGATAACTAAAACTTCTAGTGACTACCTGGAATTAATTTAACATGACTTGAGTTAATGAAGACTTCCTTGAGAAGGTTAGGAAAGTAGAAATTGACCTTAATTTCTGTCTTATTTTGACAACAAATTGCGTTGTTGGTTTTATATTTGTAATAATTTTGTAGCAGCCATGGCAACTGAACAAAAATAAAATTTTCGAAGAGAAAAACCAGACTGAGGTGGAGACATAAAATAATCAAAATTAATGAGCATAAGGAAAATATTTAAGATTCGTATAAAACTTTAAAATTAAAATTTTATTTTGTTTTGTTTTTGACATCCATTCGCGGTGGCAGACCGGTGCTGGGGATACTGAATTTTCCAAGGAAATTACAAGATGCTAGATTTAAAAATCTAGATCTTGGTATATTTATTTTATGTCTAAAAAATGCAACAACATTGTTGAATATCTCAAGACTGATTTTTGGCGCATTACCTTGATTCAAAAATAGCAACGCAATTTTTCATTTTCCTAAATTTCAATAAATGTTATTTTGATCAGCAGTTTACTTTTTACCAGTTAGCAATTTCCATCTGGGTAAAATACTGATTTATAATCTTCAATGAAATTAAACATTGGCTGTGAATAATACCAGAAATGAAATGATTAAAAAACATATTTAAACATTGTTTGGTGTTATTTAATAAGGAATTCATGTTAATTTAATCATTTGTACAATTGACAATTTAACGTATTAAAAGAACGGAATACCGATTTGCATCCTTATTCTTTAACGAATTTAAGTTTAAAAAATGGTTTATAACTCAAAATATCTTCCAAAAGAAATTGACCACAAAAATTCTCTAAATAGGAAAAGAATTGTGTTCTCCTTCTTCTCTTTTTCGAATTACAAACAATTTCTAAGACTCTTTACTTAAAAGATATTTTGAGCAGAATCTCAGTATTTTAACTAAAATACGTTTATCAATGAATCTAAGATTTTTCCTAAATTAATTTAAAATCGATCAATGTTCCAAAAACTGTGAAGTATACATAAATACAAAGCTTAACAATCAGAGTCAAATATATATATAGTTTACAATTTGGTTGTTATCCGAAATTGCGGAGGGTCAGTTACATAAACATATCAACGAGAGGAGAGTTTCGTGTAAATTAAATACCAAACGTATGCACAAAATACACACAGATACATTTGTACGTGTGTAGTTAGCGTTGCACAGTAAATGTATCAATGTGAAGGCCAACCAGATGCGGTTGACCAACAACTGGTTCGAAGTTCATGGGAAATGAGGATTTTTAGCAACATATGCAGTGCGCGCATCAGTCGACGGTCGATGTGTTTTTTGGAGTACAACGCGGCACTCTTACAAAAGGGTTAGCGACACGTTTGTGCAGCAGCACAAACAGGAAATGCGACCGACGACTGGCTTGACCTGTCGGCAGAGATGTGCGCTAGGAATTGTCGTATTATATCGACACCTGCCGCCTGATATGACCATCAGCATCATCGCCATCATCATCATCAGAGGCTACTGACTATGGCGGGAGGGACAGACTGACTACTGCACTGAGCTCAAGTGTTAAGGTTTAACAAAACGTATTGGGAATGGTCATGGTTCTCAAAGGCTACTCAATATAAATTCGTAATCCTTAAATTGCCTTTTCGTTAAATATTTCCTTTCCTTTTCTTGTTTTGTTTTGTTTTTTTATTTCGCATTGAAGTGCCAGTGACACTCATTACCCATTCCGCCAACATATTTCGAATGTTCTGTTCTTTCTCGTTTATGCCCTTGAAAAAGGGTCAAATAGAAATTACTTAATTACATCCTGCAAAGGTCACGGTCAACATTGTTATCGGTGGAACTCCATCGTCCTCGTCGACGCCGTCCGCTGAGTTCACACTTTCCGCTGCTGCCGGGACAAAAACTGGGTCACTTCTAAAAAAGGGTTAAAATCCTAATGAGTTCAAAGCAGGATGACGGTACGGTTCGGTACGGTACGGTGCTGCTGCTCGTTTTTAATTAAAAGCACAATGACCTTTGCTAGTGGGAAATGACGCAAGGCGAATAACCAACTTAAAGGATACGGTTGTTGGTGCCAGCACAGTGCGGTGCGGCACAAAGTGTCCAGCGATAATTAATTGCTTAACGTCGGAGCTAACAAAAAACAACAACAATAAAGATGTGATTTTCAAATGAAATTTAATGAGTGTGAAAATTAAAGGTTAAAATTTGAAGACAAGTTTTGCGGTATTTAATTAGAATATTTAGATCTGTAATTACTATCCAGATTATATTTGTCCACCCAACAAGTATGTTTTGTATATATATATTTTATTCTTCCATTTGTAATGTCCAGAAGGAGGAGTGGTATAAGTCTGATTTTTTTATGTGAGCTCTTATTTTCTCTACGAGAAGGTTAAGATCTGTGATGGACGAAATTGGACAAAAACTTCGCCAAACTCCTATACACACTTCTCTTCTTCTTGAACAACGCCCCCTTATTAGAGAGACATTTAACACATGTATTTATATCAAATGGTGTAGGATATTTGAGCTTCTTCACAGCCAAGGATAATTTTCTTCCTACTTTTGTCTTCTTGTATAGAGGTAAACTTTGGTTTGTTATGCGAATCAATGTCGTCCATAGAAAGTTTATATATAAGTACGGTGCGATTTCGCTTAAAGCATTATTATGGTTACACTCAGCTTGCATCGTCTAAATTTCGAATTTTTCAATAGCTTCCTTGATGACATTTCTGATTTTATTCAACAAACGCTTAATCAAAAGCTGCCTTGGACTTGTACAGAAGTAGTCCGAATATGTACTCGTACATAATAATGTATGTAAATAGTTACGGCTATGCTGGCACTGATTGCATAATTTTCATATTGAGATGACAAATCGGTTTCATACCCTCCTCCAGTTTAACACACGCCAAATGTAGTCATACGATTTGAATTTAAATCAAATCCGCTAAACCCTGCGATGGCGAATCGTTAACCCTTTTTGCTGGACCGCATCGATCGTCAGGACAAAGCGACGATAGCAAGGAAAAACAAACGACTGTCCCTTGTCCGTTTAAGCGGCGCACCGTTATAAGGAATCCGTTTTGGTTATTTTTGGTTTTTTTTGCATACGAGTATTACGCTGCGGTCTGTAATTGCTTATTTAAGCGCACGCGTCCTTTTTTGGGATATCAAAAAAAGGAGTAAATAGCAGCAACAACAAATGAGAAATGAAAAAAGGAACAAAAAAAAAACAAAAATGTGTTGAAAGCTACGAAACAAAGGAATTCCGTGTGTAATTATTCCGTCGCGAATTGATGCAAATGAAAGGGTTAAAGCAAAGGTTCGTGGACCGCTGCTGCTGCTGGTTATGAGCGCAGCCAGGCATTGTTAAGCGCAGATGTGCGCGCTGACCGACGGACTTAAACGAATACAAACATTTTTTTTGAAATATTATAAAAACCAACAAATCGTTGGTTCTAAACAAAACCAGTCTAAGTCGGAATAACTTGTTTTGCGGCAAGAGCAATTAATTAATAAAACGTAAACATTGAAAGATATAAAAATATCGAAGAACTCTAAGAAAATATTAATTTATTGTAGAATATTAAATAAACTGATATAGCAATTAAAGAATTGGTTTATCTCTTAGCGTGTGCAACCTAAACAAACATCAAAGTCCACTTGGACTGTTTTACTTTGGAGTGATAGCAATTTGTATGTATACCCTGAACAAACATCGCTGAAGGAACATGAAAAACTGTTCAAATGAGGCGCAATACTTATTTTGAATGTTAACCCTTTAGGTAGACTACAGACACACACTATGGCAATGTTCGGTGCCGGCTTTGGTTTAAATTAGTTTGTGCGGGTATTTTTTAATATCGTGCTATATGGATGATTGCTCTTATCCGTTCATGTGCGGTGCATGAATAGTGGTTCCTTCATTTGAATGGACGGCGAAGGTTTAATCTACATTGGAACATCTGCCGATGCCCTTCAGCGTCGATTGTTGTGATGGCCAAAGGTCAAAGGAGCCGGGGCTGAAGTGAATCGCTCTAACAGTTTGGTTTTGAGTTAGAAATTAAAAAAATCTTGTACTTTACTGGGGTGTCTCTGGAATAAGGCCAACATTATTTTCAGGCATTTTATTTTGATTGAAAGTATTTTTTCGGTACTCTCTCTGAATTAATGTATCGCTCAGGTTGTTTCTAAATCAATCACGATTTGTTATCAACGAAATGATTTAATCTAAGGTAATATCTATGTGAAGGCGTAAATAAGCAGGTGGCTGAAGTGTAGCCGCTGATAAAAACGAAACCATTGGCTGAGAAATTTATTGTAGGCTATATTGTTATTAAAAATACTTTCTTTAATTGACATCTCAATCGAATTTCAACTCCATGAATTTCATATTTAAACTATTTGATATCTTATTAACGATGTGTGTGACATGCTAAAAAGCTTAGATTAAATTTGATCAGATCATATCTGACTTCAGATCTGATTTGATCCGTAAATTGGTGGATCTAATTATATTACTTATCAAAAACTATATTTGATGACATATAATTAGATACAAGTAGGTCCAGATTAGATCTAAACTTTTTACATGAGTACATAATAAACAAACAAAAAAAATATACAAAATTTGTGTTCCCTCTTTGATAAAAAAATGATTTTAATGAAAATTATATAAATCAAAATAACATATCCACATCTAAGCGCCAACTTATCGTAAGCGACATTTTTTCATAAATATTTTTTTTTACTTAAGATACAACTTTCGCATCATTACACTTACTTATATTAACTAAATTCTGATGTTGAAAAAGTTGCATGGTAAATAGAAATTATTTATAACAATTATTTAACAAGAAAAAAAAAGACTCCTGAAAAAATATAAATTTGTCGCTTACGATAGGGCTCGATTTAATATGTTATCAACAAGTTCGTTAAATCAAAGCTTTTGATTAAAAACGTTTCTTGATCCTGAACAGAATCTTGCCACCGTATAAAAACAAATTTCCATGTAAATTCGAACAAGTACCGCCCCTAGCAAGTGGCGCCTAAGGCAATTGTAGGCAATTGAGAATTGACAGCTACTAAGTGAGTAAGTAGCTCAATTGCTTATTTTTAGTAAAGCTAATTTTTGTGAACATTTAAGTTATACGAGTATTAACTCGAAATTGCAATTTTTGAGTTGTGCCATTTTTGATGTGGGTGTGCAATAAATTCAAAATTATTATGAAATCATTATGTATTAATATTCTTTCAGCTAATTGACGTTAAATCAATATATTAATGAGGTCAAACAATGTAGCACTAAGCGTTGGCATCTCAGTAGTTTTCAATAGACCAAAATAGTCCAGAGTATGCGCCTAACAACTCAATAGAAATGATAATAACAACTAATAAACGTTAAATATAATATTAAAAAATTACTTGTGGGCAGTACGAACAAGCATTTGTCAACTTTAATGGCCAATTTCGTTTAAATGGCTCACAGCGAAGCCAAGAACAACGGCAACTGAGCGTGCAGTTGCGAGCGCATGCGCACATGCGCCCATTTTGCCAAAGCGAAAATATCGCAAAGCGTCAAAAGCAATAATTAAAATTGCTGCCTGCCAATTAATTACAATAAGCTTGTGAGTGTTTTATTTCCAGCGATAGGCTGGCAGGCAAGCTGGCAAACAGGCAGCCAGGCAGACAGACAGACAGACACTGCAGCATTGGTGGGCGGTGAAAATCGAGTTGCCTGTCTGTATAGCTGTCTGCTCTGTCCGCCTGCCTACTGGCTGGAAATTGTGTGGCTACACATGCGCACTTGCCGCCTGTGGAATTTGCATGTCGCGCTGAAATTAAACTACAAATGTAAATGTAAATGAAAACGAAAATAAAAATCGAAATCGAAATAAAAGCTAATAACAATAATGAATTTCAATTTAAATGTCGCGTTTTAATTGCGCAAGCGCAAAGTGTGCATAAATTGTTGTTGATATGATTTAGTGACGTCGAACAATGCTTCGGAATTTATTAATATATTTATTAATATATACATACACGTATGTATGCAGTTGAGTATTTGGAAAACGCTAAACAAGCTTACGCTTTTGCAAATTATGACTGACAAGAAATTCATAAATTCGTTACGTATGTAATTCTATTACACAACTACATACATGCAGCTTGAGGAAATTTAAAACGTTCTACCACGGGACATCTTTACAAAAAAATTCATGGAACCCGGCTCACAATAACTGAACGATTTTTTGAACTACTCATATAATAGTTGTTAGAATCAAGACTGGGTTAAATTAGCCATGCCTGTTTGTTCGTCTGTCTATCAAAGCTTATAAAACTTAGACATATTGCTAAAAGTCTGGTATTCTAAGATCGATCAATACTATAAAAGACACTACAATTCTTTAAATGCATGTCTGCGCAAATGCAGACTAAGCATAGTATATAAAAAGGTTGGAATTTCTACGGAGACACAGAGGCACTACTTGATTAAATGGGTGTCGCGGCCAGCCTCAAAGTTTACCTCTCCCATTGTGAAGTAGACATAATAAATGTTAGTAATAAACTAATTTTATTATTCTTTCAGTTGAGCTTCTTTATGGTACAGGAGTAAATGTATCAAGCAGTAACATCAACCCACATATAAATGTACCCAGCACTAAAATGTAATCGCTTTCAGGTCTCTGAAAACAATTCTGACTTTTTCGTATGAATATTCATATGATAGTTAATGGCGTCAAGTGCTAATTTCAAGACTGAAATGTGAGTCTTATAGCTAGGTGACATCTGCTAATCAGATCTAAATTTACAGATCTGATATCACTTCCGACTTCAACATGTTAACACCGGATTAAGTTGTTAATTAAAGCCAATTTTCTGCTGGATTTTAACTATCAGGTGAAGTTTAGTTTTTGCGAAATTTATGACGAATACATTGCCATAACATATTTGCATTCTATTCAGTGGTTCGGCAGTGAAAAGGAGGTGCACTGAAATTTAGTGGAATGTCCAATTTGTGGCACGATGGGCCGGCCAACATTAATAAATTGCTTAAAATACCGAAGAGAAGAGATAAAGTGTAGACATTTATTTATACATATATGAAGCACATTTAGTTCTTTTATTGATCAATTTTACACTCAAGTTTATTGGAAATAAAAATAAACCAAAAAAAAAAAACTATTAATAAAGACAAGTGCAATCAATTGCATCATAACAAATGAAAAAAACATGATATAACACAAGAAACAAAATGCGAGTGTTAAGTGTAATGGATCGATAAATACTTGATCGCATCAAAATCAACTTGATCTTATAGTCTTAACCTAGTCTATTAATAAATATTAGGTGAGGAAAGTAGAAAAAAGTTTCTCTCTATTGAAAGTTAAATTTTTGTGCAGTTGCCATGGTTGCTACAAAATTATTAAGTAACTAAAAGTAACAACTTAGTTTGTTGTACAAAAAAATAAAAACAAAATAAGGCAGACAAATTATATAGAAATCGAGGTGAGTTCGCTCAATTTGTGTTCTTATTTCTACTTTCCTAATGATATTCAATGATTCAATTTAAACAAGAATGAGAACGAGCATATTTGGAATCAGCACAACAAAAGTATATTATATAAGTGGTTAAAAATACTATATATAACAAAATAGCTCTCACAAAAATTTTAGTTTTTAGTGACATAAGCCTTCCTAAATCTAATTGCTATATGTTTTTCATGTTTTCACCTTTTCGGAGACGGCAATTATCCAACAAAAACCTAACAGCTACAGTTACTTTTTTAAATAACCTTTTTGGAACAACAGTCTAATTCATATTTTGTTAAGTGTTTCCTAATTTGTTTAGTTTAGAATAACCGTTTAAGATTACAATAATTATAAACATTATCTTTTCTTTATTGCAAACATCAACTTAAGTCGTTCTTCCGCATTATAAGGAAAAACATGAGTTTAGAAAGTTATAAAAAAAAAACAATTCCTGACTTGCAATGAGGATTTGAAACTTTCAACTGCTCTCCTGGAAAAATCGAAAAAACAGACTTAGGCGGTTATGACTTGTATAAAATGTTCAAAAGTGAATCTGGTCATATGTAAATAGGCCGAAATTGCCTTTTTTGACACGTCTTCTTATTGCTTGATTACTAAACTTTCAAAACAATATTTTCTATACATATAAGAACCACTCTAGAAGGCACTACATCGAGCAAGATATCGGGATGCTGCACTGAAAAGAACTTCATTCATAATGAAATTAAATTGTGCCATTAAATGACTAAATTTTTTAATATGTTTTGTAATTTGTAAAAAGTTATCGCCAAAAAAAATCGATAGTGACGCAATTTTATAATTGCTTAAAGTAACCGAAAAATGTGTTCAAAAAAAAAGATTTGAAAAAATTAAATATCGATTAGAAAAAAGTTTAGCATGTTATACATATAACATACAAAACAGCGGTTTGTCGCAAACATATTGATACATTGGTATATTGATATATAATTTGCATCTCCAGCTTTAAACGAAAGATTAAAGATATAACAACTTTTAACTTTTCACTACAATTATAACTAAAAAGTGAATTATCTTCGGTTATGCAGAAGCTCATATAAATAAATGTGGGTCTTATCCTACCACGCCCATTTTTAGTGAGCAATTTAATATTACAACTAAAGTGTTTAATTCTGAATTTAAACTAAATATCTGCATAGGAGCTATTTTTATTAATTTTTTTCCCCTTTTAGAAAGGGGGAGTATGTATGGGAGGTGGAGTAGTTTTGATTCAATCTTACTCATTTTAGATACCAAATATCGATATCTTTTCAAATATGGCTGTAATCGTTCGGAGGGGCAGACAGACAGACATCGTTAAATTAACCTCAGAATTCGACGCTTATCATTTATATAGTAGTATACTTTATCATACCTATCACGCCTCCTTATGGGAGTTACAAATGGAAGAACAAACGAAATATACCCTTTGGCACGTGCATGCACATATATAAAGGGTATAAAGTGTATAAAAAACGTAAATAAACTTTTTAAATATTATTATTTAATAAGTTATTTTGCCTGATAAAGAAACTGTACTCGTACTTTGAATACTGAATAAAAACAAAAGTGAGATGTCAGAAGACCTCGCGCTGATCCAAAGCCACAACCTTAACACGTTTCACTCATTAAGTTCAAAATGAACGAACGAACGAAAGAAAGCCTTAAAGAAAACGAAAAAAATGAAAAAAAGGAGGAAAAATCAAGAATTTCGACTGAAATTCAGTTCGTAATTAACTGCGACTCGGAGTTTTATATGAAACCTCAAAAGAATTTCCTCTATTTTTTAAGTGATTTTTTTCTTCATTTTTCCCTTCACTATTCTGGAGACGAATGATGCGAAGAATGAGTACCACAGCAAGGGAGTCAGGAGGGATTCTTTGCACAAAGAAGATCTTTCTTTGCCTTGTTATTTTTCGCAGCGCAGTTTGTCAACAGGAAGCGCAAGCTAAAAAAAATTTCAAAATTCACCCATAGAAAAAAACCTGCAACTGTAAAAAAAATATAAAAAAAAATAGCAAAAACAGAAGCAAAAGAAGAATAAGAAGAAGAGGAAGAAACTTAAGTGAACGTAGCAAAAGGAAACGCAGCCATCTGCACGAATTGTAATTGAAAAGATTTTCCTCTGAGAAATTACTTTTCTTCTTTTTCATTTTTTTTTTTACAAGTAAAATGGAATTTTCTTTTATTTTATAGAAAAGCTGAGCCCAGCACGAGCAAAAACTAAGAAAAAAAAATTAAGTAAAAATAAAATAAAGCGGAAATTTAATAAGGAAACCCCAGGGATGTGTTTTGTATTTAGTGAATATGAAATGCAAAATGCATTTAGAAGGTATCACACAGATTTAAGATATTAGCAAGCGACTACATAAGTTTACTATTTTCAATATTTACAACTGTAACTGTGTTGTACTACAATACTTGTTTTTTCAGTAGTATTAGCTTTTTTGTGGGTAAGATATTGGCTTAGCAAACTAAATGTACCGCGTAACGATTTTGTAACAATTTCGAAAAATCAATAAAGCGTTTGGTACATTTTTCATTAATCGGTCAATTGGTTTAAAAGTTTATCCTGTACATATAAAGTTACAATCAAAGTAGTATATATAATTGTGTCTGGTTAAGGCTAAATTTTGAATTGAATTTTATGTCTAGATACATTCCAATAAAATAGTTTTTCCTTATTATAAATAATTTTTCAAGTGAAATCAAACTCAGTGATTTAATTTTGATTACGATTAAAGTAATCTAATAGTATACGAGTTCAATCAATTCATATATAAACAAATATTAACCCCATTTTTATTCTTTCATTTTTTTTATCGATTTCTTTCTATTTCAACTAAAAAATTTTACCTCCTTTGTGAAAGACAAACCAATGCAAGTAAGATTTCATTGAAAATATTATTGCAAAAATTATTTTTATTTTTCAATACTTCTGAATTTATAAATTATAATTATAAATTTTTCATTCATTCATAGTGAAGTGCCCATTTCTTTATCATTACTTTTTTAATGCTAATGAAATGACTGAAGCAATACAAAACTAATTTTTGCTTTTGCCTTTTAGTCCTTTCCATGCTGTTATCTTTAATCTACATCTTTGGTCTTGAAAACGCGATACATGTCCACCTTACTTCTATTTAAATGTGATACTTAAATCTTCACTGAGATATATGTATTGTATATGGAATTGCAGCCAGCGGATATTATTCTTTTGGTGCTGTTAGTGGGCAAAATAGATTTTGTCAGATTAATGTCTAATCAACACTTTCCAAATTTCTATCGATTTCGAAGTACCCAGTCTAATTTATATATACATATATCTTAATTAATTACAAATTATTTTATTTCTATTTATGTACATTTTCGCAATTTCTTTAAATTTGTATGAAATCATTTCCATTCACCTTAAAACTATTCCGGAGGCATTTCTCGGCTGGATTTCTCCACTCAGCAACAATCTTTTTGCATCCGATTTATTATTATTTTTTTGTTGCTTTCGCGATTTTGGCAAACGTGTCCAAATGAATAACCGTAATAATTAAGAAATATTATGAAAAATGCGCGCAAATTGAGGAAATGAAATTTTCCAGATTTTTGCTTTTGTTAATTTAGCAAATTCCGTTTGGAGTTGAGTTGAGTTGGGCTGAGCCGAGCTGAGTTGCGGCTGTGGTAACTGTGTAAAATAAAAAAATAAAAAATAAATGAAATAGGAAAGGAGAAAAACAAAAGAGAAGGAAAGAAAAAGGAAAAAAAAAAACGAAACGAATAAAATGGCAGCCATTGCGTTTTAATTTACTACGATGGCGGCTGGCGGCGGGCGGCGGTTTTTTGAACTTACGGTTCGCTCCGGTTCGCTGGTTGCACTTTGTCGGGCGCATTTATTCCACTAATGACGTGTGGCATTGCAGCGCTCAAGCCTCTCAGCTGAGGTGGTAGCTTCAGGTATTCAAATAATTATTTATTTGCAAGGCTTTGTTGCCAGCAACGGTCATGACCACCACCGTTAGAGGATTTTCTATTCATGAAAACAAAAATAACAACAACAACAACAAACAAACAAATTATTAAGGCGGATTTTTTTTTGTAAAATTTAATTGAATGTCAAAAACCTTCTTAAAGGGAAAATGTTAATTAATTTCTTAAACTTGTTGCAGTTTACTTAAATTTTAAGTTAGTATTAGTATTTGATTTTTCTAAAATGTGTTCGTATTTATCGCACTAAAGTTGTGTTGCAAGTTTTAACTCAACGGATTAAATTTTTCAGAGGCTTTGTTTTATTCTTCTCGATTGACACTTTTAATCGCTTCCAAAAATCTTTGGCAACCAGCTTTGTTTTGTGTGCATCAGTTCTTGGTCCTGATGCCTTGGTCTTCGTTACCCAACGCCCGCTTCTTTCGCTGACGAGCCGTAATTGGTCATTTACAATTACGGCTTTTCAGTTGCATTGCATTTTTCCTGGGTCAGTTGGAAATTTCAAGTGCAGTCTCTCATCACTTGGTTTTTCCAACGTTTAACCGCAATTTCGGCACCTACGGCCGAGGGTCTGTGCCGATGCAACATGACCTAGACATTAATGTTAAGAATAAGAAGAAAGGATAAAATTATCCATGGTAGTAAGTGCATGGATCATCCATTACATGCATGACACATCCATTCTGACATATTCCGCTTCTACAAGTGTATAGTCAACTCTTCTGTGCATTACCGTCGCGATACTTCTCGTGTCAATAGTTTCACTACGAGGAATTCAAGAGTTTCACTTTTACAACTAGTGTCGCTCTAAGTAGTATTTGACATTGTTACCCAGCCACCATTGCCCAGTATCGTATGTCCTAATGTAATAAACAAAAGGGTGCGCCATCTTTTATGATGGCATGTAAAGATTAATTAACTTTGATATTTCTAAATCAACGTCAATTCAGTACAATTTTAACCATAGCTTAACATCGAAATTACGATCCGAAATTGTGACGCTGTTTCTTGGACATATTCATTCAGTTGTGTTAACTTTCGTCTCTTGTTGTCAAATTGTATTCTGTACGGGACAGTGGGGGATCGTCCACATGACGATATAAAGTGCAACGAATATCGCATACAAAGAATATTGCAGACCGTCCACCTCGATTAGAATACGGCCAAACGTCTAATATCAAAAATCAAAGTGTAAGCCTTAACCATTGATGAGCTTGTGAACAACATTCGTGCCGAAATCATCGCTATTAATCGAAAATGCAGCTAAAAGGGAAAATGTTACTGTGGCCAATAAAGGCGGGCACTTGATTGATGTTATAAAATAGTCCAAATAAATTACAAAGGACCAAATAGAATAAATATATCTCATATATAGAAATCGGTTTTTTTTTTTCAAAGTTATTCAATGTTCACATATCGACACAAAAGATGGCGATGACCCTTTTAGGAAAGATTTTATAACTTAGAACTGAAGTTATATTTATTTTAATTTTTATATCGTTACTCTTTTTTTAATATTCGAACCGAATAATTCCGAAAAGTGTTTTTGGTCTTTCCGGGCATCGTATGAATACTAAATATTTCATTTAATTAAAAGCATCTTAATTCAAAATTCAATTAATCTAAATGTTAATAAGGTTTATTATTCATTGTTATTAGTCATTTGCACTTCGTCACCCCTCGCCATCCGTCTCTGAAATTTTTTGCAAGCGTAAGTGATGAACTATTGACACAAACGAACAAAAAAATGCGTGTTTTTTATTTTTTTAAGTTAACAAGTCAATAAAACCGAATCAACAAGTAAAAGTAATGCCAAAAAAGAAAAAAAAGAAAAAAGTGACGGTGTGGCACCTTTGAATTGGCATGCCACAAGGCACTGACAAGCTCAAGTGCTGAGCAAAATTCACACATAAACAAAAAAAACTTAAGCCTATTAACCTTTTTTTTTTTAACTTAAACAATTTACTTTCAAACTGTTCGATGCATAATGATGAGCGCAGACTGAATTGAATGCCTTTTTGGGACAAGAGACATGTACACAGCGGATCACCGTGCGTTCACCCCTCGAAATATTCCATGGGTAAAGGAAAAAAATCGTGCCCCTCGTTTTTTTGCTTTCGTTACAAACATTTTTCCCAATGCGCTGATCGCTTCGACGCACATTTCTGTTTTGACGTTGATCCTTTGTTGATCAATTGCGGTTGATTGTTCGGCATTATTCGGCATTGATTGGTAATTGATTTCTGATCTTTGTGATCCTTCTCTATAGAAGCTAATGCTGTGTAGAATTTGTGCTATTATTCTATTGTGATTGGAACAATCAGTCAAAATAATTGACAATAAAACGTTTTGCGTAAGTGTGAACTCAATCTTTTGAAAATAAAATTAACGTATCAATGACGAAACATTCAAGTCCAAAGTAATCTGTTGCATTGAAGGTTTTTTGTGTATTGTGGTTGTTGAAAACAAATTGATAGAAATGATTATTTATTGAATGAGGTTGCCGCGAATTTGTGTATTGTTAAAAAAAAAAAGGTCTGACGACCTGTAGTCATTATGGCTTTTTGGATCAGAAATCAATATCTCCAAGAAAGTAAAATGTCTTGGAGTTATTCCAGATCATTATGTTCATGATGAGGACAAGAACAAAAGGTCCAAACGAGTTTTATATCAGTGTAGAAAAGTTTGTAAACTGAACTGGGGCTAACTCCGAAGACCGCACCCAAGATTAGCAAAATGATGGTTAGACCCATACTGTCTTACTCTTCGGTAATTATTTATTTCCTTTTAGATCGATACACTTTCTCCAACTTATTTTACTTGTCTGAAAAATACGTTTTCTCGAAGTCTGCAAAATAGGCTTCCGTGGCGGCGATGGCCTCCCCAATTGACTTAAATTTCTACTCGGCGAGTGACTTTTTCAAGTTTGGAATCAAGAAGAAGTCGCACGGAACCAAATCTAAAGAACACGGTGGATTGGGCAGTTGTTCGTAGCCCAATTCGAGCACTTTTAGCCACACCATGGACGTAGGTGTAAGCAGGAGCGTTGTAGCAAACGCGGCACTCATCGCGCCGATAGCTTTCACATGCCCAAAATTTTATGCAGGATATGACCCAAGCGGTCTTTTGAGATGCCTTAGCTATCTCGCGTACCATCAATCGGTGGTCTGCCAATAAGAGATCGTTGATTTATGTCACGCTGTTTTCGGGGCACCTGAGCGTGGCTCTTCCAAAACGGAAATTTCGATTGGCTTGGTAAGCGGACATCGTATTGTAAAATATGTGAATAACCATGGTCAAAAGGTAAAAGTTACTAATTGGAAAAAAAAAATACAAAAAAAAACTTTGAAGCTATCGAATTTTTCTGCAGTTTATTTACTGATCAGCTGAGATTTAGACATATATACCTACTAACATTAATCACATAAAAATTCAATAACATCGTTCAAAACTTAAATGTATATTTTTTTAAATGCAAGTGGATGGAACAATTAAAATTAATGCATAGTCGATTCTTATAATTTGCCCATATGCTTCCATTTGTCCCAAAACAAAACAAAAAAAAAGAGAAATACTTTCAAAAATTTGTGAATTTCAAGGAGGCCAGATTCTGACATGCAAACGGAACTGACAGGCTGACAGACAGACAGACCGACATTGTTTCTACTCAAATGCATGGCATGAAAAATTCAATTGAAATTTATAGAGCGTAACCTTTAATTCAAAGTTTTTTTCTAACCTTTACGAAACGAAAACGAAAACTGTTTCACATTATTTCAAACATAATTTTGGTGAAAAAAGTCTCGTAAAAGCGTTTTTTTTTTAGCAGACAATAAAAGAATATGTCAGCAGGAGACAAAAAAATCTTAAACAATTTCAATAAAATTAACCCGGAAATTATGAGCGTGTCAAATGCAAAAAAAAAACTTAAATAAAAAAAAACATAACAACCCGTCAGCACATCTTTTTTTTTTTTTGGTTGTTATGTTAAAGATTTTTTTTCCAAAATTCTGGCTTTTTAACAATTGAATTATTTTTGTACGTCGAATGTGTTTTTCTTTTTTTTTCTTTTTCTAACGCCTGGTCTGGGCACACCAACGAGGGGTGGCTACCGCTTTTATATGCCCATTATTTCGGCCCACCCCTTGCGTTCATCATCACCGTCGTCGTCGTCATTGGCGTACAAAAAAAATACAAGTTTTTTTTTTCTTTTTTTATGAGGATTTTTTTTTAGATTTTGCTACACTTTTTAGAAAGACTTGATTTAAATGTCAGATAAAGTCAAAAGGATTTCTATTACAAATGAAATTATGTTTAACAAAAATTCAAAAAAAAAAAAGAATCCAAAAAAAAACTCGGTCCCTATTATCCAGCGTTAAAGTTTTTGACATGTGCAAATGCGAGCAGCTTGAGCTGAGTTAAAATGGACTTTTAATTAAAAGTTTCACTTTTTTTGCACTTCCATTTTACTTTGAGAAATGTCGACTTTAACCTGAAAACTATTTCAAAAATGTTTGCGTTTTGAACCCAGGTTCGATTCCCGTCTAGCTTAAAGTGGAAATTAAAATATTTATATTTCCCCATCACTTTTGGATATGTTAAACAATTTAAATAATTTATATCCGAGATAGTATTTATAACTAAATTTAATCATTTGCTAGGTTGAAGTACCCCGCATTGCTCGGGTTTTGTTTTAAATAGAAATATGTGTTAAATAACTAGTTAGCGGAACTTCGCGGCATTCGCTGTTGTACCGTCTCTGTGTTACGGCGGTGGCCGTTAAATTGATCCAACCACTCCCATTTTTTGTGAAGTTATCAACAGTAACCAGTAACTTTATAGCGAATTAAGTTCCTGAGAAATGGTGGTAGGCGTAAAATTGAACCGTCCTTTTTTAAAAGTAGGCGTTAAATTAATCAAACAATTTAACGCTTCCCATTTTAAGTGAAGTTATCGAAAGTGACCCTACATATTTACCAGATTTTAGATTTTTATGAGCAATATTGACAAAATTATAAAATATTTTCACTTAATTTCCCAAATTGTGGGCGTGGCAGATTTTGTATAGCATTTTATTCTTCCTGGTGCATCCCCATATACTATACGGTTATGTTTCTTATGTAGCGCAATTTTATCTATTTCTAAGAGTGGTCGTCGTTAATTTGAACCAACCATGCCCATATTTGGTAAAGTTGTCTACAGCGAAAATATTTGTTGTAATAATTTTGAAAAACCAAATTTAGATATTTTTTTTATGTAATTTCATTTTCATTTGTGGTTATATATTTTCAAATTGTTATATTAATTAATTAATTAATCCATTCCAACGCTTAGCCGAAACGAAAAAAAAATGGCTTATTGACTAAACAGTTTGGATCTTTCACTGTTAAGGAGGAGGATTTCAACTGATTTGGTTTGCGGGCATTAATATGAGCTAAAGGAAAAATGAAGATGAAAAAAAAAAAAACAAATGCTGCAGTTACACTTGCAGAAATCTGGATATAAAGATTCGTTAAGAGCGCAGTGTCGCCTATTTCGGCTTAAATATTTACTCATAATTAAAAAGCACTTCTTTCACACTTAAAACGGAATTTCCACAAGACGCTCATTGAGACAACACTTCAAACCCAACTCTCTCCTATCCAGCGGCAGCAATCCGAAAGCGTATTCCTTGAAAACCACCCAAACCGAAATTCGTCCTATTTGCAAGACGGCAACAACAACAACAACAGTAATAATAATAATAATAAGAAGAACAGCATTAGCCCATAGCGCCGTCGGCGCCGGTGCAAAGCCTAAGCGTAAATTAAACAAGCCTCGTCGGACGCGAAGTCTTGCTTGCCTTGCCTTGCCGCGCCGCCAGGCCATCATCCAAATGCGACGAAGGAGCTGTGCTGGCATATGCCGCAGCCGAGTGCCAACTTCTCTTCTTCACTGCAATTGCATGTTGCCGCTGCTTGGCTGATGCTGCTCCTCTCCCGCACGCCTGCCTTGGTTCGTAATTAAAACTGCGCTCAACGAAATCGCATAAAATGAATTAAACATTTTCACATTTTCAGCAGGCTATTTAGGTAGTTTGGGTCCTTTGCAGTGCGTCGTTGGTCTTGCAGGAGTATGCGGAATATCCCTTGCGGGACATAATCATCATCTTTAAGAGGAAATGAAATATTAATGGAGGAAAATGCCATGGCTTGTCTCAGCCCAGAATGAATATCTCCAAAACGTTCGCTTGATATAATGAGAAGACTTTTATTTTATTTTTTTATTTTGTTTTTATTCCAACATTTTTTTTAATACGACAATTTAACAATTTACGAACGATAATTTTAGACCTCATTGAATGTAGTCGGAGAGTAAAAATCTGTTAAGGAATCCATTCAAACTCGCCAATTAAGGAAGTTTAAAACTTGGTAAATTTTAAATATTTGAATATGTTCGCAATATCTTGAGTTGTAGAATTTTATCAAGAGAAGTTTCCCATTTAAAATTAACACTTTTAAGGTCAGAAACATTTCATATTAAATTAACACTGCATCATGTTAAATTAACATTAAAACCATATCATGTGATACAATGAAATTGTCATGTAAAATTTTAGATATACATTTTTTTAATTCTCTGTGTGTGGGTACGTCCTGTCGTCGATATCCTGGCTAAAGTACACAAAGTGTGAAACACAAAGATATTTGATTAAAGCATCCAGATGATGCATGTGCATGTATTCATTATTATTATTATCATTTAGATTTAGATTATCTACTGCAATGTGTTATCCACATCTCGAATGCATATTCTTTATCCGTAAGTATACCGCATACATTTCCACCTACTCCTCATACTTTCGAACTGGTATAATATTGTTGGTGACTCAGCATTGTTGTTGCATATAAAATGCATGCATAAAAATGCTGCAGCATGCAAATGCTGTTTGCAGTGCAGTGCAGGGCAGAGCGTTGCATTTGCATTTGCATTTTTGCATTCTTGCATCATCCTTGCAGCAGTGAATGATCCAATGTGAAATTCTCGGAATTCTGAATGGTTTTATAATGACGCCGTTCTATTCATCTCGAGTGCTTTGTATATTTATGTATACTTTTTCCACGGCTCGGCACGGCACGGCACAGCACAGTACGGCACGGCGTGGCATTAACATTGGACTTATTGCGTTCTGTTTGCCAAGAGGAGAGTTTCATAATAGGATGTCTGCTCAAGCACTTAGTCGCCATAATTACTTTTTGCAACAATGTTGCTTCACTCGATGATTTTCAAGAGTTTGAGAGATCAGCTTCTCGATGGAAAATATATCTAACTACAAATTTACTGCTTGATTTAGAAGGCACATATATACATATATATTTGAATTGTTGTATGTTCTCCATCCATAAACCTTTCCCAGTTGACGTATTATTAAATTTCAGTTTATGTTTGTTATAAAAAATTGTACTTAATATTTTTAATAGCTTTTTGTCCTATCCAAAAAACAAAACGAAGATACAAAAATGAAAAAAAATATCTACAAAAATTCGACAGGAAGTCCACGTGGAGTGGAATTATATTACGAGATTCCATTTTATTAGCTACAGAACCATGTTTAGTTCTTCTAAAAGGTAACAGCATTAAGTTTCCGATTTGATTAAAATATGTTCGGAGAGGGATATGGATGCTGTGAAGGAATTTTTCTCTGTCATATCAATGTACAAAGACAGTGAGCATGAAGATGCGCTGCGTGGCATGCCTCTGCATTTAGAAGGTTATAAGGATTACCTCTTTACCACCAAGCTTTGACTGGAAAATTTATTCAAGCACCTTCGAGTAAAAACTATAGCTTGAATCTAAATTTATTTCCAGCTGAATGTCTTTCTTTTTAATTTTTAAGTTGTGTTTTGTTGTTTTTTTTTTGTAATACTCATGGAATTTGACTGGCCTTCAATCACCCATAAAAAAATTAGAAACACGCCCACCTCATGTACAAACTACCCCTTATTAAAAGAAACTTACAGTGTGCAGTGTTCTTAAAAAATTTTTGCCCAGGGATTTATTAAGAACCAATTGAAAAATTGATTTGAAATTACGAAGTTTTGAATCGATAATATCTTGTTTTTTAGTAAATAATTTGATTTTTTGGGGTATATAAACAATTTATTATTTCGTAGTACACTCGACCATGCCTACAACCTTTACAGCGATTGTCTTTTTTAAGTAATGACATTTAGTTTATTTTTGTATTTTTTTTACAATATGTTTAAAACAAACTAAACATAAAAATATCCATAGAAACGAAAATAACTTATAGAATATATTCATAACCCGCGACAAAAATTTGAGGAGCTTTGTAGCATTATTTAAACAGTATTGTGGAAAACACACTGAATAATGGCAGCTTTTAAATAGGCTAAGGCAGTCAGTCTGCTAGTAGCAGCAATGCGGCAGTTTTTTAGAATGTTGGAAAAAATTTTCATTTTTTTAAAGAGGAGAAGAACGTTTTAAAGACACATTGCTGTATGAAGAGAGGTTCTTGGAATATTGTGCAGGAATATTTTCGACAGGAATCACACATTAAACCGGATACTATTATAATTCATTTGAAATTGGGAAAATTTTTCTGCACAGAAGCAGTACTCGTATACTGGCGCCAAAGTAACATACAAGTACACTCAAAAACAAAATCGAAACACTTAAGTGAAAAAAAAATTTGAAATCGAAAATTATTTTTCTTACTGGTGGTAAAATGCATAAAGCAGTAAATTTTTGTTTACAAAAGCTGTATTAATCGTTATAGCAAGAATTTTTTTTTTTTCAATTTGTGATCAAATCAAGTCAAAGTTTAAAGCAATCAATTATGTTTTGAAATTAAAGTATATTTATGTTTTTATTTTCAAATGACACTTATTTCAATGTAATTTCAATAAATATAATTGAAAATATTCCTTGAGTTCTATTATTTAATGCATGGTGTAGATAGCAGCACAATATTTACGCTGTTGAAATGCTGTCATTTGTCTGCCGCTTTTCTGTGTAGCAGCTGCTATTCTGCCTAGAGAACTGCCAATATGCTTCTACTTTTACGCCCAAATAATTTGTTTAACAATCTCTTTACTATCTACAAGGTTCCTTCCTAAAAGCTGAGCATTTCTCATTTTGAGTTTTGTTTTGAAATTTTTGTTTTTTTTTCAACTGGCAGCATGGGCAGCTTTTGTCTAATAAAAAGTCTCTTTTGTCTGAAAACGTCCTTAAATATTCCATATTCCAGGTTGTAAGCAGCCTCGTTGAATGACGATTTTCTGCTACAAAACTGCTCAAATTTTTGTCTCG
Source organism: Suillia variegata (assembly GCA_949127995.1). NCBI lineage: Eukaryota > Metazoa > Arthropoda > Insecta > Diptera > Heleomyzidae > Suillia > Suillia variegata. The sequence continues at coordinate 15,082,637 of OX421845.1, read as the reverse complement.
GTTAAGGACTGGACTGGAAATTTAAAACATTCCAAAATAAATTTCGCAACATGACTTTTCTAATGCCGCATAAAAGAATAACAACAGATTTATTGTACAATACTATTTAAACTTTAATTGAATAAGTGCAAAGGTTCAGCAAACAATTGATCGCAATTACAAATGCAGACTTTGCGACGCCACACCGTGTTGTTGATATTTCCCAATGCGATCATCGGTCGGAACAGTCTTCAATTGAAATACATAATACCGAAAGGATTTTCAATTACCGCCATGCACAAAGCAACAAATTCCCAAGGACGCAGGATTCAATTATGTTAGGAACCTGTTCTATGTATAGAAATAAAATTATTAAAAATACGATTTACATAATAATGAAATCCCAAACAAATTGAAAGAATGAAATAAAGAAAAATTATTTTCTACTTTCGAACCCGCAAAAGTTGCAAAAGTGTGACAAGGACTGACACGAATTAAATAGAAATTGTAGGAAACCTTCGGTATAAGATCAACACGAAAATCACGAATCGTGGGAATTTTAAGATATGCTAAACTATTTCTTTGAGCGAGTATTCGAAGCGATTGAATTGTGTTTCAAAGAAAATATGACATTTCTCTTGAGCAGCCTCACTCGGATTCTGAACGCGATGGAAACACGTTGACAACTTTTTGTTTAGTTTTTTTGTTACTCGTATTATTGTTGTTGTTGCTGTTGTCCCACAGAAGGATGATTGTTCTCAAAAATTTTGATTACTTTTGTCGGATTGTTGCCAAAGTGGCGAGCGCATTGTTATCCTGCGCGACAGCATCCTGAACGTCCTTAGCATTCGTTGACTCATTTGCATAAATGCTCCGTTGCTACGATCGCCTTTTCAAGCTTCAAGCAGATCCTTTGAATTTTCAGTATTCAGTTTCAGGCTTCAGCAGCGTGTCTCGAATTGGGTCGTCTGTACCAAACACTCACCTAACCCTTTTAAACTCTTTTGCATATTAAGTAGAGTATTATATAAACAAAAAAACAAAAAAAAAACAACAAAACTTATATAAAAACAGGAACAAATTTCCCGCGCTATTTTTAATAGAAATTTTACCTGAATTTATATTAAAAAAAAATATCATCATAATTCTGTGGATTTCTATTTCACAGTTGCAGATGGGACAACTCAATTTACATTTCAATTAAAAAAAGAAGAACAAAAAAAAATAAACAAGTTGGAAATAAATTCTTTTATAAAAAACTAAACTGGTTTAGGTCCGGTTTTGAGTTTTTTACTATGTTGTATTTCCGTTAAATTTGTAAATCACACACATACTTATTCGAGACATACAAATGTTTAATAATTTGTTCGTGTATAGTGTAATAAATATAAGGTGAGGAAAGTAACGAAATGTCCCTCTCTACCACGATATTGTTTCTCTCTTTGAAAATTAAATGTTTGTTGAAAATTATCAAGTAAATAAAAACAACAACGTAGTTTGTTGTCAATAATCAAAAATACAAACTTCAAAATTAGGCAAAGAAATGAGGCTGAAATCGAGGTGAGTTCGCTCAGCTTGAGTTCTCATTTATACTTTCTTTACCTTATAATTGAACCATGATTTTAACTAAGTATTCGTTCTAGCAAAAATAAAATAAAAAATGAACCACGTGAGTTTTAATAGAGCCAAACAAATAAAAAAAACGAAATTTTTTTGAAAATCCTGGGAAATTGTCAATTCCGGAATCCCGAAAGTTTTAATTGCAATGTTATTAAATTTAAATATTTTTTTTTAATCAATTTTGTTGCTGAAAAAACTAACCTTGTTAATAAATTTAAATTGCAACAACAATTAATGACAAGGCAGACTATATGACATTTCGAAAGTTGCCACATCATCCGGATAAGTAGTTATAATTTTTAAAGTCCATAAACTCTCACTATACAAACTTATCATTTAAAGCCAGATGAGAATTTCATAAGACAGAAAAGAAAATCAGAAGCACAAAGGAAAATTCTGTTATAATTCTGTTTAGTATACTCGTATCTAGATTATCGAAATATTTATTTAATTATTTATTTTTAAATTCAGTTTATGAATGAACTATTATAATTGTTATGAACTAATTATTTGGCCAAAGACGATACAAATTTTGGTAATATAAAAATCAGACGTTTTTTTAAATTCTGTTAATAATTTTAAGTGTATGTGTTACCAAAATTGTCAGCTGCAGAAAATCATCTATCCGATTCAATATTAGTCAAACAAACTAATCATCAAGGAAATCTCCGTTGAACTTTCATTGATTGAAGATTTTTTGCTAAACAGAACAGAACACAAAACATTTCAATGGAAATGAAATTTGTAAACCTCTTCTATTAACTGATACTTGTAAAATACATTTTATGAACCCAGATTATCGACTAGTGCACTATCCACCTGTGCCGCATTAAGCCTTGTTGCCGCCCTGGGCCAGTGGCTCCTTTAGTCGATACTATTGTGCGGCTTTACTATCCACCCATCCACTTTTTCATTTTATAAGAATGAACTATTTGGTGTAGTTTAAAAATTATGATTATCTTCTAACTGAGTAAGGGTTTTATGATCCCGATTGATATGTACATAGACTCAAAATAAATCTGCATTTAACAAATGGCAAAATATGAGCTGTAAAATATAAAAATGTATGGTAAAATTTTAATATATCTGTTATTTATAGCCATCGCCACGCTCAAGCTAGTACCGAAGGGTAAGTTTCTCCATTTGAAACGCTCATAAGGAGGCTTGGTAGACTTGACAATATAAATATACTCGTATACAAGTATATAAATAAATGATCAGCGCCGAATTATGAGTTGTAGGCGTTAAATTGATCCAACCACGCCCATTTGTAATGAAGTTATCGACAGTGACCATACAAACTCATATACCAAATTCAGAGCAATATTAACGAAATAATCGAATATTTTTATTTAATTTGACAAATTGTAGGGTGAGCCCAAAATCTTTCCGAGCGTGAAAATAGCATCTTTCCAAAATATCAGATGAACGGTTAAGACGCACACAGGATACAAAAAAAGTTATATAAAAGGGTAGAAACACATATTAAATTTTGTATATTTAGATTGTTTGTATTTTAAAATTAATATTTCAAGTCTTGTGCCACTGTGCTCTCAGTTAACATACTTGAACTTATTTCATTATATAACGTAGAAATCTGCTTAACATAATTTCACACTTGGATTTTTATTCAAAAGCTCCACTCATTGCTGAATGTATTTAATTAAAAAAAAAAATAAATAAAAATCGCTTTACAAATAACACAAACAATATAACAGAAACAAAAAAAACAAACATCGAGGACCGTCAATTAAAAGTTTTGCAAATAAATTCAACGAGTATCGATACCGACATGAAACATAAAAAAAAATATAAAGGCAGATATCGATCGATGAAGATCGTTTGTTTGCATTTAAGTTAGTTGGGTACTTTACATTTAAGTAATTTTCGCCCATGCCCGCCCCTTCTCGCTGTCGCACAACACACCAATACAGAACCAGAGCGAGAGAGAAAGAGAGAGGGAGAGAGAGACTACTTGGCATGATGAGTGTCCTCTTGAAAGTAATATCGAAACAAGGCAACATCGTTAACGCAATTTCCATAAAACATTTTGTTACTTATTTATCTTAATTAAAATAAATTTACATTTTTCTAATTTAACAGCGCAGCGCAGCGCGTCCAACGAGCCGTGGCCACCGCCGCTCGCTTTTGGCGTTGCCAGTCAAGGCAGGCCACCGCATTAGACATGCCTCAGCGAAAAGGACATTTGACAGAAAACAGAACGAGTGAACGAACGCGCAAAGGAACGAACATCCTTCGAATGGGGCGTCGCTAAAGGACAAGCGCAAAAAAACAAAAATCCGAAGAAAAACAAGCAAAAAACAGCAACAATAACAACAACAACAACACGAAAAAAAGAAACGTCAAAGAAATAAAAACAACAGAAAAAGACGAAAAAATTGCTCCTTGGTCGATGCAGATCTCATTAGCAATGCGGGGCATGTAAAATGAGAAGATGGCACGACAGGCACACACAGTACTTTTAATTTACTTATGAGATTTTGCATACATTCAATAGCTAAAATTGTTCCAAGCCGGGGCTTTAGGGGCTTATGCAACGTTTTTGAATTTAACTTTATATATCTAAAGTTTTATACATTTAATATTAATGTTTTAAATTCTGTTCAAGTGGTTTCTACTATTGAAAGTTTAAATATATTAAATAAAGTTCAGAAAAGGTGACCCTGAAAACTTTACCATATCTCGTTAACTATGATATTTTTAGTTCGATTTTTATTAACTTTTGGTGAAGTTAATTTTCCTGCAGAAAATGCCTACAACAACACATTAAATATTCCCAGTAAATTTGATTTTTTTCAGATTTTAATTAGACATTTTTTTCCGAGCCTTTACCCTCACAAAGTGCACTTGTAAGTGTCCGATATTAGCGTACGCAGATGAGTCTGAATTATGCGTCTTAAATTAAACACTCAAACAAATTATTTTAGTTCATCATGTTAATTAATTGTTTCAATTTCAATGGTTACTTTGTGGTTAACCAAACTTCGAAGCAGCCTTAGTTTTTTATCATTTTATGCTTTCGCTGATAATGTTTCAAGCTATCAATAATTATGATTATGATTTCTTATAACCTCTACCTTTGGCGATATTCGAACCACGGAGTCTTTTTCAACCGCTCAGAATTGTGACACTTTTATGAGTTTTTTTATTGTCTACAGTATCTGTAAGGGTGCGTATGCTATTTGTTATTGTAGCTTCCATGCAGCAGAACAGTAAATCATGACGAAGAACTTTTGTATACATTTTGTTGTGTTTTACCGCTCATGAAATCTTTAGAATTATGACACGTTTGAGAGTGTTAGTTAAAAAAATTTGATGAATTTATTACTTTTACTAATACTTTTCCAATTTCATACAATTTGAAAAAAATACTGCTGAAATTTCGGTTAAGCAGATCTAACTTGCGTGAGCGTTCAGTAAAACCTATACTACAAACAATATATAAGAAGAGAGATGAAAACTCACAAAGGTATAGAAAACGAGCTTAACTTTTCCCGAAGTCATTAAGAATGTGTGGTGTAATTTAACTTATATTTCAGTAGCGATACTAGTTAGGTTAGGTTATACTGGCTGACCTATTAGGTTCTTAGCGATATCAGATTGAGATTCTTTTTAACTATTTTTGCTGGTTAAATAAATTATAAAATTTTTGGCACGTTTCATGCAGGGTTATTTAACAAGATTGACATATAAACTATGAATTATTTTGAAAATTAATAAATAATAAATACAAAAAACCGGTATTTAACATAGCAAAATACTTAAAAATTTTAAAAGCACAAAACAAAAATTTTCGTTTTTTGAATAACTCAAATATAAAGTGCATAATTTCTTCTTTTGGTAATTACTGATAAATTTTAGTCTCCTTTCTGTAACCTGCCAAAATACTAAGTACTGTGGCTCATCGCGCGGGAACCTTTGAAGATATTCTGCTATGCATATAAGTGAAATTGTACGAAAATCAGGCAGAATGTACAAGAAAAAGAAACGACAGAAAAAGCATAAAATTAAAAGCTGATGAGAGTAAATGAAGGAAAATAAAAAGGAAAATGATTAAAAAAAAAACAAAAAATGAAAGAAAGAAAATCCCCCAAATCAGTTAGTGAACATAAAAAAAAAGAAAACGTTTGTAGAAAATTCCGAAGAAAAATGCACTGGACAAAATTGAGTGACGCTCTAACCAATTAGACTGACCTATATTGAAATAACTCAGACAAAATATTATTTTGACATATAATAAATGGAAATTGGAATTAAATAAGAAGGAATTTATAGTCGGTACTAAATACCGAAATCACCTTGTTAAGTATCACAATTAAATTAGGGTGGTTCATGATAAAAAATTTTATTATACAGAAAATGTTGTATAAAGTTTCAAAAGAATATCTTCAATGGTCCTCAAGACATTGCGTTAAGAAGAAATTTGTATTTTTAGAAATAGTGGGCGTGGTCATGGGATTGGATTAACTCCAAAATGTAATCAGATGGTCTAGGGCATAAGATCCCTACACAAGCCTTAGGGATTACGGTTCTTTCGCTGTCGTTTTATAAAGAAATAATGTCATACAGACTATCATGGCTAGATCGAATGAGTTTTTGATTATGATCAATAATATATTTATATATGTGTCTATATCTATCTTGAGTATTTCTCTACGTTACAAACATTTGACAAAAGCCAATAAACTCAACTGTGTGGTGCATAATAATTGATTAGTGTTGAATTGTTTACAACCGGATAAATGAATTATATACAAAATCGATTTTTATCAGCCTGTTGATCGGTAGGTGTCGCTCCTCTCACCATCATCTCATCAGTTTGTAAAGTTTTATATTACATAGATGGCGCTGCATAAGCTTAATTAAAACTTTTGAGAGAATTATCTTGTTTTTATTTATATTTATATGTAAATATTATTACATATATTTGTTACATTTGTGTATAAATGTTTGTCTGTTTTTAATGTGATGAAATTAATTAAAACAACAACAAAGAATTATTCAGTTGGTGTCGCTATTTCCATTTGCCTGTCTTAAGTGATTCTTGCGTTTTAAAACTTGTGAGTTTTCTTAAATTTTTCACTTGTTTCTACAATAAAGAATCTTAAACTTACTGATGAGTATGAAAACACAAAGCTTCACCAAGCAAAGCCGGTTTGGTGAAGCTCTGGTGTAGAAGCGTATTCCGAAGCAGCGCTGTCCGGTCTCCTTAATTGATCACTGTTTTGTTGCTCTTCAAAAATATTAAATGACAAAATTTATTAATCAGAATTTTACATTAACAGAGTTTTTTTAGAAAAGAATTTTGAGCCATATCAATTTTGCATTTAGCGAATTTCTTTTTCCAGATTTAAAAAAAACAGAATAGATTAATGAGTCTAAATATTTTTATACAGCATTTTGATTTCCAATCCATACTAAAGACTAGAATCCATTCTCGTCTTTTCTTTTCAAAAGTTTTTGATGACGATTTTGGGTATGTGAATTAAATGAGGAAAAATTCAAGATTAATTCAGATTATTATAAAAAAAATACCGTATTTTACAGTTGAGTTCAAGTTACACAAACGAGTACACTATGTACACGATTATATGACATATTTGATTATATTATCAAGGAATAATCTTTTATAAGGACGTCCTTAAAATGCGAATCCAATAAGCAGATACACTCGTAATGGAGAATAAAAGACAAATCGCTTGCCTGTATTTTTCCACGTGTAGTTTAAAAACCAATACAAAACCATAAATAAATATATACAAGTCATGGCTGACAAGAAGAATAAAAAAGTACATAAAAAACGAGGAAAAAAATTAAAAAGATTCTGTGAAAATAAATTTCATCGCAAACGAGACTAAAATTATAAAAATTGCCCCCTGTGTGCGCAATGGACGTTGTGGACGGACGCACGGACGGACGGACCGACGGATGGTCGGACGGACATGCGGACTGCGGTGGGTAATATTCCGATACGGGACACGGACACGAAGCGTTTTGCTTTACTTAGCAGGGTGAATGCGAATGCAGGGTATTTGCAAGCCACACAAGAGGGACCTGTACATTATGTACTGCAACCAAGGCATTGGGCAGGGAAGGCTGCGCGGTGCTACGTTCATACATACATACATACATACATACATACATAGCTTGCAGCGTCAATGGACCAAAATAATCGAGGGGTAAGGGGCGGTTGGCTGATGTCGATGCATAGTAAAAGTGGCAGGGGTGGTTAATGTAGAAACAGTTGGAAGCGCGTGTTTGACTTGTTTTGTGGGTTGCAGTTTTTCAGTTTTTCAAATGCGAATAAGTTTTTTTTTTAAGTGGTCGCCGCGGCGGCGTCAGCGCGGGCCAGGTCGGGCCGGGGCGGGCACTCATTCGCTCTTGGGTAGGTTGGTGTGTGTGGCGCGGTTCATCGGTTGGCTGGAGGTGGGCTGCTGGCAACGCTGCTATTTATTTTTTCTATACATATTTGTATTTGTACACAAACTCTCGTTACTAGCTGCCATTATGATTTTTAAAAGCCATTTCAGTTTGTTTGCTTTTTTTTTGTTGTTGTTTTGTTTTTTGCTATTTTGCCATTTTTTGCATCTCATTGAAAACTGTGAATTTTTATAATAAGCACTTTTTTTGCTGCTTCTGCTTCTTCTTCTTCTGCTTCTGCTGCTGCAGATTATTGCCGATGATTGTGATTGCGTTTTATGTATTTTTCATTTTTAAACTTAACACAGAGATTTGGGTTTGGGTTATGGAGCGCTCCGATCCGATCCGATACGATGCGATGCGATGAGGTGTGGCGCTTCATGTGGCGCTGTATAAAGGATATATTAAAAGAAAAATACTTTGCTTAAATCGGGTTATACTTTGCAGTAATTATATAAATTGTAAATTTAAGTATCTAGTTAAATTTACTGTTAATGTGATAATTCATACTCACATAACTTTGGAATTTAATCAGTCATAAAAATCAGGATTAAGTGGTTTTAATTTGTACACCTTAAAAAAAGTGTGCATTGAATATACCTTTCAATTGTGACGTGACCTACCGTTATTAGTTTTTTAAATAAACTACAGTTTTAATGATGGCCAAAGTTTTTAAAATGACACCTCAAACTGTACAAATTAAACTCTCTTAAAAAATTTAATTTTAACTTTGAATGAACTTTTCGACTTCAATCAATAATAACGGTTATAATGACCAATATACCGATAGTTAACTTCATCTTAGTTACCGTTATGTGGCGGCCTTTCGCTATTCGGAAATATCCCAATATACATGAGCACCCTTGACAACAAACAATTCGAAATCGTTTTCATTTTTATTTTTATAATTAAACAAAAAGTTGGATAAATCGAATTACGCCTTTTTCCGTTAGTTTAAATTTATGGTCGGACCAAATAACTGACACTCTGGAGCGCAGAACCCCCAATGGCACTTGTCCAATTTCGAACATTTGGGACGAAACCATGTCACCGATTTTTAATCAATATAGCAAAGCACGTTTAAAACTCAGGGTATATTGAATTTACTCTTACATTTGTAACTACCGTCAGAAGGCGTTGTAGATATAGCAAGTGGAAGTATATTTAAGTAATCAGCTTTATTTCATTTCGTCTCATTTCATTTTACGGATTGATGAGCACCGATTTGTGTACATTTCGATACAAATCAGTCTTTTGCTTTCACATGATGGGACTATTAACTAGTTTTCTATTATACTAAGGACTGGCTTTTGTGAAATGTCAGTTAGTCAAATGTCACAGGAAAACAATGCCGCCATCGAGTGGAAGTCCCTTCGTTCGATATAGAAAAAAGATGACAATTATGGAATGTATCTAACCATATTTCAGCTGTGAAGAATCAGACCGCCATTTCCCATTGGCTTCAATGGTCAGCAAAGAGAACATTTAATAGAGTTACTTGACATTTCAGGTGATTGGATACTTGGCAGCACTTGTTCAAGACAAATTCAAAATATCTGATATGATTGTATTTTTTTTTAAACTAATATCATAAATAATCTCCAAACGATTTATCTGGAATAAATATCTTCAAACTCAAAGACTTCGCATTAAGGACTGAAACTTTTGTGACGGACCAATATTATGAAGTTAGGTCAACGCTTTTTTCCAATTAAATGGACCAACTGGTATCATTGTGGACCTAGTTTGACCTATGCGCGGCATTTGCAGTCACTCTAACCTAACCTAATCTAACAATAATAATAATATTCGCTGTAGAAACTTTTAAAATTTGCCAGTTTAAAATTCAACTCCATCGGGGCTTACGTCTCCGAGAAGTAAATTTAATAATTAATTTAATTAAATTTGTACTCATATATTAATGTTGTTGTAATTTTGGTAATGTTTGATGAAGTTGTTATCAATTTATCAGAGATAAATACATCACATATAAATAAGACTTTCAAGTAAGAAACTAATATAATTAAAGAATATTGCGAGTCTATGAAATTTTAGGCTTCAAGTTTAAATTATTTATACATATAAAATAAATTTCCCAAATATTCTTAAACGACTTCCTCATGTCATTCTAAACCTAACAGCATCGCAAAAACTTCTCCAAGATTTGTCCGCACCTTTTTCAGCATAATTTTCGCATCCACATTATTTTCCTTTTAATAAATGAATGAAAATAAATTTTTTGCTTGTTATCCTGGAGCTGGCACAAATTGAGCAGAAAATACCTAATAAAGCCTGACGGCTGCGACATGGTCGTTCGACTTGGCTGGTTGAACACCGGCTGACAGTACTTTGCTGCATGGAAAAAATTAAGAAAACTTGATAGTGTCAGTTTTTGATTTTTGTTTTGAAATCTTCAATCTTTCTGTGTAAAGTCGAGCTACTCGTGAGGATAGAATCAGACTAAGCAAGAATTACCATCACTTTATTACCAGGGAGTCTTAAATATGGTTTTGTTCAACAAAAAATAGCCACGCCCATCTATTACGCCCTTATTTTGTAAAACTAAGTAAAAATATTCGATTATTTCGCTAATATTGCTCGTAAAAATTTGGTATCTGAGTTTGTATAGGCACTGTCGACAACTTCCGCAAAAATGGACGTAGTTGGATCAATTTAACGCCCATTAAAAAAAAATGAAAATATACGGTACCATTGCTAATATTGTTACCACAAAATTTGTATCTAAGTTTATATGGGTGCTGTCGGAAACTTAAAAAAAATGGGCGTGATTGTATAAATTAAGTCCTACTTTTAAAAAAATGTGGATCAATTTAACGCCTACCACCATTGCTCAGGAATTAGATGTACTTTATAGAAAACATGTATCGGAATGCACCGAGAAAAATAACAGGATGTACAAAATCTGCCACGCCCACTCATTACGCCCACAATTTTTAAATTAAGTGACAACATACGATGACATTGCTAATATTGCTCCTTCAAATTTGAGATTTTGTTCCTGAGTTTGTATGGTTACTGCCGGTGAGTACCGGGAAGTTCCGGTAATATTTTCTTTTTTAAGTGACATTACAACGCATGCCACGAGCAAGTGCACGTACCGAATGGTATATTAAGTTTCTTCTTTTGTTTGTAACGCCCAGAAGGGGGAGTGGTAGGTATGACAAAGTAAGTGTATAAATGATCAGCGTCGGATTCTGGGCCGATTTAACAATGTCCTTCCGTCCATCTGTCTGTCTGTCCCAGCAATTACAGCCGTAATTTAAGAGTAATCGAGGTGAAATTACAAGCAGAGGCTTAGTTCGAAGATGGGGAAGATAGGAACTACTACCCCCTCCAATACAAACCACCCCTTTCCATGGGAAAAAAAATAGTTAAAATAGTTACAATGTAAATAACCAGTTCAAATTTGGTATTGAACACTTTGGTATGAATACAAAACTATTGACTAAAAAGGGGCGTGATCCGATAAGAACAACGCCCACTTATACTAGAGATATGTAGCACTTATGTGCTAAAAGAAGCACATTTGTTGGTCTCACTGTAATGGCGGAGGGTATATATGCTTCGGCATAGTCGAAGATAATTCTCTTACTAGTTTTACTTTTGTTTAAATTTGTACTGGCTCTCAAAGTACTGTGAGATTGCAGCATCCGTCCCCGCCTTCGAGTAGGTAATTTTCATTTCAATTTAACATTTTTTGCTCATTTACTTTTAATTTGAAAATTGAACTTTTTCGTTGGTGATTTTATGTATTTTTTGCTGTTGTTTTTTTGTATTTCTCTAAATGAGATTTTCTTCGAATATCCATGCAGCAGGTGGTGGAAACTTTGCCATTGTAAATCCTGAACGATGGTGCCTGCCTGACTGCTCTGAGCGCGTCCCTTAAAGTATGAACAAAAGAATTTAGTTTTTCGCAAATACTTCAAATTCGCATTTGGCATTCATCAGTAAAATTTTACACAATGACTTTTTCTTTTTTTCATAATCGTGAAAGTGGAAATAGTTTCTAGAGCAGAGCTTAACGAATTATTTTTGTGATTTTGCACGTATTGAACATAATTTCGCGGTTATGGCAAGAAAGTTTTTTGAAACGCTTTTTAGTCTAAACTATTTCAATATTAATGAAATATGAAAATTTAAGCAAGTAGGAGAAAGGACTGGGCGCAATGGAACCAATACGGAATACTGAAATGGCTCCTAATAATTGGCCTTTTCAATACTAAATAGGACGCCACCAGGGTTTGCAATTTAATTTCAGCAAATTTATACATATGTACAATTTAGATGGATTATTAAGGGCCACTTAGAAGGAAATTCCAATCAATGGAAGACCTGGTTGATCTAGACCTTATTTCTGAGTTTTCCACGGATGAGGAGTACGCTCAAGTTGCGAAGATACTCGGCAATTGTCATCTGGAGCTGGTGTGCTTTGATGGCGTTAAGCGGCATCATCTGTAGAAAACTCAGGAATAAGGTCTGGGTCAACCAGGCTGACTTTATTTTTTTAAATCTGCGAGACTTTCAAGACTCAATTGCAGATGTCATCCTGAAGTATACTCCAGATGAGGCTAGAAACTTGAAGAACTACCGCGAGTTCCCCGAATCGGTTCGCCTCAACGAGACAGTCACATTCGTTGGGAATGATTTCGATAATCACATCGATATTGAATTCTGCGATGAGATCAGTTCAGAAGATGACGAGGACATAATGAGTACATCCGATTAACGAGAAGCAAATGAGAGCCGTCGTCGAAGAATTAAAAATCTGTCCAGATCGATATATACATATATGCTTGAACAATTTCTTTCGTGAAATTTTGACTAAACTTATTTTACTTTATTTTATTTTATTGGTTTAAAAAATGCAAATACATTTTTTATTATAAAGAAGATATGAAAAATTATCCAAAATTGTGCAAAATAATACACGAATATACTATATTATAAAATGATATTGAATAAAACGAAGATTTTATATGTTTTTATGTAAAATAATATTGAATTTAAATAAGCATGTCTAAAACAATTCAAATTTGTATGCCTAAAAAATTCAAATATTTGAAATAAAAAAATCTCGTTACCATTGCAAAAACTTTGCATTCAAAATTGCATTCATGTATTTATATAAACGATTTCATTTCGGCTTTTAAGTTTTCTGTGAGACTTTGTGTCGGTTTTTATGTGAAATAAATATGAATTACAATAGCAATTTTGAATGTCTTTCAACGGGAGCTGTTTCCAAGTAGGTTTTTATTATAAATTATCTTATATAAACGAAAATTAGAAATTTCTGTGGGCGTAATTTTCCGTGCAGGTTATCTCATGAAAAAATACAAGAGTATTTTGCGCATATGTTGGCTGCCGAGATTGATTCGGATGAAGCCGGGTATGACTCCGGCTCAGACGCATTTGAAGGCTTTGATAGCGATGAACAATATTTGCCTGATCAGGAAGATGCGGCTTCGTATGCTGAACTCGATAACGAAGAAATGAATGCAGAGCTGAATAGTGACTGTGAATCTGATAACAATAAAAGTGAATATGATGATGAAGTGGACACCTGTACGGACGAGTTTTTCAGCAGCAAAGATGGTACAAAATGTTCTAAGAAAAATGCTTCTTTCACACGTTAAGGAGCCCATAATATCATTCATGATTCATCGTCAATGGGACCAAATCCAATTACCAAAAATTGAACGCCAGTGGATACATTTTTTGTATTATGAGTGCACCTATTAGAGACCAAATTGTTAGGTTTTCTAACAAAAATGCCGAAGAATTTTATCGAAATTGGAGCAGTGAAAATTATTAAAAAAAATGCTGGTACGAGTATATGGATTTCTATTACTGATGTAGAGTTAACCGCTTTTTTTGGAATTTTACTTGCGATGGAGATAAGAGAGGTTTGGACTAAAAATATTTTTCTTCTTTATCGTGCAATTATGTACAAGGTGGCGCAAAAGAAGTCATCCGATGTTGTTTGGCTCTTATTTTTTTTCTAAATAAAACACTTCGATTCTGTTTTTTGATTATGTTTATTTAAACCTTTAGAATTAATTGTGTTAAGTCGAGAAGATGATATCGGATAAATGGGCGCCGTCACAATTGATTGCCATACGGGCTCGTTTTATGGCATTTTCCATCACTTCGGCGAGAGTTTCGGGCGATAAATTCTCGCATTCGTGTCGGATATTTTCCTTGAGGGCTTCCAAGGTCTCAGGCTTGTTGATGTAAACACGAGACTTCAAAAAACCCCATAAAAAGAAGTCCGGGACCGTTAAATCGGGCGATCTGGCGGGCCAGTGCAAATCGCCAAAACGCGAAATTAAGCGACCCGGAAACGCGGCCTTCAGAATGTCGGTTGTGGCTCGTGCAGTGTGTGCTGTTGCTCCGTCCTGTTGGAACCACATGTCCACCAGTCCTAATTCGTCCAGTTTGGGCAGAAAAAACTAGGTCAACATTGCCCTATAGCGCGCACAACCACTGTTGTCGTTTGACCCGCGGCGTTCGGCCCGATGACTCCTCCAGCGTGAACAGCGCACCACGCAGTCACTTTGAGCGGGTGTAATGGTTTCTCGTGCATCACTCGCGGATTTTCGGTTCCCCAGAAGCGATAATTTTGCTTGTTCACGTACCCGCTGAGGTGAAAATGAGCCTCAACGCTCATTATGATTTTTGCCAACACCACAGACGAATTGTTACGCAAAAAAATAGACACAATTATTCCGCGTTCTTGGGGAGTGTATCGCTCCATGGCTTATTCACTTGTATTCTGTATCTGTCTAGTCCACAAATGTCAAAACAGATTTGACATTGGCGGCCATTTGCAAAAATGAGAGCATCTTCCAATAGGGTGATTAATTTTGCGCCACCCTGTATCTCAAACGATTTGAAAATATTTTGCGTTTTATTCGCTTTAACAACCATGTCACAAGAGTCATTAGACAGTATTTAGATAAAGCAGCACCGATAAGAGATGCCTTTTTTTAGAATCGAAATGATAAACTCAAATCAAAACATTACCGTGGATGACAGCTATTTGGATATAGAGGGAAAACCAAATTTACGCAATACATACCATCAAAACCTGCTAAATATTTAAAAAAATCTGATGGGCTTGCGATTCCTCAACTTTTTATTTGCTAAATGATAAAATTTATACCGGAAAGCAAAAAAATGTCCGAGATGTGAACCAAGGCGAGTATTGAAGGACCTAATTGTACCATACAAAAATTTAGATCGAAATGTGACCTTGTAAAACTTTTTTACATCGCTTCCATTACTTCAGGATCTAATAAATTGGAAATTGACCATTGTCTTAACTTTAAAGAAAAATAAGCGTTATCCGCCTGAAGAATTCAAAATGTCAAAGAACCGAGAGGTGTATTCCAGTATATTTGGTTTTGGTCCCAATGTTACAATATGATCCTATGTCCCAGCAAAAGGAAAATCTGTAGTGATTTTGTCATCAATGCATAAAAACTCAGTTGTGTCCGAAAAAAACAAAAACCAGAAATGATATTGTTTTATAATATGACCAAGGGCGACGTGGACATTTAAGGCATTTAGCTGTGTTTTACAATTTATTGGACATATCAGCACTGGCTGCATACATCATATATGTCACCAACAATCCACAAAGTTCAGTAAAAAAATCTAGACATAGAGCCTTGGGTGAAAGTAATAAGAATCCGAGCACAAAGACCTAAGGTAGTCTGGAAGTTTGCCATCAAGACAGCAATTGAATGCATTTAAGGTAAGTTATTGTACATATATTTACTGAAAAAATACTAAATGTTTTTTTATTATTACAGGTGAGGCAATATCTTCATCAAACAATTTGGATGAAGAGTTTGTGGCTGACATCATTCAAGGTCATCACCTTGAATGAGTTGAAAGTGGTCGCATAAAACAAAAAAATGGCTGCTCTATGTGCTATAGGGACTCAAAAAAAAGAGAGCTACTCGGTAAGCATGTAAGCATATAAAATGCAAGAAACTTGTATGCATACAACACAGCTTCTCGCAAACAAAGTGTGAAGATTGCTATATGGGCCCATCTACGTCACTAAACTAACACTTTTTTTTGTACAATTTGTTGTATTTTTTACAATTTCAGATTGTTATATCTACCAAAAATCTAAAATTTTCATATTAATTGCCATGTTTCTACCCCGGTAGATACTGCAAGACCACTAACATAAAAGACAAAATTCAAAAAAAGAAAAACAAAAAAAAAATAATAATAAAAATAAGAACAAATTCGAAAAAAAACGTTTGTTTTGCATTTTCAGCATTAACTAGAAAATTTGATAACTGAGTCGAACGCGTTTTTCGATTTGATGAGAACTCGATAAATATTGATAAAAATCAATGAAAATCAAATAATCTACCCGTGTAGATACTGCGAGTGCGACGGTTAAAACATATAAGAAAACCACATGGACCACCCTTATCGTTTCAAAAATGTAATAATTTTGTTCTCAAGCACAACAGAAAATGTTGTACAAAGTTTCAACCCAATAACTCGTATGGTTCTCAAGATATCGTGTTACCAAATCAGCATTTTTTGTAATGAGACCTTGGTCATGGGCAGATTGGCTCCAAAATCTTATCAGTTCTAATCACGCACAAGAGCAGCCAGTGTACAAAATGTTGGCTTATTATCTCTAACGATTAACAAGAAACTATGTCAGACATACTGTCAGACAGACAGTCGGACATTGTATAAATTTGACTCCTAAGGATTCAACTTCAAAACTTGATGCACTTCGATGTAGAAATATAATATAGAAGTACAAGGTGGCGCAAAATAAATCACCCTATTGGAAGATGCTCTCATTTTTGCAAATGGCCGCCAATGTCAAATCTGTTTTGACATTTGTGGACTAGACAGATGCAGAATACAAGTGAATAAGCCATGGAGCGATACACTCCCCAAGAACGCGGAATAATTGTGTCTATTTTTTTGCGTAACAATTCGTCTGTGGTGTTGGCGCAGCGCGAATTCCGTCGCCGATTTCCCGGCCGTCCGACACCGACTGCGCAAACACTGCGCCGTTTAGCCACTAACCTTGAAGAGTATGGGACCACACGAGACGTTGCCGGAGCGCCCGTTCTGCCGAGAATATCGCCGCTGTAGCCGAGGACGTCGAAGTGAGGCCCGAAACATCGACCAGACGACGTGCCACGCAATTGGGCCTCAGCCGGCGGTCCCTGCAACGAATTTTGGTGAAAGATTTGAACATGTTCCCCTACAAAGTTCAGTCCGTGCATCAGCTGCTGCCTGCCGACCGCCAAACGCGCGTAGCTTATGCCCAAGCTATCATCGGATGACTTATTTTGCGCCACCCTGTACATTGTGACCTTATCTACTATAAGAAAGAAATATTGGAAAAGTGGGTGTGTCACTATTCCAATATTTTTTTTTTACTTAAGATATAAGGAAACTGGCGAAGAATCTTGCGTGCCATGACAATGTGGGAGTGTGTGGTATTTAAATCAACCATGGAAACTAGATTAGATAAGTTCAATGGTTCTATTGTAATATGATGGGAATACTAAGCGAACTCTCCTGCTTAATATGATATTTAATTGTGAAAATTTAACTGAATTACCAGTGAAATGTTTGTAATACAATTTCTAAATCAGCATTTTCTTTAATAAGTTTAACATTTTAATGGTTTATTTTGTTGTGGCATAGAAAAATGAACTTCGATGGCAAATATTATTATTAACTCATTTCTGGTAAACTATTTTGGTCATAAATGAGGTATTAGGTAAAAATGTGATATTTGATTAGTTGTGAACTTTCAATATAAGATGAGGAACTGATCAGGATAGTGGGGAAATGCACAACATCATCTTTAACTATTTTCCATTAGAATAAACTTTACATCCAGTTTAGGCTTGCATTTCCTTGACGTTGGTTAACATTTATTATTTTTTGATATAAAAGCCCAAATTTTTGAGCGGTTAACAATAGTTTGCACAAATAATATGTTTGGATTCATATTAAGGAACTTTTAATTTTTCTGTTTGAAAAATGTATTTGAATTTCTTTAGAGTACTGAGTATGGGACCAGGTGGCGACTATCCCCAACTTATTATTACATCTAAATTTGCATTTATCGCTTATTGATTTTAATATTAAAATTTTTGATGGTTCGTATAAAAAAGTTTGAATTCATTTTAAGGACCTCTTAAGCTTTAGGAATAATTTGAATTAAATTTAGTAGAAGGTTATTTAGAGTACTGAGTATGGACTCGGGTGGGGACTAGCGTCAACTTTATTATCACATCCACAAATAATTTGTTTTCATCGGTTTTTGATTCGATTGAACAGAAATGTTTAAACTTAATTAATTTCATACATTTTGAAAATCTATTGTACAGATAGATTGGAACTGGCGTTTATAATTAGGTTAGGTTGCAATGGTTGGCTCTCTTAAAAGAGACCCACTTAGGCTAAAATTTCTTTGTGACTCCACGCGATATTTAATGAACCATGAATGAATAATACTATTTATATTCAATTCGGATATATTGTATTAACTAGACCTACAAGGAAATGCTTCTTAGGTGAGTATATCGTTTGTTAGCCAGTGCGGGGCATGTACATAGAAGGTATATTATATTATCTTACTCTTCCTTATCTCTATAGCTTCTGCAGTAAGCGTTTGAGAAAATTCCTAGTCTTTTTGAATGAGTACTGTTCAAGCATGAACACTTATTTTAATTCTTTTAGTTTAAATTTTATACCTACGCAGTTGTTTTCAATATTTACACAAAGATATACAGTCCACATTCGAAGGACAGCAGATAACATTGAATTATCGCTATGCTGTCTTCTGTAATCATAACAGTCTGTGTCCTATGGCAACTGTACCATACGCACAGCTGTTATCAGTATTTACATATACGGTCAGCACTCGACATGCTATGCTGTACGATAGCAAACAGGGATTTTCCTTATCTGAGTAGCATATAATATTTCGACTGGATATGTAAACTAATTTTTATGACGGTCGCTTTTTATGTCGCGCCGTCCTAATTATGTCTGTCTAGTTTTTAATGTATTTAGAACTAAGATATTTTGTATAAATAGTTCAGAAAATTATTAATAAAATCAGTATCATACAAATACTCAACTAGTAAAGTCTACTGGATTTTACATTTGGTCCTTCGAACCTTTTTTAGTTTCCCTCACCAGTGGTAAGAAACTTTAAAAAAGTGGACTAAAGCGGTGTAGTCGTATTTCACACCAAGAAATCGCATCATTTGGACACAAGGTCCTTTGATAACTGGACACAGAGTCCGCGATTTATAAAAAGTGCGTGCCGACGCCTAAAAGAGCGGCAAGTTTTAAAAAAAAAAATTTAAAGTGAAGTGCGTGCCGACGCCTAGAAGAGCGGCAAGTGTTTTTAGAAAAATAAAATTAAAAAGAACGTGCCAACGCCTAAAAGAGCGGCAAGTTTTAAAAAAAAAATTTTAAAGTAAAGCGCGTGCCGACGCCTAGAAGAGCGGCAAGTGTTTTTTAAAAAAAATAAATTTAAATTAAAGTGCATGCCGACGCACTTTTCACGGCAAGTGAAAAAAAAATGAAAATGGGATTCTCAGATATTGAGTTGTTGGCGCAACAGAAGCAGCTGATCGACAAAATAAGAAAAAATATCAGAGACGGACAGGCGGACGAGAAAGCTAGCGAAAGGCTTCTGCAAGATCTTCGCGAAAATCACGACCGGCTCCTGAGATCAACAAAAGAAGAAATAAAGAGTCACACATATTTCCAAAATAAGGCTTATGAGGAAACTGTGTGCGCTTGGAATAAAGCTAAAGCAGAGTTACAGCTGACAAAGAAAGCAGAAATGGCTGGGCCATCAAAGAAACCAGTAAAGAGCCAACAAAGAGAAGACGATGACGCGGAAAGCGTTACCTCACATGATGAAGACGCGATGAGTGTGTTAGCAGTGGCACAACGGACGCAGTCAGTAACGAAAAGAGGGATAGAAGAAGAGGCACATGAATCCCGAACACGAACGAATATCACATTGCTAGAAAAAAACACAAGCAAACTACGGGCTCTCATTGAGGATATGGGAGCCAAAATTCGAAAATATAATTTCGATGAGCAGCTGGGAGGATCTACAGTGGAGGAAGTGCTGGAGGAAGCCGAGGCCTGGCTGGGCACATTAAAAGAAATAATAAACAAAGGTAGACGCGATGAAAGACAAGTTCCGAAGTATAAAGATGAGTTCCAGACAATGATGCAGCCTAAAATTAATGTGCCCTACTTCTATGGGGACACCAAGGATTGGCCAGCTTTCAGCGATGTTTACATAGATCTGGTGCACGAGCAAGAGAATCTGGCACCTGGAGTCAAGATGCATTATTTGAAGACCTTCGTGAAAGGCGATGCGAGGGCTTCGATAGTGCATTTGCTGTCAGGTTCGTCAGAAAACTATGAAGCTGCCTGGGATCTGTTATGCAGGAGATACAATAACAAAAGAAAGATGTTCGAGGAGCAGTTGTGCAGAATGATGGAGTTACCAATGCTTAACGAAACATCGAACAGAAGCATAGAGAGGTTCATAGCAACGATCAACAACGCCCTTTTCATAATCAAAAAAAAGGGTCAACTGGAAGACACAGCAGACTCCATATTTGCAGTAATGATCCTGAGGAAGTTAAGTAACGAAATAAATCAGCGGTACGAGCTAAATACAAAGAGGCCAAACGAGATTCAGGCATTAGAAGACGTCTTGAGTTTTCTGGAGCAACTACGCAGCTCCGTGTTTACAAATAATTACGGTATAGCGGTGTCGGCAAAACCAGAACCATTCAGAGGGCCGATCAGATCAACAAAATATTGCAACTTATGCAAGACATCGGGTCACGAGCTTGGAAGGTGCAAGAAGTTTTTGGAGTTCAGCGTGAGTAAAAGGAATGAAGTGGTTCGCAGTAATCACGCATGCTTCAGATGTTTGGGTGAGCACTCCATGGCCAAATGCGATAAGGATTGGAAGTGCAGAACGTGCGGCAGAAATCATCACAATTTGCTGCATGATCACAAAGACGACGGTCAACGGCGGAACATGTCAGCCAATACAATTTTGGACAGCACAGATGATGACACCATAATATCAACAGCGCTCGTTAAGGTAAAAGGAGTTACTGGACAGGAGGAGTTACTTCGAGCTTTGGTGGACAGCGGCGCACAACGAACATTGGTTTCTCAAGAGGCAGCGCAGCTATTGGGACTTCCAAGAACAAGGTGTAAAACAGAATTAGTCGGAGTAACAGAAATGTCGATTGGAGTAGCAACGCATAAGATTCGAATGGAGGTAAAACCAAGGTTCCCAAGCAAGTTCAGGACACAGGTTGATGCAATAATACTGCCAACGTTGAATAAAACACTTCCGAGCAAGGAAGTGAATACGCATAATAACACCAGGTGGAACAATGTGGTTCTTGCTGATCCTACATATAATCTACCTAGCCGTATAGACATCATATTGGGAGCAGATATATTACCATCAATTATGGACGGGTGTCGCTGTGAAATGATGCAAGGGTTGCTGGGCCAACAAACGAAGCTCGGTTGGCTCCTTTCAGGACACGTTAAAAGATCGGTCAGCAATAAAGAGGTAACATCCGCCAACACAGTCAGTCTGGGTGACTTACAGGACTTGAATAGGTTCTGGGAATACGATGAGGCTGATGATATAGAGACGAAAAACGAGGATAAAGAATGCGAAACAATTTATCAAGAGACGACAACGATCGATCCAGACGGGCGATTTGTAGTGGCCATTCCGTTCAAGGAAGATAAAGAGTTAGGAGATTCAAAGCAGCAAGCAATGGCGCGGTTGATAAATCTGGAGAAGCGATTCAATAAAAACAATGAATTACGAATAAAATATGCAGATTTTATGAAGGAGTACATCAAGTTGGGTCATATGGTTCCTGTCAATGCAGTTGGCGAAGGACGATACTATCTACCACATCAGGCGGTCATCAGAGATGCAAGTTTAACTACTAAATTGAGAGTAGTATTTGATGCATCAGCAAAGACGACGAACGGATTAAGTCTCAACGACGTAATGATGACAGGTCCAAGACTCCAAAAGGACATATTCGATATATTGTTGAAATGGAGAAAATGGCAGTATGTAATGACGGCTGACGTGGAAAAAATGTACCGTCAAATCAAGGTAACACCTGAGCATCAGAGATATCAACATGTTCTATGGAGAGAAGATCCAGAAGAACTTATTCAGGAATACAGGCTTACCACGGTAACGTACGGAACAGCAGCTGCTCCATTTTTGGCAGTTAGAACATTACAAGAAATTGCCAATATATACTGCAGAGAGAATATCACATTAAAGACGGTGATAAGAGATGATTTTTATATGGACGATCTGATGACTGGAGGTCACGCGATTCATGACTGTAAGCTGTTGGTAAATGAGATCACAAATGCTATGGAATGCGCACGATTTCATCTTCGGAAATGGGTATCAAACGATGCAGCAATACTTGGAGAGATCTGCAGCGATATAACGAACGAGGTGGTCGAAATAGAGGGCAGCGAGTCTATAAAAACTTTGGGATTACATTGGGATCCAAAGAAAGATGATTTTCGATTCAATGTAAGTGTACAGCTGTCCACAAAAGTAACGAAACGAATAGTTTTAGCGCAGTTGGCAAAGATATTCGATCCACTAGGATGGTTGGTACCAGTTACGATAGTTGGAAAGTGTTTCATGCAGAAGTTATGGCTATGCCAGAAAAAATGGGATGAAGAGCTGAACAGTGAGCTATCTGAAGAATGGCTAAGTTTTGCGAAAGAATTGCGAAAGATAGAGAGCATAAGAATACCTCGCTGGATTAAAGTAACAAAGGAAGAAATGTTGGAGCTACATGGATTTGGAGATGCTTCCGAAAAGGCCTACGCTGCGGTAATATATGCGAAAGTAAATTCATCAGTGGTTCTCTTGACTGCAAAAAGCAAAGTGAACCCGATTAAAAATAAAAAGACGATTCCAAAGTTGGAGTTATGTGCTGCGCATCTGGTAACGAAGCTGTTGGTTAAAGTTAAATCGACGCTTAAAATAAATGCAAAGACGTACGTTTGGAGTGATTCAACTATTACACTAGCAAGAATCATAAACAAGAAGAGCAAAGAAAAATTTGTTCGAAACCGGGTGGATGACATTAACAAACTGTTGCCTGAAGCAGAATGGAGATACATAAAGTCGTGCGATAATCCTGCAGATGTGGGTTCCCGAGGTATTGATCCAGGAAAATTGCAACAGTTTAATCTTTGGTGGAATGGTCCCTTTTGGTTATCGGAATCTGAAGAAAATTGGCCGGTCCACGAGGAAAAGGGCGATGAAGGTAACATTATGGCTGTGACAGTGACAACGCCAAATATGTTTACGGTACTATTAAGCAAATTTTCGCGATTGGAAAAGATGGAGAGAATAATGGCGTATGTTCTACGGTTCATTAGTAAACTACGCAAGACGGCTAGTTATCAAGAAT